>VZTJ01002120.1:3644075-3712733 GCA_013397795.1 Orthonyx spaldingii | reverse complement strand
CCCCCCCCCCCCCCCCCCCCCGACTGTTCAATGAGGTCAAACTCCAGGAAACGGGAGTGCTTGGTCTCTGTGCCTCGCATGTCGATAGCCTTTTAACACGAGAGCTTGGCAAAGGCCAGTGACTCACTTTAGAGGAAAATCCCACCATGGGCTGGTAGTTCCTCATTCTCAGAGACTCTTTAATCTGAGCATCATGGTGCATCTGCTGAGAGGTTAAACCCATGAATACTGTTCAGGTTTCTATTTAACATTTAGAGGCCAAACACCACATCTGAAAACACGACACTGCTCCTGTCCTTGCCCCTGTACCAGACTCCACAATTAACCCATCCATATGTGTTTGTAAAGCACAGTAAGACAAATAAAGGCTGAATTTCCCAAACTGCGGCCACAGCATATGAATTTATAGACATAAGCAGAAAACTTCTCCACATCAATGGATTTCTTGCTTGTCTGGATCACTTGCATGTCTGTATTTCCTGCTGCTATTAAGAATTATGGCTGTAATCCTACAGGAATGGTTCTTTAGGTTTTAAAGTGCAGTTAACCATCAGGCGGGCAAGATAGCGCAAGCCACACGGGCTGAGCTCGTCTGTGATCTCACCCCATTACACAACGCTGTGAGGAGCCCCAGTGGTGTAACATTGCACAGAACAAGCTCCGAGGAGTTTGGGGGCTACAGACAGTCCTGAGGAATTATTTTATGTCATGGGAGAGAGAAATGGGAATGAACGGGAGTTCAAAGTCCGGATTACCACTAGGCCAGCAAAACACATTCCTATAGTCTGCAAGCATACAAAGACATCATAGTTGGCTCATTTCCTTTCCTCTTGCCTGTAGCAGCCACAGCTCCAGCCCTGCTTTATTTGCACTACATCAGTGTGTCAATAAAATGTGGCTGTGGGGCCTCATCCTCACCCAGTAGGTGTGAGGTAGCGCTGTGTGAACGCCAGCCAGGGCTCAGGCTGGCAGCTCTGTCCTGGGCAGGGAAACATTATTTCCATTACATTATCTCTTTTGTTTATTGGCTTTCCTCTTTCCCCTTAAAGGTATTTATATTTAAAACATAAAATATGATCAGATTCAAACTTGTTTTGGACTAGGTCACCTCAAAAGGGTTTGTATTTTAAGTTTCTTTTTAATTTTCCCGTAACATTGATATGTCTGCTTGCAGGGAAGCACAGTGATAGGCAGGCTGGGCTTAAATCCACCAAATTCAGTTTGGATTTATATTATCACTGAACTCCTGCCAGGGGCTGAGGCAATGGCAGGCTGAAGGCTGAGGGAAGAGCTGAGGACCCAGGGGAGATGGGGTCACTCTGGAAGAGCAAGAGAGAAAACAGAGGTCTGCCAAATAGGGGTCCCACCCTAAAACCAGGAAGGTGCAGAAGGAAAAAGAACCCTTAACCTACCCCTAGTGCCAACCTACCCTTTGCAGAGATTGCTGCCCAAAGCACACAGGAGATATTTTGTTCTCCAAGCCTTTGCTGGTCCTTGAGTTTCAGAGCTTCTCTGCTTTTTCAGGGTTGACCTCTGGATCTCTCGCTGCTGCTGAGGGTGGAGCAAACTTGGATGCCCTGGATGTCTGCACTTATTTCTGCTGCCTCTGTCTTTCATGGGGGAAGGCAGTTTATGCTGTTTTACAGGATTTTTGATGATACCTCATATGTTTATTGGGCTTTGCCCTCAGCTGTGGTGAACACAGTGTTTAAAAGAAACCTCAGACCCATCTGTGTGCTCAGTGCTTTGCAGAGCTTTCATGTTTCCCAAAATGCATCCTAATGTCCCTTCTCTTCCTTCACGCAGCAACCTCCTGCAGTTGTTTTTGTTATCTGTATACTTTTCTCCTTGAATCAGATGACTTCTCCCTTCCTAGACAGATTACACAAAGTATTCCTCACCCAGACACCATGAGTCTTTCCACCCCCGGCAATTGCCACACAGCTCCTTGCTGAGCCTCTCTTTCCATAAATAATATATGCCCAGATTTCTTAAGTTCTTGGTCATCTTCCTTGATTCAGCTACATGTCAATGACCTCTGCTATGACAAACAAATATATCTGCAGCTGGAATCCCATTTAATAACTTTTTTCCCTTATTATATAAATAGCAATATATACTGCAGTCCTTTGTGGGTGGATCAGGGGAATTACCATGATGGTTCCTGTGCCCCGTTAGCAGCTCTGACCTGATTTAACATAGGTTGGCTCACATCACCTCTTACTCAATGTTTTCCATGGATGAGGTGCAGACAAGCCACGTACAAGGAGCTCATGGATTTGTGTCATGTGTGATGAGACAGGACAAAATGGAGCGAACTCATGCCTACCAGCTGAGATGCTCCAGCTAAACTCCTAATTACCCAGTCTCTTTCTATCCACTTGGATTAATCCAATCCCCTTGTCTCTCTTAGAGTGACATGTTTGTTTTTCCCACGTTGCTGCCTACAAACACTGGTACAAAAACAGCTTCACCGTAAATGTGGTGAGTGGAGCAAAGGCATCATCTTCCCAGCATGGATCATCTTTATGGGTGTGGTAACAGAAGTGAGATTCCCACGCTCAGCCCAATGAAATCCGGTGGAAACAATGAGATCAGAAGCAGAAGCACATGAGATTCATTCCAGTTAAACCAGTAAAGTATCAGTTACCAAGTTAACAGTTCATTTTTCTCCAAAGAACACTTTCCTCCTGAAGAGGATCTCCTATATGTCCATATTGACTTTGTCTCCAAAATGTCTCTCTCCCTGTGGAAAGACAACCTGTCATGCTGCTTTTTGTGGCCAATAATACACACATTCTTAAGAAGGAATGGATGCTTTCCACACCTTTTTTACCCTTACAGCATCTGAGGATCGAAGCCTCCTCCCTGTGCTGTCACATTTGCCATGCAGTACTGCTGTGATGCTAAGCAGGGGGGCTGCTTTCCTGCATTTCTCCATTCCGGAGTTCTGCTGTTGTCTCGTGTCCTGACCTGCTCTGTTTCCACACACATGAGCATCCTCCTTCCCCCACCCTCTCAGTGGGGGTAGCTCATGGCCCTGCCACACTCCTGTGTTTCTCCTGTGAGGAGACCCTCTCCATCCTTTTATAGCCACCCCATAAGTACTGGAACACTGTGATGAGATTTCCCCTAAGCCTTCTCTTGTCCGAAGAGAAGGAACCTAACTCCTTCAGTCTTTCTGCCAAATCCCTGTGTTCAGAGCATGTCCTGCCAGACACATCATGTTTATACAGGATCTCCTTGCACAGCCCGTGTTTACTGCCTGTGACCCTGCCATTCTCCCGTGTTTATGTTCCATGGCCCATATTTACATGCTGTGACATCCGAGGCCCTGCTGCCTGTCCCTGTTGTAGTCTCCCAACATCTGTCGCTCAGTGCACCTCTGCTCTTGGGTTCAAAGTTTAAAATGAAACGAAGTCATAAGCAGAAGATTAAAAAAACCACAACTGAAACAAGACACCTAAAACCTTGCTTACTTCTGCTGGTGTCCTTGATAGGAATTGATTCTTCCATCCCCCTTGATATGCAGCCAGTGGACCCTTTGTACTGTGTGGGATGTAGAGATCAAAACATGCACATTTAATGAGCTCATTTCTAACAATATTTTGAAGTTGTCTTTTTCTAGTCTGTCTCCTAAATTCTCTCTGGCTATACTTTGCATTTCCCTCATTAGAAACATGCTCTTCCAGTCAGGCTGCTGACATTGCAGAGAAAGTTGCTGCCCTCGATTGGAAGCTGAAACATAATTTGGGTGCCTAAACTCACATTCACTCACACACACACGGAGAGAGTTAAAACTCTCAAACATCCATTGAACTTTTTAACCCAAGTAGTTCACTAAAATTCAGGATTTTGTAAAAGAAACTCAGTTACAGAGAAAAAGCTGAAGATGGGTTCAAACACTTTTACACGGCTGCTTTGTCACAAGAAAGTACAAAGTCCTACTTCCCTGAAGACAGGAGCAGCAAGTTACTATTCATGCAGAACTGGCTTTCTTTGAACCACAGTTCCCAAACTATGAGAGCTTTTCCCAGGTTTTCTCTCCTGCACACTGTGCCCAGCAACACATGTCTTTGATTTTGCAGACTGTCTGCCTGCCTTTCCTGCAGCTTCAGAGCTGGATGTCACTGCTCCTCAGCCATGGGCTCACCCATTGCTCTGTTTGCACATCCAGACTCCACATGATCCATGGAAAAGTGTTCTCACTGGACTCTATCAAATTCCTATGTTATCAGTGCCTTTCTCTGTGCTTACTTTGGGCTTTTGAGACTCCTGGTTTCCTAAAAGACATCTCACAGTTAAATTAAACAAAGGCTCAGAGAAGACATGCTGGAGCAAAGCAGGAGCTTTTGCTCAAACTCCATCACAGCTTTCTGGTTTCGCAGCCAGGCTGACATCCCCTCCCTGTGCTGGGGACCCGCTGGAGAGGCTTCAGTCAAGTGTCCTGCAACATCCTGTCACCCTGTGATCAGTGCCAACCCTCCCAGAGCTGCCAAAGCAGGCTCCCCATACCTGCTTCTCTTGTCTCAGCCTAACTATTTTGGGGCTACTCACCCACTCACACAAGAGGCAGATCTGACACAAGCTTCCCATAAAAGGACTGCACCAGGATGGGAGTAAACAGTTTCTGCTGCAAGTGTGGTGGCTGGGAGGGATGCCCACAGCCCTGAGCACTCCAGGAGCCCAAAATGTCAGATTTCAATCAGCCCCAAGCTCTGGCTGTAAAGAGGATGTTGGCCCACACTTTAAAAAGCTTGAACTCATCAACATTTGGAGTGTTGTGCTGTCAGGCTCAATTATTATTGTTATGCATTGTCCTGCTATGTGACCCAACTCACAAGTTGTTTCTTTCCATCTCACAATGGTCTGCACACAGAAATAAGCCCAATTTCATGAGTGTATGAAGGGCATATGCTCAGTGGTTTGATGCACACCACGGATCACACATATCCCATACTGTCCATCTGCAGTCCAGTGGAAGCTCCTGTCCCATTATACATAGCAACAGTACTCTCCAAACTGCAGCAGGAAATTAGAATTTAATGGAAGTACACACTTCCCCTCCTCAGAGCCCTGCAGCTCACGTGTGGCTGCTGAGGTGTGCAGTGCCCACTGGATGAACACACCACGGGTTGTGATTTCCAATCGTGCAGCACACGTGCTGTTAGAAAAGTGCCTTTTGCTTCCTCAAAATTCACCTGGTTACAGTGTGCAGTCATGGCTTTTATTATCTCTTTCTTTTTTTCAGGTTTCAGTTTTGCAAAACAAATGCATATAGTGTAGTCAAACTCCCTTCACTCTTGTTTTTGATAATTTGAGGAGGCTGAGTCTGTATTTCTCATTAGAAGTGTTTTGCTCAATTAATTCCCATGATACTTTTCTTGACTTCTCCAGTTTGCCAGACTACTTTAAAAAGGGCACCAGAACTGCAAGAATTTTATTTTTGGGATGAGCTTTAGACAATTAGAGAAGCAAAATATCTTCTTTGCTGCTACTAAACAACTTCCTTGCTTGTACAGACAGAAATTGCTTTATCCTCTGCTGTCACTGTGGGAGCTCATACTGTGTGGCTTGACAGATAGGACCCCTCAATCCTTCCAGTCTTATGGCTTTTCAGAGGCAGCCTCACTCTGCAGATGGTCAGCTCTCTTTGCTATGAAATCTGTCATTTTCTATCTCTCTAATTTAAAACACAGGTTGCTTGAATCGGCTCACTTTAGCTTTCTCTCCAGATGATTCTGGATGACAGACTTATCTTCATCATTATTTATCATTCTGTCAAACTTTGTGTCACCTACAGCAAGTTACCTCAGCTGTGTTTCTTGTATTTGCTCCCAGAACAGTGCAGAAAATTTTGACTAGCACTGAGTATACGCTGATCCCCGCAGTTCATCATTAGATGATTCCCCATTGACAGTCACTGTTTGAGATCTATCAATTAGCATGTTCACAGTCCAATTAATGTGTGCTTTACTGGCAGTGTATGCTGGTCTTTATAATTGCAATGCTACAGGACTACCAATCTCTGAAAAGCCCTATTTACAATCACTACTCAGCTGTTCAGTCCCTCCAATAATTAAATCAAACTAGTCTGAATAAGACAGTGAACCATGAATTATGTTCTTATTGGTGCCTTCTTTGTGAAATGAATCTTGCAAATGGAATTATTCCCATTACCTTGTCTGAGAGTGGAGGGATACCTGACCTGTAGTTATGCAAATAATCTTGATTTCCGTGTGTGTTCTGCCTTAACATGGGACCATTTCATCACTCTTGAACTTTCCAGCTTTTCCAATGTTTACCCTTTTCCACTGTCTCCCTCCCCTAACTCCTCTGTGGCTCTAGAGTTCAAGTTACCTGGACCTGCTGATTCTCCAACATGTCCACCATTGCGCTGTCAATGGACTGGGAAGACACAGAAACCCACTGTTCTCGTTCTTGCCAGTACAGAAACACTTACTGAATGGTTTTGCTTTCTTCAGTGGATCTCCCAAAAGGAGGTTTCTGATTGCAATTCTGCAAGGAAGTTTCTCAGTCTGGTCCCTGTGCCAAGTTCCCCGTTCATGTAGGCTGTTTTTGTCTGGCTCAGCTCTATCTGGGTGTAAGGATGTTGGCAAATAGGACTGGCAGAGACTTGCTGTGATATAATCTTGTGGCCTTACGATATAATCCCTTTCACAAACTATTTAAGCTTAGAAGTGACTGGATTGTTTGTTTCCCTGGGAAAGGCTCAAGAGAGTGACATTCTTCTGGAAGAAACTTCTTTCCAATTTCCAGCCTAATCTTATTCATGGCTATCTTATAAATAATTTGCTGCACCAATATTTTCCTCTTCCTTAAGCACCTTTTCCATGTCTCACATGTACTCTCCTGTTGTATAACAGCCATATTATACAACACAATCTTGGATGTGATCGGTTAAGGAGCCAAGGTGGTTTTTTCTCTCCTTGTCTATTAGACTCCCAGTTCTTCCAGCCATTCAAGCTACTCTTCTCTGAGCTTGCTCCAGTTTGAATCCTTCTTTCCTGACCAGAGAATGACCAAATAAGGTCTTACTGAGGCTTTGCATAACAATACTGATATTTCCTCTTTTTTTTTGGCTGGCGATACTTCACTTAATGTGTCCCTCTCTCTTGAAAGCATTATTTCTTGCATTCTTGCTTCTTCTTATGGGATGGAGATACTGAGGAAATGGCAAGAAAAATAAAAATACATGTAAAATAAAGCATAGACTGTGATTTCCAAACTCTTCACAGTACCTTAGGGTTGTAATGTGACTTTTGTGGATGTTTCAGCTCTAGTGCAGTTCTCTGTAGTGCTTAGGTCTGTGATATACATGTGGCCCTTACATCCAAATTCTGATAAACCCCTGCTTGCACATTTAGGTCCTTAAAATATCTGACCTTTAGCATATTGAGTACCTCTTAAAAAGGATTCACTTAAATACATTTTAAACAATTCCCTTAGAGGTCATACAGTGGGCATGGTGTGCAGCTCTGAGAGCAGTGTAGATGGGATGTGTCAGTAGTGACTAATCATGACTGTATGGAAAGTCTTCAAAGTATTTGGTTAATAAAAGGAACAGTAGAATTTTCCTTAAATAGTCTTAGCTAACAGTAGTTTTTCCTAGAAGACTGAAGGGTAGCTCACGGAGAAACCTTGATACAGAAAAGGAACGTGTGTAGGATCCCCGGTCTTCTCACTTGTATCTTCTCTGGGAGTCGAGTGACCAATATTTTCATGGTATTGGCTCTCCTCTTTTCATGTCCTGCTTATCACCTCACACCTTATAGACTATTGCCCTTTCTCACATCCATCAAGGACCCAGCTTCCCACACACAGAAAGGGAATACCCAAGAAGGCCAGCAGGAAGGAGAGGAGGCAGAGGAGGTCACTACATGAGGAAGACCCATGTGTGCCTCAATTCATCTGCCACCAGAGGCAACTGAGGACTTTGAAATACGTGTCTGTAAAATCATGAAGCGGGTCAGCTGAGAAGAACTGCCTTCTTTTACTGTCACTACAAGATGAAAACAAAGATAAGAGATGCAAATTCAGAACTCACAGAATGAAATGCTTCTTTACACAGCGCCTGAGCCCCTAAGCTATGGGCATGTGTAGGCTGACAGAGTACATAGGGCAAGTGTCATGCTACATTTGCATTTTCCTTATATTTTTCCCTAGGTGTTCATTTTTGATCCCTGTTGGCAACATGATTATTGGTTGGCTGAGCCTTTGGTTGCAGCTGGCACGAATGTTTTCTATCTTTGTGCTCAGTTTCATCAGCACTACACCATCAGACACAGGCTGTTGACCTACTTCCTTATGGTCCTTATGGCATGGATGAGGAAGCAGGAGAGAGGTTTCAGTGGAACTGTTCTTATTCCTGGCTCCTGTCCTTGGCAAATCTATATTGCAGCAGGCCTGAGATCAGCTGCATCTCTGATCACAACTAGTTTGCATTGCTATTAATTGTTTTCTCCTTGCTTGACTGTAGCGTGCCGTGGTGGCTGCCCCTCATCTCCGACAGCACGGCTTTATGGTACAAATAAAGCCATTTTGGAAGGAGTTGGTGTTTAAAACACTGCTCCTGCTTTGCTTTCTCCTCCACCCGTAGCTGCACAGTCTCTTGCCACCCCTCCTCTGCTCTGCCACTCTTACTCTACAGTAAGCTGATTCAGGGATTCAGTCCCCCAGAAATTCTTACTTTGCAGGGTTATGGTTGCCAAGGGTTAGCACCACAACGTGGTTCACAGTGAGGTCAGAGTAGTCCTACTGCTCCAAGGGAACAGTGGGAGGGGATGGGAAAGGGGAACAGGAGTACACTTTTCATGAGCCGCTGTTAGATTCTGCATCATGAACCCTTTAGCCCAGAAAACCCTGAATCTGCCTGGATGGAAAGTTTACACCTCTGTCCATATCACTTCACTGTGGAGCCAAATTTCCATATTATAGTCTTTCAAAAGATGATTCTGAAAAAAAAAAAAGTATAGATAGATATTTTCCTTTGTTTTCTGCTCAGGTATTAATTTCTTAGAAACAAAAACCATTGTTAGTCACGTCTGCATGAAAGACAAAGAGAAGCCAACATTATTTTAACATATGACTATTGTTAAGGGGGATAGAATAATTAACCAGCCCATAATTAAATTTAAGGCAGTACTTTTCAAAACAGAAAATCAAAACTGTACTTGCATTACAATATTGATATAAAGTCTCTGCTCTGATAATGTTAGGTATCTAATAGCAATTTCAAGCATTTAATTAGACTAATTCTTCAGCTTAATACATCATGCACTTCAAATTATCTTTATGCTCTTTACAAATAGCTACTAATTAAGCCTTATGCTACTCCTGCCAAGTCAGTTAATAGTATTATACCAGGGATATGAGGTCCAAAGGGGTTTGATTGCTTCCCCTCCTGTCATGCTGCCCTGAGGAGGCAAAGGTGTGCTCCAATGTTATGCTCTTCTGCCTGGTGCTGAAGTTATCTGACAGGGACCTGGGCCCCAGAGGAAGGTGTCCAAGTTACGCTAAAAGAGTCAATGGTGACAAGCTGGGAGTGCTTGGACTCAAGTGAGAAATAGGTTGGAACAGTTTATGTTTGGGATTCTGGTCACCTAGAGGTGGACACTGCTGGAACTCAATGCATTTCAGAAACCCTTGGGTACTTTTAGCTGGTGTAAGATGGAAAAGAGGAGTGGGGGGAAGAGCAAACAGCACAGGGCAAGGTCCGGACTGCTGGTGATGGTGTCTGTGATGGACTTGGACAGAACCAGGATGTGATGAACTGGCAGGTGGCTACCAATGCTGCCAGCTTGGCACAGGCACCAGCTTGGTGATATGCTCCAGGACATACCTGTTCCCTTGCCAGCCAGGAAAAGTTTTGCATGGGATTATGAATATGGTTCCCTACTCATGATTGTCAATTGTTTCCACACCATGTCCTGGTTTCCCTCCTCTTGCCCAGTATCCTCCTCTCAAGCCATGCTCTGCTTAAGGAGTTGGTAATTTTCCTGCCCCTCACTCAAGGCACAAAGGCCAGAGAAGGCCAGAGAAGCCACAGTGGCTTCCTCAACACCTGAGTGAGTGCAGGAACACCACAGCTTGGGAAGCACTCCCAGAAAGGAGTGACCAGTCTAGGTCTGACCTTGTCCTCACCATGGGCAGGTGGAAACTCATGTCTTCCCCGTGCCAGGGGCATTTTGTGTCATTCCAGCATTAGGCAAAACATGAAGTTAGACCAGGAGAGCAGAAGGTTGAGCCCTAGTCTTTTGACTTATTGCAGCCAAGCAAAACAGCTCTCACTCTGGTTTCTCCAACACCTACATTTTAAGCACCATTATCCCTGTTCTGCTACTTATCCATGTCCAGGGAAGCGCCCTGCTCTGAAACCTGAATGCACAAGGGCTTTTGAAGGTCAAAGCTCAATATCTTCCACTGTCCCTACTCTCTGCTGGTTTGGGACATGGCTAAAGAAGTCTGAATTATACAGTTTTGAGCCCTCCAAAACAATCTTCTTGATCTCTTCCAGCACCTGCAGGTGTTTGCTGTGCCAAATCAATTTGACTGTGACACTGCTGCCAAACCTTGCTGGAGTGGCACAGGATATAATGAATGCTTACCAAAAGTACAAAGATGATTTGATGGAGGGCACTTGTGAAGTATAAAGTGATACATAACCTGCAAAACAAGTTTAATGAAATGCTTTTAATTGCTGTGAGTTATGTAACCACATTAAAACAGTGGTATTAACACCAAAACAGTGAAGATAAGCTATGATTTTTCAAGCTGGAACAGTCAAAAAGCACTAAGAATTCAACTTCCT
The DNA here is from genome assembly GCA_013397795.1 of Orthonyx spaldingii. Lineage (NCBI taxonomy): Eukaryota > Metazoa > Chordata > Aves > Passeriformes > Orthonychidae > Orthonyx > Orthonyx spaldingii. The sequence goes on along the minus strand of VZTJ01002120.1, from coordinate 3,701,902 downwards.
CACTCACGTTACCGCATGTGCAGACAAGGAATCAACTGCTGATTTTTATGCTAAAACAGTCGCTACAGTTTGATAATTACTCTGTGTGTTGCTATTTAGAACATTATTCTCCAATTTTTCTACATCACAGAGAGGAAGGAGATGAAGGTACTGTCCCTCTCTCCACCGACCTGCCTGACTCAGAGCTTCCCCTCTTCCCACGAATGAGGGACTGAATGACCCTATATTTTATTGATGGACTCTAAACAGCTATCCCTGATGACCTACACTTCTCTCCTTCTTAGAAATCCTCACAATTAGCCTTTTTGTAATCTGTTCATCTCAATAGCAAAATTTTTCCATATTTGGATCAGATTGATTTGCATTGATGAGATATCAGATGATGGGAGGTTTTAAAATTTCTTTTGGGGAAGTAACTTTCTCACACAGACCAAATTTTGGTCTCATTGTCTAAATCCACATTCTTTAGTCTGTTCAAAGCTTAACACTGTGTTGGTTACCTGAACAACTTCTTACAAAAGACTGCTGATCTTCATCGTTGCTACCAAGAGGTAATGGCCACATAAAATCAGTTTGCCATCCAGTGAGATGTGGAAGGAGTCCTCATGTGCTGAAGCTGTGGTCAGAGATGAGCCCACTCTGCCCTGACAGTCTAATTTAGAAGCAGGAAATTCCTTAGAATAACCATCTCCTAGTCCCAGCTGAGAGCTGGCTGATAAAACCACTGCGAAATATTTAACTGTGCAGAGTAGCAGAAGATTAAGAACAGATGTGATCTAGAAAATCAGCTACAACTAGAGCAAACACAAAAGTCTGCACAGCATCCCTGGCTCCAGCAACAGCTGGCACACTGTGCCTGGCTGGCAAGGGCTCTGCCTGGCACCTCTGCACCTTGTCCTGCTGGTGCCTTCTCCCTGCTGGCACCTGGGAAGAGCTGATTGTTTCCCTTTCCCCAGGAGCTGCCTTTATATCTGATTGAATCATGTAACCATAGAATGGTTTGTGTTGGAGGGGACCTTAGAGATCATCCAGTTCCAGCCCCCTGACCATGGGCAGGGACAGCTTCCACTGTCATGGATATGCCTGTGATATAAACACCCCCAGTCAAACCCTGGTGCCTGAGATCACAGAGGTCACAATGCTGCTGTTCTCACCCGAGGACACAGCAAGAGCTGGTGCTGCTTGGAGTGGTAATTCACGGTCTTAGGCAAACTGAGAGAGCTGGAAAAAGCAGACAGACAGACAGTGCAGTCTCAGACCCCCTGTGTTACACATCTCTAAGACCAAAATTTGCCTTCTTTCATTAGAAGTTGGACTTGATGACCCTTCCAACTCAGCATATTCTGTGATTCTATGATTAAAAGGGTTTATTTGAAAGGCAGTGACCACAGAGTGGCTCAGCTGACAGGTACAGTGTGGCATTTGCAAGATGGCCAAGGCATGTTTGGGCTTCAGACTCAGCCTGGGTATTTGCTGCCCACAGATGAGCACTCAGATTATCCTTCTCTCCATGTGACCTACAGCACTGTGAAGCAGAAAACTTTTTATTGGGTGCATTTTGGTGCCAGCTGGGGCTCTTGGGGGACTTCCAGGAATGCCTTTCATGTGTGCAGTGGTGACCTGGGCTTCTGCATCCCAGGATGGGTCTGAGCCCTGGGTGTGAGCTGGGGTAGGGAGTGGGAACAGCCAGCCCTCTGGCTCAGACCACAGCTCCTGCAGGACATCTGATCCACTCGAGAGCAGCCTTGGTTAGATGTGAATATGAACTGCCTCAAAACTGGGAATTGAAACATCATGTCAGGACCATGACAGGAACTGGGCAGAATGGGGATGCACAAACCCGCGTTTCAGATTCTCAGAAGACATGACTCTACTTTCCAGGTGGCCAGTTACCAGAGTTCTCTGGGTACTGACAGCTCAGAACTTTCAGTGGCTCCAGTTGCAACATTTATGATAGTATAAGTTACTTTTATCTGGGTGTCTTGTATAAGGGTTCAGGAGCGTGAATTTTGGTCCTGGGCTTTGAAGCTTCATCCAGTCACAATATTTCACTGCTTCATGGCTCTAATTCCAAGGCCTTGTGCTTTGGATTTACATTACTTACTTTATCTACATTTCATTATCTTTTTGGTGTTACCCAGCAGATATTTTCATAAGAATTTATTTACTTATAAGTGTCAAGTGCTTTCACAATAAATTCAAGGGGAAAAAAATTGAGAGTAATTCCTTTCCACAGAGACTACAATTGCTCAGGCAATTCTTTGCCTCCTTAGGACCAAGTGAATGGGAATGGGATGGTTTTGGTTGCAACCCAGAGGTGGCTGGCTGGCTCTGACTCACTGCATGCAGTTTTACCTGCAGCCACTGAACCACTCTGAGTCATGAGGAGAGGCAAAGCAGCTGACAGGGAGAGGTAATCGCAGGAAGGCTATTACAGCCATGAAGGCACTTTAGGCACCGCTCCTGGTGGACAGCAGCAGCAGGGCACAAATACATCTATGTAGTTCTTAATTAACTACAAAAAATGCCTGGGTCCCTTTTCCCTCTCCCCTCCCCTCTTATTTCCCAGACCATAAACCAAATCTTCAGCAGGTATAAACTGGCACAGGCTTTCTGACTTCAAAGGAGCTGCATCGGTTTGAACCAACAAAGATCCTGGTGCCATATGGCCCTAATTATGTTAATGTGAGGCCCAAAGGATGCAGTGCAATAATAAAAAGGAAATACTGTGTGATCCATCATCACTTTGGCACTCAAGGCAGGACTTTCAAAGGTATTTAGACACCAAAAGAATCAGGCAGGTGCGTCGGAGATTTTCTGTGTTCCATTTCCCCACGATAAAAATTTATTTCCTTTCTATCCCAAACCAGGCTTGAGAGCCCCTGCAAAGAGGGTAGGAACATTTTATTTTTATCACCATGGAAATAAGAAGGGTCCTTCCAAGGTGGACCTCTAACTGCTTCATCTCTAGACCTCTCTGAGTGCTCGGCGGGGTCCCAGCGCTGGCAGTGCCTGCAGACACTCCCAGGGTCTGGGTGAGGCAGCTGCCAGGCGTTGCTGGAGCGAAACTTTGGCACCAGGTAAGGTTCTCCGCAAGAGGAATGATTCAAACCAGGCTCACTTGCCCCCAAGGAGTGTCAGTGAAGCCACCCTGCCCCATCAGCACCGCTCCTTGCAGTGCTATCCCAGCATATGGGGCTGCAGGAGGATGTGAGGAGGACAAGTGCAACTTATTCCTGTCCCGGGCAGATGGAAGCCTGCTGCACCCTGAGTTCCCCCAGGCCCATCGGTATGGAAACCTTCAACAGCGGGGAAACTGCCTTTGATTTTAAATCCAAACAACTAACCGCTGTTATTCTTGGACATTTATGTTACATTTTCCTCATATTTTCCATCTCATGGATGATTAAAAACAAATTATTGCATTAAGGTGTTTGAAGTTAGGATGCTCCGTGAAGCAGCTGTTTGTTTCTAAGTCCTTGACAAGAATTTCCTGTTGATCTGGTTTTACGTTGTCTTTACCTAAAACAAATTTTCTCCAGGGATTGAACTAGTCCCTAAATAGTTTTAAAAGGGTTCTCCCATCTCAGGCTCTTTTCTAAAAGCCTTGTAAGTTTTGTCCTGCCAGGCAATGAAGCAAGATTGCTGAAAGCATATTGAGATTGCCGTAAAGGAGTGGGAAACAGATTGCTTAATAAGGCAAGAGCTACATCCCACATAATAATTGTCACAGTCATTTTTCATTGTTCTGATGCCTTTATATTGGTGCTGTCTGTAATGTACTTGGGAGTGATGCAACTCTGACGCTGTAATAACCTGGTAGGGAGTTGGATAGATTCCCTTTAGAAAACAAAGGATCACCATTTCACAGAGTTCCCAGCATGAAAATGTGTTTATTGATGGCTTGCATTTTGTATAATTTTGTTCTTTAGCTACTTTACTGTTCAGAGGCAATCCCGGGGCACGGATATACTCGTGGTGTGGTGCTGCTGCCCTTCTAAAGGTTCTAATGGTTCTGCTGTAATCCCCAGCATGCACTAATGTACACCTCACCCTTGGGACTGGCCAGGAAATGTGGAAAGTGAAGAGTAAGGTAAACCAAACAGCCAGGCTGCTTATGTGTGGGAACAAGGTTTAAGTCTCTACTCTGCCTGAGCCTGACAATGGAAATAGGGCTCCTGAAATCTGCAGATGCTTCTCTGCTCTGCTAGTCTGCAATGGGACTCTCTAAATTTAATCAGATTTTTTTTTTTCACTCTTAAAAGCAGCTCTCAAAGTGGGTTTGATCAAATCCAACATATTTCTGAAAAAATACTGGATTTTGTGTTTTGAGATTTCCTGGTGAAGAGACTTTTGCTGCTGAGATCCCAGATCAGTTCTGGGCAGCTGCAGTGAAACACAAGGGAGACTGAGTCAGAAGGGTGATCCTGTACTCCCTTATGTAGAAGGTACAAACAGTCCTGTCACCTGGTTGCAACAGAGCCACTCCAATGATAAACCATTAAATTATGGATGGTGCCCCATGAGATAAAATATCCAAAATATATTGACAAAATGTATGCTGTTTAAAATAACACAACCTCTTATGATTTTAATTTCAGCAAATGAAGGTTTACAAGATGAAACCCCAGTCCTGCACGTTTTTGTGATTGTAACTAATGTCACACATGTAAGCAATGCTTCCCCTTTGACTCAAGTGATTTATTGGCATAAATATTTGTGAGATTAGAACATTAACACCTAACTAACATGTTTAAGCATAAAATAACAACAACTCATATGCAAGGCTCGATAGTTTCTGTGTTTTTCTATAAAATACCTGGAGTTCCCGTATACTGTGCAGCAGAGAGCAACACACATCTGCTTTTAAAAATTCACAGGACTTGTTGATTCATACGCAACTGAGAAAAAACGTGGAAAAAAATATTTATTGCAAATTCCTCAAATATTTACCAGGTGAAACATCAATAGCAAGACCTTAAATAGACTCTTAATTTCCCAGTGAGGTATTTAAACACTGTTCTGAATTTCAAACATGCTGGGAAACAACACTGCTTATTGACACCTTTTCTGAAATCCAAACAACAGACTTTCACTCTTCCTATAGATGAAAAGCCTACATTTAGGCATTCATTTAGAACATTTTCATCACTACTTCTCTTATGTGACACTTCATCCTTGTGTTTGGGTAAAGGATGTTCATCTAATTAGTACAAATGCTTTGCAGCACCCAGGTATTGTGTTCTCTTTAACTCACAAATCTTCTTGTGTTTATAAAATGCTCTGAATATTTACTGGGGACCTGGACAATGCTGGCTCATTGTTACAGAGCATAAGTGTATGCAAAAGTCTCTTTTGCATTTTCCATATTTTGCAACCATTTTCTTTTCCTCTTCTTATGTCATAATCTCTGCAGAGAGCTCTGTGATGAAATCCTGAGTACAATTAGGATAAAGGATTTATTATGATTCATATAGAACAGGGGTAACTATGTGAACTTCAACTAAAACTTGAAAGTTTTTCCCCAGCATATGCTTTTGTCAAAAATCTGACACGGCTTTCACATTTTCCTCAAAGCTCCTGAGATTTTTAAACCATGTGGGCCAAATTCCAAGTATCTCTAATATCAGCAAGAAACTGGGGTTGAATCCAGACAAAACACAGGAGTTTCAGTTTTGGCCCTGCTCCTGGAAAAACAAGGGATTTGATCTTTTATTTGATATAACATGGATCAGGGCTTCAAATCAGACACTTGGAAATAGCTGTGACTGAAAGGAGAAGGAAAAGGCTGGAAGGTGTTTAAAAGATGAGGAGGCTGCACTGTAGTCACCACATTATGCAATTTCCCTTACAAATACATTAATTATCATGTAAAATCAGCTGAAATTTTTGCCCCTGCAGTCTTACTGCTCACTACAGGAGAGGACAGGGATGGTTGCAGACACCCAGGTGGGATCAGACATCCATCCAGCCCAGGGTCCCATCTCTGCCACTGTCCCATCTGGTCCAGGCAGGCCATGGGAATGGGGCAAAGAGGTGTCCAGCCTACCCACAGTGGTCTCCCAGCCTCTCTCACTCAAAGCACAGGGCCTTCTGCACCAGAGGGAGGGACTTTGCATTTCATACCCACTTGGGCTTTTGTCTGGTGTGAATTCGTTCAGCTGCTTATTTGAAATCATGTGAAGGCTTAACATTCATAAGGTCACGTGGAAATGGCAGGGGTTTTTTTGGTTTAAAAGCACCTTGTTCAATTACCTGCTGAGTGTTCCCTTCCACTTCTACAGTATTCTTGGGAAAAAAATCTGAAAAACTCCTCTTCGTAGGTACCAAACAGGAGCTTTTAAATCTTCAAGACACGATTTGTATGTTTACAAGATCCACGGAAAAGGTAAAAATCATCTGTGCAGTATTGAAGGGAGCACTGTGAGGAGCACATGGAGCTGCCAGGAGCCCATGGAAGGGCAGGCACTGTTCAGGTCACTTGCTCCAGATGAACTGGTGTGGGCAGATGTGCAGCCCCGAGAGAGAGAGAGAGAGAGAGAGAGAGAGAGAGGTGAGACCTGCCAAGGGGGACAGCAGCAGCAGAGCTCCTCAAGCAGAGCAAATCAAAGGCCTGGAGAGGTCAGGAGGAGTTATTTATGCGGAGGGGTAATGTTAGCTGGACTGTAATTGCTTTCAGGCTCTTGGACAATTGCTTTCTGGCTGCTCTTAAACCGCTGCTTTCAGGTTGACCTCTCCCGGTTCCTCTGGAGCTGCCCTGACACTTTATTAGTTGCTATTGGTAATTGTAGCCTGCAGCTCTGGGGCAAAGGAGCATGAGGGAGAAACAAAGCAGGGGAAGAGGCAGGGATGGGAGGGCTCTGCTCAGGAGGCTCTGCTGCAAGGAGGCTCCTGCTGAATCGTGGCTGGTTTCTCTGCAGAGCAGGGCCACTGCAGACTGACCTGTGGTTGTGCCCAGAGCTGGGGTGGAGGGGTTAAGGTGATGCAGGTTCACCAAAAGCCACCAAGTGTAAACTGAGGCGATGGAGGTAGTTTAGGAGAGTAAATGGCAGTTTGGAGAGCTCAGAGGACTCAGAGCTGTGGGAGCAGCAGCTGGGAGCTTTTTGAGGTTGTTTATTCTGTAGCAGAGGTAAAGCCCTGGTGCCCTGCTGGAGCAGGCAGTGGCCTGGACATTCCCCAACAAATTGCAGCTTGTTTTCAACCTTCAGGATCATTGTATGGACGCTGGTAAGTGCCAGTTGCCACCAAGATGGAGGTGTCATTTGATTTCCCAGGTGTCTGAATCCTGGTGTGAGGAACCTCCAGTGGCTGAGTCTGATCTGGCTGGATTAAGGAACAGCTCTTCCAGGATGATTTCATCACTCTGAGTTAGTTTGAGGTGCTGATGTGCCATGTGGCTTTGTGGAGAGGCTTGAAACAGAGCTTTGCTCAACAGGCTCAGAAAACCCCTGATTTTCTGGAGTAGCTGGAGGCTGGGAAAGTACTTGGAGATACACTGTGTACACTCAATGAGTTTCTGCTCTTCCCTGCTACGACAACCATTCACATTTCTAATCTAAAAGAACAGAAAAGGGAGGAGGGAGGAAGGAGGGGAGCACCACGGGTCTACCCCCATATCCACCTCCGAAGTTCTTCATCATGGGGCACACAGGGACGTGTGATGGAAAACCAGCAGACAGCCTTGGCCCCAGTGTCCTTGGACAGGCTGCGGTGGTGGGGACAGGGTGACACCTCCACAGTGACAGCAAAGGAGGTGCAAAAGCAGCAGCACTCCTGGCAGTGGTGTCAAGTCCTAGATGGACCTAGAAAACCCCTGTGATCAACTGAAAGGTGATAAGGATGTCTCAGCATTCATTGCTAACTGGAGGGGGAATTGGATTTGCCTCTGAATGGGAAAAAGAAATCTAGTGAAATTCCCAAGGAGGACTCTCTTTTCATTACTTCTGCAAGTTACCTAAAAAACCCAGAGTCTCTTTAATGCAAGCTGCCAGCACTGCCATTGTAAATTAAGTGGCACTAGTTCTGCTACAGGAAAGTGCCGTGGCACTACATTGCTCCAGCTTGCAACTTAGATATTCTTTAACACTTTCCCAAAGTGTTTCCCATATCTCTTAAACAAAACAGACTCTCCAGTTTCCAAATGCATCTGACTACATCTGCAGTAGCAGCTTAATTGGGAAATGTAAGCACGTCTGTACTTCTGTGCATGTATGCATTACCCTCTAATATTTATTTTTAAATCTTCTTATATAAAAAAATATTTTGTGCCTGGATAAGGGGGGGAAAAAAGAAAGTAATTTATTTACTGAACTTGTAAAGCTGTAGTTCCCAGGGAGAGGAGCACTGACTCTTCAGAGGCTTCCCAAATCAAATTGTTAAGCTTTTCTTTAATTTTCACGCCTGCTAATTGCTCTGTGCAGCTGGTTTTATTTAAGAGGTTAGTATTTTAAAGTTGAAATGAGGACATACTGCAAACTTCACCCCACAGTTCTCTGTGCTATGTACTCTGCAGCGCAGCTCAGACTGTTAATCATAGGTGAGGGTTAACAAAGCCAAACTGATGCAACTGCAGGGAGACAGGAGGATACAGCCAGACAGAGCAGTTTAGGGCCGTAAACAAAGACACTGTCCCAGTGAAGGAAATGCATATTGCAAAATGTGTTAGCTCAGGGCATCCCTTCGCACTGCAGTGTGAGGAATACATGCAGAAGTCCTGTTGCAGGTCAGGAAACCCTCCAGCGCCATCAGGATCACGTGCCTGACTTATTTGCTCTGTCTGGGGGAAGATCTGGACAGGCTCTTCAGGCAGGGTCAGGGGGTCTCCACTCAGGGTCTGGTTCGGTGCTGCAGGAGTGTGAGCAGGGCAGACACTGCACACACAACTCTCTCCCTTCTCGAGGCTGTTCCCAGGCACTGATCCTGCCCCCAGTCCAGGCACTGCCTGTGCAGCTGCTCCCTGCAGTGCAGAGGCGTCTGAGCAGGTGGGTGTCAGTGGAGAGCTGCTCTGTGCTCCCAGATGAGATGCTTAATGGTCCAGATATTATCCAAACAACTCGAATACACACCCCATCTTGAGAGAAAACTAGGGAAGCGCCTTTCCAGCTTCATCTTATGCATCAGATGGCGCTAAATGCCAGATAGTTTGGCTTTTGTTTTCCTATGACTCCTGTAATTTCTGGTAAATGCATTCAACAAACAACTCAGTCAGCAGCGGTGAAGTTCAGACGCATCTTTCCCTTCACACACTCCCTCCTTCCCACCCACTGCTTGAAATTGTGCAAATATATAAACCGATTACAGGGTTAAAACGAAAATAAACAATTTGTCCTTCATCAAGACAGTTCATATTGCACATGACCTAGGTGTGGCATAATGAGGCTGCTGCAAGGCAGCCCGAATCCAAGACCATTTCACCAGTCCAGCCAGTCGTGCTAGCTCAGGTTGACGGTGGCAGTGCTGCTACCACTTCCAACAGGCTGCTTCTCCCCTGGGAAAATGTTAGATTAGGAGGACCAAGGGTGTGGAGCAGCATTCCCGGCTCTGTATAGCATTGTCCAAGGAATGGGTAATGTTAAAGGAATGAAAGGAATCGTGTCGTCTGGTAGAATTAATCCCTTGAGGATTTCCAGTCTGTAAGCAAGGTCTGGCTGGGCTGTATGAGAAGGCAAAAGCAAGTATTTATCTGGGAAAACTGGAATATTTCATTTAAAAAAAAAGTTTCTTTCATTCTGTTTGCTTGCAAACAGGAAAAACAAAACAAAACAAAACAAAACAAAACAAAACAACAAAAAACCCAAACCCAAAGGTTATCTTGGAAATTTAGAAGAGGAAACGGCTATCAATTGACGTATATCCCTTTTTTTCCAAGCCTCAAGGTACTGAAAGACTAAGTGTTTTCAGAATCTAGAACCCCACTGTTTCCAGGGAAAATGCAATGTAATCAAATTCTGGGTTTAAAAAATCACAACCCAAGAATAATTGAGTTAAAAATTCAAATTTCTACCTGAGGGGAAGTGTTTTGAAGGGTAGTCATTGCTACTGAACTTGCTAGTAAATTACATTGTCAAAAAAGGTTGTTAGCAGCCACTGGGTAGGTGGGTTACATATCTTTAGCATCTGGCCTGTAAAATAATTTGATATCAGAAAGGCCGATATTTTTCTCCCCTGTCCGAAGCTGCAGGGAGAAAGGAGCTCGTGGTTGCTGCTTCCCACAGCAAGGACAAGGAACAAGGGACCCTGGAAATGCTCTTGCTGCCCTCTCAGCAGGGAGATGAACTTCCCAATTCTGAGACATGTTAAGGGACAGCCGAGGGAGAGCTATTGCCTCTTAATCTTTTCTTGTATTAAAAGTATCTTTTGGTCTTAATACCATTATCACCTTCCACTGGCGGCCACTTGACACATGCTCCTGCTAGGTGGAGAAAAAGCTGGCTGCTGCTAACGGCTTCTGCCATCTGGAGAAAATCAGATAAAGACTGAACCTTGGATCTAGACCCTCTTCCAGCTTTCCCACCGTGCTTCCTGCCTTGCTGCCACCAACAATCCCAGCAGAGACAATCCTGTACCACCTGTTGGGATGGCAGTACCACCCCAACTTCACAAAGTGATGATGTGAGGAAAAACAGTATTTTTTTACTGCACCAGCATGACAGAGGTGATGTCCTAGAGGTTGAAGGGAGTTGTAGAGAGAGTTGGGGTCATGTTATCACTAATTCCCCCTGGGCCATGTGCAGAACTTGGGAGGGGATTTCTGCCAGACCCCTCACTTACTTTCCTTTAACACTCACTAATCTATTAACCTGCCTCGGTCCAGTGGCTTGCTATGGTGATTTTCACCGCTCTGGATATCCACAAAGACCATTAATAAATTGTCATATCTGTGAGGCTGGCTCCAGACTCCAGTATATGCTCAATGTCATTCATGCTCATGACCAGTAAAACAAAAAAAGCCATCACAGGCATTACATTTTTTTTCAATAACATATTTGGGAGTGTGTTAAGTGTTAGATCAGCTGCAGTATTGCTCTCTTCCTTCAGTGAAAACTCTTCTAGTAAAACATTAATTCGAGAAATCAAAAGCAAGGGTTCAAACAGAGCCCGCTTCCTGGTTCAAAGCCTGGTTCAGACCTTGATCTGTAAACCTCCAGAATTTGTTACAAGGGAAGACCTAAATTTCTCAGTTATGCCTGGATGTTACAGTAAAGAAAACGTTAGTGGAACATTTTAAATAAATATTGAGCATTTCCAGTAAGTGAAAGTGTTTGTTGCTAAAATGCAGTGATCTCTCTAACATACACCAAAATATTTTCTAATCAAAATACAGTCCTGAGCAAGCAAAATACTGCTTCATTATAATATATAATTTATCTTGGCGCAGATAAAAAAACCACAGCAAATCTGCTACAGAATATGAGTCGCAAGGGTTAAATTCTCTTCTCAGATATATCAGTGTAAATCTGATTAGAACACTACTGCTGGTAACATTTCTCCAAATTTGGACTGGTACAACTTGAGACTGATGTCTTGAAGTAGACATGTCCCTGTGATTTCAAATACCCTTTAACACTCACTGAGGTATGCAAACTACCATCAGCAGAACACAGACATGCTTCTTTGGAATGGGAAAAAGCCTATTACATGAAAATAATAAAACCAAAATATAAGTGAGAAGGAATTTAACTGGAGGGCAGGTATATATTCTTAGTGTTCCCCCCAATCAGCAGATATAAATCTCTTCCTGTGCCTCAGACTTCATGTACTCTAAGCTTTCCTCTGAGAAGCAAGGAGAGTTTTCTATCATTATACTCATTAGTAGCTGTCTTTTAAAAATGTTTCAATTTTTTTAGATGAAAAACATAAGCCATGAGTTGTATTATGCAATTTCTATCATAAAATCTCCATTAATAGCCTGTGTAATCGAGTACCCAGTTATTTAGTAAACAAGTGCTTTTGAATGGTGATGACTTTATGGTTTATGCAGATGTTTATCAGAAAAAGGCGTGAATAGTATAAATATTAACATACTATAATATAATTAATATAATATAATATAGAAAAGACACAAAAGAAAGGTCTGTCCACACCTTGGTGTCACTAATGAAAACCCACCACTGCTGTACTGCAGACAGAGGGGTTCTGCAGAAGGGTCAGTGTTTCTGGGGTTTATGGGAAGAGGGCATTTAAGCTGGTTGTAAAAGGAGATGATGTGTCAGATAAATGAACTAAATGATTAGCTTTGTGGAAAAGCTAAGAAGAAAGAGCAAAGTCTCTCCCCTTACTCTGGTGTAAGATGCAAACTTGGCCAGTCGGTACTTTAGAGCAACAGTGGAGCTCTTTGTCTGGCTTAGCTGAGTCATACAATTATCTCAATAACAGTAAGTACCTAGCAACAGCCTCAATAAACACCCATTTATTTGATTAATCAGCCATTTTGAAACAGGTTTGGTAAACATTACCCTTTCACTTTTGGCTTACATTATTAAAAAGCTGCCCACTGAAGCTGCACCCCACGCTATGAATAACCACGCGAAACCACAGCTGTCCTGCCCAGCTCAGGCAGGTGGGCTGAGCTTAACCTGACACTTCTTGCCCATGTCAAAGCAAAGAAGGCAGGCAGGGATCAGTGTAGGATTTGTCACGGGTTTTCTAGCCGTGGGCTCACAAAAAACCTGCTGATGTTAATGAGCGCTATCAAAAACTGCACAAGAATTCGGTCACTGTGAGACCAAGATAGGACGAAAGAAGAAGCAGAAACTTAAGTTTCCACAAATGTAAACACTTGCATGTGATATTTAAGGATAACTTACAGTGGCTGGAATGTACTTTAAGTGTCGAAAAGATTTTGAGTACTCAGAGATTGTGAGAAGTGTTTGCAGTGGATTGGGATCTGGGAACAAATGGAATTTTTTGTTATCATGGAAGATATCAAGATTATTTCCAAAGTAACTCTCCATGGACTCCTGTGAAAGGGAGGCTGTGAAGCCTGGTTCCAGAATATACAAATATATGTTTATATTTATATTTATTTATATTTATATTTATATTTATATTTATATTTATATTTATATTTATATTTATATTTATATTTATATTTATATTTATATTTATGGATTAGAGGTGCACTCTTCATGGGAATGCTGAGGTGGCAGCATTTTACTGCATTTCCCAAGGTCTCCAGACAGTACTGTGCCTGCCTCCTGTGCAGTGATGAGAGTTTTCCTTTTCAAGGAACAGGGAAACTTATTTCACAGGTAAATGTCTTTGTTCAGCTGAACCCCTACTCTCTTCCCCTCAGCCTGTATGGTCAGAATAACCTTCCCTTAACCTTTCTGGCTGAAACTATTCTCCTGACCATGGAATAATTAAGTGCAGGTATCTGCTTGCATTCCTACAATAAATAATTATAAACCTGCATTCTCATCCAACACTTCTTTTTACAATGCTGCCGTAATGCCATTTACATTTGGATTGTTTTTCATCAATATACCAGTATTATCCCCAGTGTTAAATTATCAAGTGGCAGCAGAGGTTACTCCCTTTCCTGCTGATTTTTAATGCACAAAGAAATAAACCCTTTTTATAATTGTGCTGAGAACTCAGTGTTATTAAAGCAATACAGAGACTGCATTTAGGTGAGATCTAAATCTAACCTTGCTCAGCAGAGAGGAAAGGAAGAAGAAACAGCTCTCTCCTGCAAAACATCACTCATCTGCTGGGTGGGGGTGAAGTTCACAGGTGCCCCCTGTTCTCCCAGCTTATCTCAACCACACATCACACCTCTTCATGTTTTTTCATGCATTTACCTTTATACAGCATCAACAGAGTGTAATTCAACGCATCTCTGTAAAAAACTAGACATTATGCCAGAAATAATACGCAGTACATATGAGAGGTAATTAGTTGCATTTTTTCCCAAATATTTCTCTGGAGTAATCTCAGGATTTTTTGTCTCCAGAACTTAAAACCTGGCTAAAGTGAAGGTTCTGTGGAGCCTGTATCCTTAGAGACTTTTGAAAACTTGTCTGGAAAAATCCTGTAGGCAATCTCATCTAGCTCTGCAGCTGGCCCTGCTCTTTGCAGGGTTCAGGATAAGTATCTCCAGCACTTGTCACCAAGTTGTTTTTTCAATATTTCTCTGGAACTCTGATTCCAAAATTGACATCTGAAGACAACATTCATGCCTCAATATACAGTGTGCTCTGTTATACCACAAAGACCCTGGAAGACCTTTAATTGATTTAGTTCCCCAAAAAGGGGGGAAAAGCCCCTTGGAATGTGAATTGTGGCCTTTGCATCTGTATTCTTGTAAAGCTCACTGTAACATATGAGGAAGGACAAACAGTAGCATTTCACCAAGTGTGACTACACAGACAATTTTATTATTTGCAGTTAACTGTACAGGAAGGACAAATGTAATTATTCATCCATTATGAGGTTTCTTTTGCTATTTATACTTTCTGGCACATAATGTCTGGCAAGTTGTAAGCAGCACCAATTTTCCAACCTCTTCCTGCTTCCAAGTTAAGGTTCTTCACCCCACCATTCACAGAGGATTCAAGAGGTGTTACTCAAGATTGACTGCGACAGAAAAGGAGAATAAATGCAACAGCTGTTACAGGTGCACACAGATAATCCAAATGTCCTTTTCCCCTGAAGAGTGAAAACCTTCCCCTGGGAAGGGTGTTTCTGTGGATGACATACCTGAATAAACACACAGAGTACCACAGCACACGCAGGAAAATAAATGCGGTGGATATACTCCAGATGGGAGAAACCTCTGACCAAAAGTGACCGTGGTGCAGGAATCTACCTGTTTCTTTTGTTCCCTCCCAACAGAGGACGTTTGTAAACAGGCAGTCATAGGGAATGTATGGAAATAAAATGACAGGGAATGGGTATGTGAGCTGTTTTTCTAAAAGCAGCCAAAGTAATTTATTCTATGAAATTTAAAAGATAAAGAAAGACAGTAAGTCAGAGGAAGCCAGAGTTCTCTTAACGGCAATTGAAAATCTTTCCTTCCCTTGCCCACACCTCTCAGTGCAGAACACAGCACATTTTAACAGCTCCCTCATTAAAGATGGTTGATCAGTGCAGGGAGTAGGTTATGCAAGTCAGGGCAGATGTGAAGTGCTGTGCAGCTCTGAGAAGTAACACTTTGGAGCTACACTTTCATTGTGTGATTTTTTTCATGAAAAAAACCCCAAAAGTAAAACTTTAGGACATTGAAATAAAAGTTCTGATTTTGGTCTACCTGAAAAAAACTATAATAGACAGCCAAATTTTAAATTAAATTCTCCCAGGGAGCTTGGAAATAAAGCCTCAAAATTGCAAGGTGAAAAGTTTCTAAAACACAGGAACTAGCCAGAACTTGTTACGTTCCTGAGTGATAAACACAAAGTTCAGCTGATCTTTCATGGAAAAAATACAGTAAATTTCCCTTCTGGGGGTTATATTTACCCAGCCTTTTCAGGCTGCATTATCACCCACTGTAATCTATTTAACTTCCATTCATGAGTCACTCTGACACTACACTGCTTTTCAGCTCTGCAAACAATACAAAAACTGAGCTCCTAGCTACAAATAAGGAAGGAATTTTGAACATAATGTTTTTTATCAATGAAACATATTGACACATGACTATATCGTTGTCAGTCATATTTCCATTGAAGTTAAAAGGAATAAAAGCAAGCCAGTATTTGTTAATCATTTCACAAATGTACTGCATGATCTCTGAAGATCAAGTCCTAAGAGATATTGAACACACAATTAGTGGCAACTATGGATTTGCAGCACCTTTAATAATTTGCCACGATAAAACTTCCAACAAAAAATGTGTATACTAACATAATAAAACACATTTTAAAGGTAAGCATAATGTACATAGTATATGGGAATGAAAGATATACTTTATTAAAAATGTCTCACCATTATTTAAAGTTAGAAATAAACCAGTCATGTAACGCTCATTCATGTTACAGATTCAGTATTATTATAAGCAATAAATACTTTATTAAAGTCGTGGCAACAAGGAAGCACAACACATTAAACTGAGAATTAAACTGAGGCACATTTATATACGATAAATTTGGAATGTGCATTTAGGAGTGGCAAGCTCCCATCACTGAGTTCCTACCCCAGTAGGCAGCAGTAAAGTCTTTTTAAAAGATGTAGTTCAGATGCACAGTCCTGGGCTGTGAGACTTCCAGAGATAAACGGAACTATCCAATAGCAGATTTGGTCTGGATTCAGAGTCTGATCTCCAGGTCTGAGACGTGGTGTCACCTGCGCTCCTGCAAGAGATCCCAGCTTTTCCCCGGACTCTGAAGGACAAGCAGGCGCATGCATCACGTGTCTCTGTCCACACCTGGACTCAGCACAGCTCTTCTTGGTGCATTATTCTTGGGAAAATGCCTGCTTGATTTCAGCAAAACTTAACCAAGTAACCCTGCTTTCACACAGTGCTTAAGGATAGATGAACAGGGATAATTTGGCTGGTAATGGTTTGTCTGTGTCAGTAACAAAATGACAAATCATGAAAATGCATTCTTTTGCCAAAGGGAAAGGTTTAGGAAAAATCATGAAAATTATGCCCAGGTGCTGTGGCCATAGGAGCACCCAAGCCTATTTTTTGCACCAGGAGAAGTCACTTCACCTTCCTTCCTAGTGCCCAGATGGGTCCTTGCATGTAACCTGCTGGGTTCCTCCTGCAGTTCCAGGTAGGCAAGGTATTTATTACTTCCTCTCCCAAACTGCTGGGAGCCTGATTATACACTGCTGATGTTTGCTTTCTCAATTCAGGACTTGGCTGCACTTCCAAAAGAGGTGCTATTTGTTAATGGTCAAAATGATTTCTGGTGTCAATCTCTACACACAGCTAGAAACAATGCAGCAGTGGGGTAGAGATTTCTTGATGTGGAAATGAGCTTGGAAGTCCTGCCTCAATCTTGCCTCCACACATACCATAAAATGCAGTATCCTTCATATTCTGTTCCACCATATATAAAATAATGCAGTCTACACACTGACAGAACACTGTTAATGATATACCTTGCACCTTCACTCTCAGAGGTCTTAAAAAACATCACTGTGCAAACCTGTGCTAACTGAATATCACTGACCACCTCCATCAGCAGCTGATTATCCCACTAACCTAGACAAACAGCAGGTTAGCAATAAATAAATAATAAATAACAGGCTGTTGTTTGCTGTTTTGACAGCAGATGTAATTTCTGAGAGTTCACCCCTTGCCATGCTCAGTGCATTAGATGAAAGGAGGAGGAGGAGGAGGAGGTGGAGGATGAAGAGCTCCCTCCTCTGCTTCCCTTGCTGAGGCAAGGAGCCCTCCAGGGAACTGTGAGACTTCTTCAGGCTGCAGGAATGTCTAGGCCATATTATAACAGCTCATAGACCATGGAATTTTATGTACAGAGTGTGTGTGATTCACTCCTGGGTATCGCCATACCCTCAGTGAAATCTCACTGAGCGGCAGGCTCAGGGATGGAGATGAGCACTTCATAAAATCCCATGTGTGACACCACTCATGGATCAGCTCCAGAAGCCTTTTAAGGAAGCACTTGGGCTGCCTGGAGTCTGGTTACTTGTCTGTCTTCCCAGGCAGGTTTTGCAACTTCCTGGGAACAAAGTTCCACCAAGGCTGGGTGGTTACTGACATCCACTCTGGGAGCCCTTTGGGCTGTGTTTTTGTAAACTGGCCTGGCTGCAGCACAAGCACCCCAGGGGCCTGAACCCCACTGGGATTAGACCAAGATTCAGGATTTGGCACAGGAAATAGCACAAGATGTGATCTCAGGTCTGCCATCTCCCTCCTTTCTTCTGCACAGTGGTTTGGAACCCCAGGCTGCACAGGTGTTCCTGTGTATTTAGACCCTTCTGTCCCAAATCCCACAGCTTCACATGCAGCAACCCACAGGGCCCATTGCCTGCCCAAACCTTCCTGTTGCTCACTTTTTGGACCACAGAAACTCTGCTGGGGAACCAGCTCCCTCCCTCCTTCCCCGGGGCACCACTCATCCCCATGGCTGAGATCCCAGCATGAGGAGAGCCGGAGCAGTGGTCCCAGAAAACTGTACCTCACTGGGACCTGCCTCAAGCTGGTGCTGCAGAGATGGAATTACAATCATAGAATATCCTGAGCTGAAAAGGAACCACAATGACTATCTAGTCCAACTCCTGGCCCTGCACAGGACCAACACAAGAGTCACACCCTGTGTCTGAGAGGGTTGTCCAAACACTCCTGGAACACTGGCAGTTCAAATCCATCTGCATTGTGGCGGGATGGAAATGCATGAAAATAAGAATGAATTCTTTTCTCTTCACTGCCTTACTAAAAGTGTCTGGGCAAACATTTCACCCCTCAGGCTTGTTGTCACTCTTTCCTGATGTTCTGAGCCTTCCCACCTGCTAAACACCCTGCTGGCACATCACAGACTGAAGGCACATCTTTTTCTACTTGCACATATTGAGGGGGAAAACTGAGTTTGTTGAAAGATGCTTAGTTGAAAGATGTTTAACTGAGTTTTGTGAAAGAAAAACCTCTTCCAAACAATGCTGCTGGAAAAGTGAGGCTTGCATTTATTATGGAAATACAAGGGCAGATAAATAAGCCCAGCATGTGTTTTGCTGTCTGGATGCTGCAGTAAAGTACAAATAAAAAGTTCCTCAACAGCTACCACAGAAGCCAGTGGACGGCCTTTTTTAAAAAGGAAAATCTGTCTTTGCTTTAAAAATTCACTCAATATTCCCTTGATCACTCTGGCTTCAGGTAGCTGGCAGTGCTCCTGAACTCCTGGGCCAAGATGGATGTGTCCTGGAAATATCCTGGCTCCCAGTGGAAGGACAGGCAGTGGGGACTCCAGTGGGAAACTGTGCCACCATCCAGCTGCTGTCCCATCATCACAGCAAGGCACAGGACACTCAGTGCTCCATGACCTGCTCTGCCAGGGACTCAGCTTTCGTGAATCCAGGCGTTAAATGAAAGGATGGCTCTGGAGCTTTGTGTTGTCAACATTTATCCCTGCTGTGCTTGTCCTCTGCCAAAATATGGGCACAAGGGTGCTCACACCAGTCTCTTCACCATGTCTATAGGTTGGAAAAAATGTACACTTAATAGTTTTTGAATTCCCAATTTCACGTTGTCCTAGTTTTGGCCAAGGCGGTGAGGGGGTGGAGCCTGGAACTGTCTGGGTTGTTACTCTATACCACCCACATCTCTGAAGGGGGGCAGAACTATGGAATTCCCACTTCAGAGGAGAAAAGGGGCTGGCTTGTGGTCAGGAAGGAAAAGGTGGACGCAGAGGGTCCGGGGACAATTTTTGTTCCTGTCTCAGGAGCAGTGCAGCACCAGCTCAGGTCAGTGAGACAGTAAGAATTTTTTTTTGTATGTAAATCGCCCTCTTTTTGTATAGTTTTGTTATTAATATTGGTGATGGTGCAGTTACTGTTTGTTTTCTTATCTCATTGCTGTTTCCAGTAAATTGTCCTCATCTCAACTCAGAATTTCTGCCTTTTGTCTCTCTCACGAGAGGGGATGGGGGGAAGGGAGCTCAATTCCAGCTCAATTCCATGGGGCTCAATTTCCAGCTTAAACCACAATGCACATTTACAAGTTACTTCAATTTTAAAACCACTTAACAGACTGTATCTAGGTTTTGCTTCTCTCTTCAATCTTTATTAATAAATAAAATAGGCCAGGGACACTCTGGGGCAGAGCAGCATAGCACAGCTCCCATCCACATGGCTGAACTTTGTTTCTGCCCCTATGCACTGTGGCTGAGGGAAAACCAACCACAGGGAAAAATCATTGTCCCGTGGTGTTCCCTGGCTGGTTCTGGGTGCTGTTGGAACAGTGGTGGGCAGTGCAAGCCAGCAATGATGGGGTCCATGTTAACAGCTGGACATGCCTGTCCTGTGTGCCTGAACCCCCGCTCCAGCCTCATCGTATGTACCAGGGGAGAATTTATTCATCCTAGTTTAGTTCTCTAAGTCCTGATGCCTTCTAGATACCTGTAGCATATGCTCCTAAATAGCATGGATGGAAATGAGTTGACAATTTTATTTCATTTATGTCACGATTTATCTCAATAATTTTCAACTCAGGAACTTCATGGCTGTGGCCCAGCACGGTGTCAAGCTGTGCAGACTTGGCCTATAAAAGCTTAAGAATTGCATCTGCAAAGGTGAGAAAGACAGAAGAAATACACAGGCAGATGGCTCAGGGGACAGAGCACACTCAGAGTACAAGGTCTAGGAAAGCCTGACCAAGTAAAAATCATCCTGAAATGTAACACCCACAAAGCCACTCAAGCTTTCACCATGCAGAATCATAGAAAAATTTTTTTTAATTTTCCTAAGTGATCCTGTCAACATTCTGGAGAACAAGAAAGCTAAACTGCATCCTCCAATGGTCAAGGACCACAAGGGTGTCTTTAACGGGACCAGATAAACTTAATACATTTTCAGGAAGAAATAAAGCCCACAAAGACCATTACTTTGCTATTTATTCTTCACTAAACACCTTCATGTCTGGGATAGCTTCAGCCACGATGTGAATGGGGGTGTGGGCAGGTGGTTTTCCAGGCAACCCCTGCACAGCCAAAGCCCAAGGGCAGGTTCCCATGGTGACTGAGCACTGCAAAGCTTTTTGCCTGGCTCTTAGGAAGCACTTTGCAAAGTAGGAATGAAACACTACTCTGCTTAAAACCTTTTCCACAGGATTTATTCACCTGTGGCCTGGCAAGCAATTAACCAGCTGCATTGCTCCTGAGGCAAGTGATAGGCACTTGAAGCCTTGAGTATGTCTCTGTTAGTTCTTAGCTGTTTTTAGGCCTCAGGAATTGCTAGGGCTGAAAGCTTGGAGATGTATTATCTGTCATTACCTGCATAATTCTTTTTCACAAAAAAGATGACCTTACTGAATTTACACGATTATATTATGGATGGCATCCCACACAGCCAAAGCATTGTACACTGGTGGCAAAGAGGGTATTAATGTAGTTTATTTAATTTTCTAGCAAAAACAATGAAGAGTCAGATTACACTTCAAGTAATTCACAACATATGCCATTGAATTCTGAGCCTGACAGCCCTGTGCCAGTGAAAAAAATTAGCATCTCTAGCCTGGTCATAGTAATTTGAACTGCAGGATGTCAAGATTTCAGCCCCAGAATTCAACTTTAAACTTTTCATGTATTAGCTAAAATGGGACCTACCACAACTGCCAGAGGAGGTGAGAGATGAGCTGCCCCTCTGTTTCCCATGTGGGTTCCCCAGGAATCACATCCCCTGTCAAACTCCTGCTTTCCAGGCAGATGGTAAAGAAATATCTGGAGACTTCAGGAGCTCCGTGTGCTGCCATAATCTGCCACAAACACATCGCTTACCCGGCTCACTGGTGCCAGAGGCCATGTCACCTCTGGGCTGTGGAACACGGGGCAGGACTCACCCGGGAACATCGGGCCTGCCCCTCTCCGGGTCTGTGGCAGAGCTGGGTCTGTTGCTGGAGCCGAACATGCCCGCAGGTTTTATCTGACCTTTACAAATCGCTCCTGTCACTCCGTGTTAGGAGTCTTCCGAGCGCTGACGGGAAAAACAAGTCACCCTGTGAGTAGCGGGACTAATTGGTCGTTTCCTGTGCTTGAAGCATTCATTACAAAGCTCTTTCTCTCGTCATTCTGTTATCTAATATGGGCTGAACTCGTACTGCAACCTCTTCCTCAGCCAGGCACTAATGGAGTCTGCTTTCTTTTCCTATTTCTATGAAACTCGTGGAAAATTAAGACCTTTGCAACTGCTTCCTATTATCCTAACTGTCCTGTGAATGCAGGGTTTTGTGTAGGTGTTGTACTTGACTGAGCTTATCAACACTGGGTTATCATAAATGTCAGGGTCTCTTCCCTAGGAAGAGAGTATTTCTTAATCATGTTAATTTAATCCATTTTACCGTACTTCTAATCTTGATCAGTGTAGGAGGACCTCTCCAAGTCCTCCTGTACCTAACAAGCACACACAGTATTCATCTGATGTCAGCAGCCAGGAGTGCACAGAAGAGCTGCTAAGCTGTACTAGAATCCTGACATGGTTATAGATGTCCTGCAAATTATTGCTGCTGAAATTTGGTTGTGTGTAGACCTCTTTTGCACATAGAATCACAGAATGGTTTGGATTGGAAGGGACCTTAAAGACATTTAGTTACAACTCCATTGCCATGGGCAGGGACACCTTCCACAAGACCAGGTTGCCCAAAACCCCCTCCAGCCTGGCCTTGAACACCTCCAGGGATGGGGCATCCACAGCTTCTCTGAGCAACCTGTGCCAGAGTTTCACCACCCTCATAGGAAAGAATTTCTTCTTAATATCTAACCTAAACCTGCCCTCTGTCAGTTTAAAGCCATTCCCCCTTGTTCAGTCACTCCATACCCATGTAAAAGGTTCCTTTTCAGCTCTCTTGAAGCCCTTTTTGGTACTGGAAGGTGCTATAGGATCTCCCCAGAGCCTTCCCTTTGCCGGTTATTTCTACAAGCTTACAGTCCAGCTGGCTTTTCCCCCTGGACTGGCTTTCCATCAGGAAGGCAGGAATACATGAAACTCCATCAGCCAGCTTTTGCCTCCCAAATTCTGTTCCCTGGGAAGCATCCAAAGGCCCAGGTCTCAGCAATTAAGACATTCAGAGCTGGTGCTGTATTTCACCATGATTCTTGCTCCTGAAGGACTTTGGGCAAGCCTTTGGCCTTCTTCCCTTGCATAAGCAGAGCCATACAAGAACAACAGGAACACGAGAACCTGCATAGGACAGACTCCTTCAGTCTGAGCTCTCCAGACTTCAAAAGGCACACGGTGCCATTGACCGCAGGATGGACAGACAGACAGGAAACTCCACCAACCACAGTGGCTGCTGGCATGAGGCTGCACTCCTGCCCCCTCAGCAGATTCTTTCCTGCCTGTTTCTGATTCATCACCACCAGCTGCTCACATCTTCATGCACTGTCCTGAGTGGTGGCCCTTGTAAGCTATTTGAGAGGAGTTCCATCCTGAACTTCAATTATTGTCTTTTCTTTTTCTTTTAATCAGGTATACTTTGTTTTGCAAAGATTATTGTAAAACTACTTCAGTTTTTAGCAACAAAATCAGAAAATACTGGCAGATCCTGGTGGTATGTGATGTGTCCCAACAAGTGAACATCAGCTACGCCTGAATGGAGTCAGACCTCACACCACAGGTGATGTTCACTGGGTACATGAAACAGCACAAGGCTTCAACCAAACAAGCCAAAGGAAAAGCACTGCAAGAAGAGTATGACTGATCTCAGGTGTTAAATTCCTTTATCTTCGTTATGGCCTATCACAATTGTTATTTGGTAATTTCTCGAGAAAAGAAAAATGACATTTGGTTTAAGTTTAATAAGTTCCATAAAACCTTTGTCCCAGTGTGTGTACCTTCATCTGTGTATTTATAAGATCTTCTTTGTTATCTATGTCCCTCATGTAAGCACCAGTCAGGGTTTAGTTGAACTTCTTTTTCAACATAAATATGATTTTCAAGCCCCTTACAAACTTTCACAGGATTGGACACCTGAGAGATGCCTAATTCTGGTCAATGCCACCATCCCCAGGGATGACCAAGCACCAAGAAGTGCTGTAGGCAGGAGGCAGGGCAGGTAGATAACTCCACCAAAACCCAGATGTTGGTTGCACACTGACCACAAATGTGGAACTGGTAACTGAAGAATAATTCTTGTAGAAACAGGCACTCACTCCCTTTTTTGCTTCAGCAGAGGTGCCAGCTGCTGAGGCTGTATTTAGGATTGAGCACAGATTCTTTCCAACAAATTTCTTTCATCAATTATATGCATATATACAGACTTTTGCTGTAGGACTGTAAAAATTTTCAGCCTTCTCTCTACTAACTTTTCAATTATTACTGTAAGGCAACGTTATTTTCCCTTAATAGAGAGAGATCTAAAAGGCAGATGATGACCTTGGTGGAGAACAGCATTACCACACACAAGATCCAAAATGGATTAGTTGTGTATCAGACAATCATAGAATATCAGGTTGGGAGGGGCCTCAAGGTTCATCTGCTCCAACCTTTCTTGGCAAAAGCATTGCATAGGCAAGATGGCCCTGTACCCTGTTGAGCCAAATCTCAGAAGTGTCCAGTGCTGAGGAATTCATTGCTTCCCTGGAGAGATTATTCCAATGGCTTGTCTAGACTGTAACACATCAGCTTCTCTACAAGGAGGCTGTGGGAAACTATCAAAAACCTCCAAGAAATCCAAGTAAACAATGTCCACTGCTTGCCCTACATCAACCAAGCAGGTTGTGTTATTGTAGAAAGCAATCAGGTTTGTCAAACACAATTTGCCTGTGGTGAATCTGTTCTGGCTTTTCCTAATAACATGTTTCATCTGACTTGTGATAGCTCCCAGGAGGAGTC
The DNA here is from genome assembly GCA_013397795.1 of Orthonyx spaldingii. Taxonomy (NCBI): domain Eukaryota; kingdom Metazoa; phylum Chordata; class Aves; order Passeriformes; family Orthonychidae; genus Orthonyx; species Orthonyx spaldingii. Next base: position 3,677,452 of record VZTJ01002120.1, on the reverse strand, counting down.
ACTCCATAACTTTCCCAGGGACTGGACTAAGACTGATGGGCCTATAATTTCCTGGGTCCTTCTTTAAGCCCTTCTTGAAGATGGGAGTGACGTTAACCTTCTTCCAGTCTTCTGAGATGTCCTTCAATCTTCATGACTTCTCAAAGATTACAGAGAGCAGCCTCACAATGACATCAGCCAGTTCTCTTGACACCCTCGGGTGGGTGTTGTCAGGGCCCATTGATGTGCAGGGGCCAAGCTCCTGTGATAGTTCACAGACCAACTCTTCCTTCACCAACTGTAGGTCTGTGTTTGCCTCAGCCTGGACTTTTGCTCCCAAGGCCTGCGGTCCAGCTGTGTTGGTAAAGACAGGAATGAAGAACATGTGGAGAACCTCTGCCTTTCCAGTGTTATTGGTGACTAACTCAGCTCTCCCGCTGGACAGCAGGCCAATATTTTCTTTCTGTTTCTGCTGTTGTTTATATTCCTGGAGAACCCTTTCTTGTAGGTTTTGACAGCAGCTTCTCTTGCCCTTAGAGAGCCTGTCCTCATGCTGCTAGTTGGGAGTGCAAAGAGCAGCCCAGCCCTCAGAACGTGACCATGCTCTTCCTCTTTCAGGTGTCCAGGAGCAGCAGTGGGGTATGTGCTTCAGAGACCCTCAGCTCTGCCACCATCCCCAGACAGCAGGGACCAGCTTTCAGATGCCTTTCTGTGCTATGTAGTGCAAGAACTTCTGAAAACATATATTTGTTCTCTGTAATAAACAAGGGAAAATTTGGCTCCAATATTGTCATTAATATTAAAAATATTAATTAATATTAAAGTGGGCAAGGGAAGGTGGGTGGACAGGAAAATGCTTAAATACTCATTCCTGAAACTTCAGCATACTTTTCAGCCCCCCTTCAGTCCTTGTGCACCTGAAGAAGAACCACAGCACAGATGGTTGTGTAACTGCCTCTGGAGGGGAAGCGCCAGCAGTGCCCTGTGAAGCTTGTACCATGGTGTTTCTCATTGCTCATACCTCGTTTAACATGGATGAATGCAACAGAAAGGAGCTGGAGGATTGATGGGAAGACAAGCAAACTTCTCAAGAGGCAATGTTGAAATAACATGCAAAGTGTCCTAACTGGTCAGAGAAATTATGTTGTGCAGGATTTATTTTCCCATTTACGAAACTGGGGATCAGTGTAAGAATCCCCTGCATGGAATAATTTCAGATCTCTTTTTTCTGTAATGTGTTTCCTAGGTCAACAGTAATGCCTCCGTGCTCAAGGCAAAGTTGGAGTTTATGCTGCCTTATGCAGAGAAAATGTGAGGAGCCCCAGGTAACTTTCTATTCTGCAGGTAGGGAAGGGGAGGGATGGCCTGAAATGTGCTACTGGGGTAACGGGAAAACAAGCTGGAGCAGGCATTAGAGGCAGTGGTGCTTGGTAAGGAGGGAAATGAGCTCAATGCATAGAAAACACCCACTTTCTCAGAACAATACGACTTCTCTCATTATGGTATTATGTAAGTTCCTACCCCAGCCTAAATTCCCATTCCAGGCAGGAGCCAGGGTGAGGACATGGCTTCAGAAAGTCAAAAGGAGTGGTAGAGGCTGGCTGAGGATTCCCAGCTTCAGTTCCCAAACACCGACACTTACAGCAACACCAGGAAGCTGGACTGCCTTGTTCCCAGTGCTCAGTTCTCCTTGATGGACTCAATAGGACTCTAAAGGAACCTCACTTATTTACGTGAAAGAGACTTTGTTGGTTGCTGACTTGCAATGGGACATGTGACACAGGCCTGAAGCAAATCAGTAAATACAGAAATTTTCTCTTGAGAAGGCAAGGGTGGGGCAGAGGACATGGTAATTACATGTTCTCCATGAGTGCTGCTTTTCTTCGTTTGCCCAAAGCAGCTTTGGAGAAAGCATTCCTAATTGTGTATTTCTCATTTGCACTGCCTTCTTTGTTCCCCTCAACAAATATTCCCATTAAGAAGGTTTGTCATTCTTTCCATGGAATCCAACAGCAGTGGAGGGATAACACAATCCATGGTTGGTGGATGATGATCTGGGATGCTCTCCTGGAAACCTTGACTTGAGTACTGACACCAGCAGTATTCGGAGGCCAAAGCTCAATGCAGAGTGGCCCTAACAAGTCACATGTTCCTAGGGGGTATGCTGCTGTCCTCCTTCTCCTTCCTCTCTGAGCTCTCCAGCTTTACTACCTCTGAGAAGATCTGAAGAAGAGGACTTGGAAACTGAGTGCAGGACCTATACTTTTCTGAGAACTATGCAGAATGGGACATGTTGAGAGCAGGACAACAGTGATGAATGGGGATTTCCTATTGAGTAAAAAGCAAGAGAACTTGCCACAGCCTTTAGCTGTCATCTTGGCAATGAGCAAGCGTGTCCTTTCTCCTCACAGGCCTAAAGTTGTTAGCCCTAAATAATCTTTTGACATCACCTGCTTTGCCTCAGATAACACTGGAATCATGTGGCTAAACACTGGATCTGTGTGAGTACCCCTTCCCCTGCCAGGACCTGCTGGTTTAGAGACACTGGCTGACTTGCCTCTACCTGTAAGACCTCTGTCCACCACGGCTCATGAAAGTGGAGAAGGTAGGGCAGTGCCAGAGGAAAAGCTACAATGCACCTCGATAGCCAAGTGAACGTGCCATTGAACAATCTGTTGCACAATGCTGGAGCAAAATGGAGCAGAAACCCACCTCTTTGGAAACGAGCAGCAGCCTCAAAGGCCTCAGTGTTTGGCTGTGATTTTCCCATAGACGTGTTTTTACAGCTGTGGTTAATGTGTGACTAATCCTCACTGTGCAGTAACCACACAACCACTCCTTAGAGCGGTGCGAGCGTGCGGCGGGTTTGGGTTGGAAGTAGAGATGGCAACATCTGAAAAGAATACTTAAAACTGACTACACTTCTGAGCAGGGCTCTAATCATTTATGTCATGCCTGAGAAACTTGCAGCCAGGCTCCAGTGCATATATATATGTATAACAAAAAGACAAACCACCTCCCAAGAACAATAAACAGTTCAAAGGCTTGTGTTCCCAGGCGGCTGCTATCAAACATTAACAGCACTATTTGAGCAGGAAGAGCAGACTCAACCAGAACTTTCAAGAGCATATGCAAACTGTCTTTTCCTCCAGTAGTGCACTAATAATAATAATAATAATTAAGCCACATTTTCAGCCTGAATAAAAGACAGATAATATTGCTCCGAAACAGCCATGTTTTCCTCTGTGCCACTCTGAGAACAATAAAACTCCTAGAAGTTCTTGAATCATTGTTCTGTGTTATGAAGACTGAACACTCAACTGTTGTTTCAAGTTATTCATAAAGGCAACTTCGGGCCTGGATGTACTGAATGAGAAATGACATCATCAGGGCTGTGTGCTGCATGCAGCTGCATGTACAGTCCTACTCACTCCATGTGACAGTCCCCAAAGGGCTGGCCAGGCCCTGGTGTCCATTCTGAGGTGGGCTTTGAAGGCCTCTGACCATGGCTGAGATGATTTTTGATTGCCAGCAAAGTCAGCTTTTCAGATCTTCTCCAGGTATGGACAGATAAGCAATTAGATGGCCATCTGCTCCCTTGTTTGGATACCTGCCAACTCTTTCTTTTTTTATACTTTATTTTGAGGGGTTCTAGTCTGGGGGAGGGGGGTGTGTTAAAATACAACAATGTTCTTTTATGGCCTTTCGAAATTATTTCAGTCTTAAGTCCAGTTGGTTTGATTTTGTTCTGCACAGATGTCCTAAGTTTCAACACTTCTACGCTTTCCTCAGCTAAGGTTTTGTGTAAGGCAGTCTGTGTGTGCCTGTCAGAATAATAAGTTGTGTGATTCCTTGTGGTCACACAGTGGCATCCAGCACATCACCTAAGCACAGCAGCAGGGCCAAGAGCAAGAGTGCTCCTGCTCAGGGCACATCTCCAGAGGAGCAGCCCCTTGCTCTCAGCATATACTACTTCCAAATCCGATGGGAGTCAGGTGCCAGAAAAGAGAGGTGTCTCATTCAAAACCTGCATTTCTCAGCTCCTGCTGAGTTTCTGCTGGCACTCAAACCCCCTCCTTTTAGAAAAAGATGCAACCTGCTTTGCCCCATGAAGGAAACATCTGTCCAGTCTCCTAAGGCACGGGTCCCCAGGCTTTGCTTAGAGGGAGAAATGCAGCAGTGGCATCAGCAGAAGTTTCTTCCAGGCCCCACTCCTTTCCTCAATGTCCCTGCCCTCACCTCAGTCACCTGCAGCAGCCCCAGCTCTGTGTGCAGAAGGAACCCAGCTGGCTCCAGCCTAGGACTTCCAGAGGTAAAGAAGGTGAGATAGGTTTTGGTGGTGAATTTTTTGAGGTTTGGGGGTTTGTGATTGTTTTTCTCTGCACCCTGTTTTCAAATGCATTGCACATCAGAGGGTTACCACAGTTTGGGGACCCCTGGCCTTGTGGCACATGTTAAGCATACCACTCTCTCTCACACAGGTTCTCAGGGGCCAGGAATGCTTTGATGGTTGGTTCAGAAAAGTAGGGGTTCATGCTAAGGACATTTTTATACAAGAAAGTCATGTGGCTTTGGTTAAACTGGAACAGCTGCGCTCTGGGGTCCAGGATCTATCCAAATCTTTATTTTGAAATCTTTATTTTTAAATCACACCTATTTATCCTTTGCTCTATGCCACTTTGAAGTAGGATTTTCTACTTTCAAAAGCACTTACTATTTTCTGACTTTAAAATATTTAGTGATTTAGTGATTGCCCTTCCCTTGTTCCTGTTTTAATTTCTCATTAGCACATAGTTGTGTGTCCATGCAGATGCATACACATAATCACAGGTACATATATACGTGTGTGTCCACACAGCAGAGCACATTGGTCCAAATCACCTTCTGTTATCATCTCAAAGAATGCTGCAGAAGGCTGCCCATCTGTTTTTCCATGCTAAAGGAGGAGAGTAATAAACTAGAGTAAATTAAAAAACAATAAAAACAGGGTAAGAAGGAGGAAAAGTTTTTAACTGGTCTCTGTGTTCTTTGCATAGAGTATTGGCTGAAGGACTCAGGAACATTTTATTCTGTCATCTTTCTGAACATCCAACTTTGTATTCAATACATTTTGATCTCTTCTCCCCGGTATTAAAGGAATGATTCTCAAAGTTTTAAATTTTTTAAATCTATCTTTATACTTGCCAATTTCTTTTTACTTCTCTTGTTGCCATATTATTATTTTGCCTAAATTGCTCATCCCCATCCTTGGTACTGTCCTGTATCATGACAAGCATGCAGACAGCAACTATATGACCTGTCAGTCTGTGTTTTCCTGAGCTGAACAAACCAAACACCATTAGTTTACTGTGGGAAGAAACTCTGTTCTCCCACATAATTTTGATGTTTTTCCTCTGTTCTTTCTCAACATGAGTTAACCCTAGACCATGTAGGTGATGGTAAGGAAAGGGCTCACTAGTTCTGTGTATAATGATACCCATGATGTCAACAATTCCCTCTACTTGTTGGAAATATTTGCTGGCTACTACATCCTGCATTTACTTATTTTTTCCTTTCTTACAGCTACATCACACATAATTATTCTGAGTAATTCACCTAGCCCTTTCTTCCCCTCTTATTCCCAGGTTAGAGCAGAAGTTCCTTTTGTTATCCCCTTCAAGCCTGACCTTGTCCTGTTGAAGTTGACTCAAAACATTACTTGTCAGAATACTAACGTATCCTTCATACCCTAAACCGTGGAGGGTGCCTGAATTCCCAATAGCAAATGTAATTCTGTGTATTTCCTTCCATTTCAGACAGTATTTAGAAAGATGTCCCCAAAATGAGGTCTTTTCTCCCTGCTAACTCTGCCTTGCAGAGCCTGCTGCTCCTTAGCTCACTCCTCACCACTTTACAATTCTTCCACTAATCCCTAGCTTCCTCCTTTTGATTATTCATTTTCTGTGTGGCACTGATAACTTGCTTTAGTGAAGTTCAATTAGAAAAGATTGCCTTTGAATGAAAGAAACCCCTGCTATCAAAAAGCAAGAGATCTGATTAGTCAGGCACAATTTACTTTTGGTGACTCTATTTTGTATTTTGTCCTGTATATCATCATCCTACCTTTTAATTTCTCCATCCATCAGATCCTTTTGTAAGACCCTGCATACTGCTGAGGCTGCACCTTTTCCCCTCCTCTTTGCTTAGTGAAGACACTGCACTTCATTATTTGCAGTAAAATTGCTGTCCTCTAACTTGACAAACTTATTAAAAATTCTGTCTATCAGGCTTCCAGTTTTATGAGCTAAACACCAACCCAGAATGCTAAGTAACTATTTGGTTTTGAGCCTCTACCTCACCTCTTACATATTTAAAAGGTTGGGGTTTGGTTTTTTTCAGTTTTGCAGCTATCTCAAATGGAGTGAATGTCACCCTGTGCCTTTATTTCACCACTCATTTTCATCAATGTACACGACAGTCCTGATGAAGACTCAGATAAGGCATTTATGAAATGCCTGACATAGTTTTTCTTCTCAGCACCCCTGTAGAGTGGCCCTCTTTTTTTTTCCCTGTTCTCTATTTCAATTACAAGATTATACAGCCTTTTAGATTTGCTTTAGCTTCCTTTATAGGCTCTAATACAACCTGACAAAGTGAGAATTGTGAAAAGTCCTCTTTCGTTCATAGTTTGCCTTCTTTGACATCCAGTGCATTTACACCCTCCAGCTCATTTTTCCAGAACAAAGAAGGGGTCAAATTTTTCTGCCAGCCACATTCTTTGCATCTCACTTGTGAACAAGAGCAAATGTGATAATTGCTCCAGCATGGACGAAGAAGAAAGTCAGGAAGCACGGTGAACAGAAATGTGACTCAGGAAAACCCAGGCCAACCTGTGCCAAAGTACAGAGGCAGACCAGCCCTCCCATAGATTATTCTCTCTTGGTACAACAAAATTTCTCTCAAGTGCACACTGAGGATCAGACGAGTGTTGCACTTGCAAGGATTTTCACACAGGAATTTCCCACTTCCCTTAGCACCTCCTTTTATTCCCTCCCTGCTGCCTTAACTTCACACACTGTCACTGACTAGAAAAGGGGAAGCAAAAGTCATGGTAGCCCTTAAGGAAGGGAATTCATAGCTGGTAAGGCACTGCAACACAAACCAGCCAACTCTGATCTTACACAAATCTTTTACCCAGTTTAAGGGACTGGCAAAGGTGGCATGAAAAGCACTTTTCAGCTGTGTTTAGCTATGGAAGCCAGTCTTCTAAACTCAATCCTTCAATCCTTTTGCCTGATCTCAAAACTTTCTGATTACCAAGATTCCTCCAAATGGGTTTTTTTTTTTGGTAAACATAGCCCACATGGTTCCAGTGTAAGGCAAGAGGAGTTTATAAACTCAAAATACAGTGGCTAGTTTACAGAACAATAAGTAAGTTTCTTGCAGTTCAAAACCTTACAAAAGAAAATTGTAAAGCTGCAGTTAGACACACCCAGACAGACAGCAGCTCCTGACTTCCCTGTTTTGTGAAGGATATTTTCCTCTACTTCTGTGTGCTCCATCCCCTCCCATACAAGCCATAGCGCCCCAAGTAATTGATGTGGCACAGCAGAATACCAAGGACAGGCCTGCTCTGTTCTCCCTCCTTGGGGGTTCAACCTCCAATTTGTCTTGGAAAGCAGGTTTTAATAGAAAGGCTGGGAGCTGCCCTCCTGCAGTCCTCTCTGCTCTCTAACTCCTGAGAGCAGACAAGGAGGAGCAAGAGGAAGCCCTGAGGAAGATTTACAACTTTTATCACCATTATAGGGAGGGTGACATACTGCACAAGGAGAGGTCCCAAAAACAGAACCAGCATGAAATGTTGCAGGGTTCTAACAAAACAATTGCATTCAAGTCTCCACCAGAGCCCATCTGTATCCCACACCAGTGCCTCCAGCAAGGGCAGCTCACTGCAACCAGCACACCCAAGGCAGGGTGGGAGAGCAGCAGGCCACACCCTTCAAATGCTGAACTGAATCTGTCTTTAGCCCCAAAACTCAAAGTTCTGTAACCCAAATTCCTTAAAGACCTAGGCAGTCCTAAAAACATCTACTTTTTGAAGTATTATACACATCAATGTTCACAGACCAGATGCATTCTTGCCAAAATGCCATTTATTGCAGTATACCTTTACATGGCATACAGATAACCCAATGCTGCATCTTCTGTCAGAACTCATATTTCATTTGTACCACTTAAATAACACAGAATGTCATGTTTGTTTCACAAACTGTCAGTTAAGACTACCAAAATATACAGTTTTTTTCCTTTCTCCCTAACAAGGTTGTGAGGTACAACTGAATTTTACTACTTTTATCTTCCTGTGCTTTACAAGAACCTTTTCATAGATAGACCTATCAAACATTTCTACATTCCTATACAAAGCAAAGAATTACAGCTGAAATTAACACCATCTGGTCATTGCATTAACCTATAAAAATTCATTCAGTAAAAAAAAAAAAAAAACCAAAACAAAAAAAACCAACCGAAAACAAAACAACCCTAACAAAAAACCATAATGGTCATTGTAGCTTTACTTAAAAAAAACAGCCAGCTACACATATGCACAAGTTTCTCCATGTGCATAAGGAGTTTGGAATCAAGACATTTTGGGGTTTCTTTTTCTTGTGTTTGCAGAAAAGGCACCAATTTTAGCTGCATGGCAGCTCAGGAGTGTTTTCTACTTCATTTAAATTACACAGGTTTTTAAGTTTGACTGTTAACGTGCAACATTTGTACCAACTGTTGCAATATTCTCCAATATACTCCGATCATTCCCTCTGGCTCAACAGTACAAATATTTACATCAGTTGTAAACACTCCTCCACCCACCCCATACCTTCTGCACTGAGTGACGAGGAACTGAAGTGGCAAGAAGCTACCCAAAGGCAGAGCAGAAGTAAGGTTGTACAGAACACCACTCTTGTGTTCACTCAGTTTGAGTTACTCTGAAGAACTCCAGAACCCCAGTGAGGCCCCAGTGCCTGACATCTGACAGCACACTGACCACACAGAGCTTCAGGCACCCAGACTTTGCTCAGGAGGTGCTTTTTGGCCCTTACTAGTCTGACATCCCTGGAGTGGCTTCTCTCCAAAGTGCAGGAATGGCTTCCGGGGAGCCGCTCCAGAGTAGCGAGAGTCAAGCACCCCAACTGTTGCATCTGATTGAGGCCACCTACACTCAGCCTTCCCCAGGCTCATTTCAGATGCTTCTCTACTCCTTAGCTGCAGTCATGATGTGCTGCTTCCCACCTCCCACCCCTGTGTGCCAGGGCACCCTGTGGCACAGAGGGCAGACCACGTTCTGAGACAGCCACAGTGAGCGGAGGTGCTACAACACGCCCCCACTCACCTGGCACTGCACATCAATAAAAATGGGGTAAAATCATCTGCAGCAGGACAGCCCGGCCTCGACCCAGCACCTAGGAAAGGGAATGTCTGAGATGAGACTGCTTGGAAAAATCTACTTCTTACCTAAGCCTTGAAAGAGAGAGGGAGGGTAGTGGGACAGTCCAACATGATTGGTAAAATTAACTCTCCGCTTAAGTTTTGGGGTTCTTGGGGTTTGGGTTCTGCTAGTGTGTGTACCAACTGCCTAGGAGCTGGTTCTGAGTATGGGATAATGCTTCCAAAATATAAGTTATTTTAAACCACGTGACAGTCATTTGTTGACCCTGCCCCTCACACCTCCTTTCGGTAGAGACCAAGTTCAGCTTGATGTTTCATAGGCATTAAGTGCTCCAAACACAGCTGTCAGAAAGAGCTAGAGGATTGCAGTGTACCAAATGTCTGCCCAGCACAGCCACTTGTTACACTCAAAACATATCTATGAGTTAAATAGGAAGGATCCCTGCGATACAGAATTTGAGCACTGGTAATTGGTTATCCATGCTAGCCCTTTCCCTAAATATCAAGAGTTTTATACATACAGTGCTCCCTCATCTTCTCCCCACCGCCTGTCCCAGTAGTCTTTAGATAAACCAAAGTGAGTTTAGGAACTTGCAGTCCCAATTCTGCTAAAAAGGGAAAAAAAAAAAAAAAAAGTTGTGCAAGAAAGCAGGGAATGTTCAATGAATCCAGATCTACTTTGTAGTTATAAGACTTCCAATGGCAAAGTGGTAAGGGCAAATAACCCAATGATCATATGGCTTAAGTTTAATGCAAAGCACACTAGGAGGTCCACGTGCAGGGAGAGAAGAGTCCAAGAAAGATGGAATAAGAAGTGTCCTGAAGATCAGTGTTTATGCATAGAATTCCTCTTGTTTGTGTGGTTTTTGGTATCCTCCATTAGACTGTTTTGGTTCATCCAATGAATAGCTGCCTTCATCTTTTTTCTTCATTCTGTACAGCATAAATGCAACCAGAAACACTGCAAACACCAAGCCTACAAGTCCACCAGCAATAACACCTGGAAGGGGAGAAAAAGACACAGATTACTCTAGATGCCAAACCAGATAGTGCTACTATGATTTTAAGTTCCAGATTGTTCCTTACCTGTCCCTGACTTAATGACTTAAATTAATTTGTCCTTCTGCCCTCTCCCAAACCAGTCCCCCTGCCATTATCAAGCACCTGCTCAAATACACCAGGCAGTCCTAGGAGCATGAATCTCCCACTGGGCCATGCTGCAAAGCACACAAGGCTATGGTGTTCAACCCTGGTAATTTGTCAGAGGCAGCAATAGAGAAACTTTACTGTAATTTTTCAGAGGAGTGAAGGAATAGGTTTAAACAAAGTTGCAGATAACGCAGTCACTGCTAGCTGCTATAGGCAGACTAATATTTGCCCCTGTTAGGGATCTGACAACACAGAATCATCACCCTCATTTCACAGGCCTAACATAAAAGGCTGGCTTCCATGCTCAAAAATGTATTTGCACAGCTGCAGCTTCTGTCGCTTGGAGACTCCTAAAAGGAATCTGTTTTTACCAACTAGAAATCCAGAATATCTGGTACCTCCAAGAACTTCTTTTCTGTCCATAATTCCCGAGGCTCCTGCTGCTTTGGCATTCCTCTCAGAGTCAGCCAGTACTTCTGAGTTCTGGGTGGGGACCAAATCCTCGTCTTTAGTCAAGATGAAGTCTCCCTGTTGGGATATACAAGGCAGATTATTCATGTTTCTCACCATGTCTGTTACTGGAGACTTTCCTCAGCTTTGCTTTTTCTCATCTAAAACCCTCCACCAACATATCCTGTTAAATCAATCATTGTTTTTGACAAATTAACACCCTTTCCCACCAAACCAACTTACTACAATGCTGCTAAAGCCATCTCCCTGGAAAGGGTGTCAGAACTATTAGTGCTCACCGGGTCTCCAGAGCCATCTTCAGAAACCTCCTCGTGTGTAGGAATGACATCCCTTGGAGCTGTCGCCGCGGGGGTGGCAGCGATGTCTCCCTCACGATGGGCGGTGGAGTGGGGCTCGGGCATGTCCTTGGTGCCTGGCACATCAGAGCTGGGGACTTCAAGTTCAACCTCGTGGATCACAGCTGAGGTTTCTGAAGGAGTCACATGAACCACGGAAGGAAAGTGAGCAGTGGGGCTTCTCTCTGTTGTTGTGACCACGTGGCTTGTTGGTTTCCCCTCAGGAGAGCCCAGGATGGATACTTCATCCTTCACAGCTACAACTGGCTCCTCTGTCACTAGATTGCTGGTTGCAGAAGGAGATATTACTTCCTTTTCAGTTCGGCTCTCAATCCCAGTAAGTGGCTGTTCACTGAAATCCACTGGTGCTGTCAGCACTGAGGAATTAGTTGGTTCTCCTGGGATTCTCCAGGTATGAGACTGGTCAGTCAGGGGACCTGCAAAACACACAAAAATATTATCCTTGGCCAGTTCAGAGACCTATTAATAGTATCTTCAGGACACTAGTCTAAGGATGATGCCTAACCTGCACAGCCAATTTTCACAGTAACAGCAGTTCAGTTTGTAATTCCTCATCCTTTTCAGTGGAATAAGGAAGGGACAGACCATTGTGCTATTCAGCAATACTTTGTTGGTCATCTGCTTCTCCCCAAGGCAAAAGTGCCTGTCTGTTTGTGATGAGGTTGACAAGGGAAATCTGCTTTCACTACACTGGTTCCTCAGGGTGGTTATCTGAGTCTTTTTTCATAAACACTTTTATTTGATTCAGAGCAGTCACACCTTCAGTCTCTACCACATTTGGCACTGATTTCAGGGTCTTAATTTCTGCTGAGTTTAATCTAAAATACAAGCTTGTGGAAGGAAGCAGAAGGATGGCATGCTTCAGCTTTCAATAGCTTGCTCTTTGCTCACTAGCATCCCCTCAACTTCAGCACTGAACACCAAAGGTCTCTCTCATGCACTTTAGCAATCGTTCTTATAGACTTTTCCCCCTACCCTAAATCCCCTTTATCACTTATAAAAAACTATGGCCCATGGGAACATGCACACCTGATGACATAAAGTTTGCACTTGATATATGTCAGCAGGTAGGGGTTTACACATCCTCAAACATTATCTCCTACCTGCTCATAAAGGCCTTGTTATGATCTCTCTTCCCCATGAGTAAAGAATCACTCCAGTTCCATCACATTCTTCACACAACATCTCACATTAGCAGGCACATGGAGTCTACCTCTGCTTCTGCTCCCTTTCAAGTCTCCTACAGCTCATTTTCTACTAATTGTTAGTATCTCAAGGAATACAAGATTAATAGATTAGGCCCTTTCTCTGTTCTCAGCTCTCATATTCCGGGGTGGGTGTGTGTGTGGATTCCTCCCTCCACCCCCCTTCACTTGGGTGCTCACTGAGATCTCAATTGCCACATTCTAGAAGGATCAAGCACTAACAGTACAAGTGCTAATAACTCACCTGCACCTGAACCTGAGAACGCGTCATCTTCATCACCAGATGAATCAAGGTCTTCAGGGGGAAGGTTCAGATTTGTAGTTTGCTTTAAAGAGAAGACCAAAAAGATGTGTCAGTGGTGAGATTAAAGTTATCGTATTGCTTGCATAGAGTCCTCCAGGGGCTCCTAGAAGTCACACAAACTTTCTTTGTTCTGATTGCATGTTTTCATCTTCCCTCATTCCAGTTCCCCTGCCTAAAAGAGTAGTTCTGGTTAGTCTGTTTGGTGTTGGAAAGGTCAGTCTTGTTGCCTTTCTCTGCACTGCTTCCAGGCTGCAGTTGCTTTGGGAAAGAAGAAAGCAAGGAATCCATTCCGTGCTCCATCCTGGTAGAGGCAGGGCTCAGGCCTTACCAGCCCATTCCAGGTGCTGACTGCTCATGTCTTCCCTACCCACCAACCATTCCATCTGCAAATCACTGCATTAATTCTAAGGAGCAGAAAGGAAGGGGAGGCAAAGTAGTTTGTCTTCTCTCCCTTTCTGACTCAAATACTGTTCACAAATCTGAAACTACAGAACCTAGCTGGAAGGAGAATCAAAGCTCCTTTTTATTAAGTGTGGGCACTCAAAATAAGCCAGCCTTCCCCGTTGGAGGATAAGCCCTGAGCTTTCTCCATTTACACTCCAAGGACTACACTAACCAGCACAGAAATTCATTTGCTGAAACAAGAGGCCAAACCCCTGTTCTGTGGCACTTGTTTGTCATAGCACACAACATTCAAAGCTGTTCGGGATGTCCAAAGATGACAACACTCTTTTACTGTTCACTAATTTACTAATTACAGAGTGAATACTTCATGCATCTCGTTGGCCTGTGCTGGATACACTTACTGCTCCTATCAGTACAACATGTCTGACTCTCAGCTCATGACTAGCCCCAGGTTTATTTCTGCAGGGTAACCATTACCTAACCAGTCATTTTCCCTTCTCAGATTTTAAACCAAAGCCCTGCAAGTCACTTCTTCCAAATTTCATCTTTTTGACATCCAACTACATTCCCTGTTTTCACAAATTTTGACTTCTATCCCATCTTCAAGTCACCTTCGTCACCCTTTCCAGCACTGCCATCTGCAAGTTTAGACATCACATTGAATCATCCAAGCTGTGGGATCCCTATGATCCCAAGAAGTGGAAAGCCTGATTTTATTATGCAAAAAAAGAACACATATTTTTGCCAGCTTTGCAGCCAGGCCCACTGTATTTCTCTAGCTTGCATTAACAGTGTCACTTAAAAATGAATATAACGCTCATCCTCATCCCAGGAAGAAGTTAGCCAGCACTAGCATGTACTGTCAAAGCAATCCAGCTCTGTAGTTGTGGCTTTATTACCTACAAGAGATGTATTTATTGGTCCTATCTCCTTTTCATTCTTTTTAAGGTATCCAGGTTTATCCAATTTTCCATCCTTAATACCTTATCCATTCCCCACATTTCCACAGCACAACTACTTCCCAAGGTAGTTAACTAGCCCATTAGATTCCACCTTTCTGCAGACAAATATCCAAGTTGCCATCAACCTATTCAGCCCCAAGATCTTATCCCTTCTAGGCAATTATTGCAGCTATATTGGTTTTTTTTAAAACAAGAAAGCAGGAACAAAAACTCCTCATACGGACATAAATTTTTTTAGCTCTTTCCTTCCCTACTGAAAATAAACCCCCAAAGCACGATTCCTTAACCTTCTGCAAGCATATGTCTAGAGTGAATTGCCTTTCGATCTCTTGCTTAACTGCAAGTCATGAGGTAATTTGGATTTTTAGATTTGTCCCTGCTTGTTTGCATGGTGCTTTTGCACCCTTCCACAGAAAGTAGGTCAGATAAGTACTTCCCGTGTGTTTTCCTTCTTGTGTGGAAGGGCGGTGACTCACACAGGCTGATCTCACTACACTTCAAATATTAAAGAGTACGAACTGTTGGTGCATAAAGAATAAAGACAGAACTGCCAGGCTGCCCAAACTCAGCTCCCTCGTGTGCCCTTTCCAGCACATTCAGAAGATAAGTGAGGCTTTAGAAATTGCACCATTTTTGTTGATGGGGGGTTGGGGACCATTTTTCTCCCTCACTTCTCACACCAGCAGTGGCAAGAACAACCCTTTGTTCTTCCACTCAGCCTGGCTGAGTGCAAAAGGGGAACGTGTTGCTAAAGGTGGGGGTTGCATTCTCCTCCCAGTGGGAAGACTTCCTTGAAGCAGCTAGAAAGCAAACTCTCCAGCTTTATATTGAAGCAACGACCTGCCAATACAGCTTAAGACTGTACCACCATACCCCTTCAGCTAGGATTGAGGCTACCTTCCCCCCAAATCTGAAATTCAGGCATAGCTCATACAGATTTCCAACAACACCTGAACAGACTGATCGTCTGCAGACCTTAACAACCCTCCTGAAAGCATCACAGACTGTCAAGAAATAAAATGGCAACTCTTGAGCTTGACTATTGAGCATGCACCCCTTCCCCTTGTGGGGTTAATAGGTGAGGCCTGTTCAGTCATGCCCCACTTTCTTTTTTCTTACCAAGTTGTCCAGCCACCCTACCCTTACACTTCCCTCACACCTGTGCTCTGAGCGTCTTCCCAGGCTGCTGCAAGCTCTGCTTCTCCACAGGCTTTGTCAGACACTTGTTTGATTCCTAGTTTGATTTCTGTATCTGAGCAGGGATAGTGAGGTCCTCCTCAGAGGAGGGGAGCCCAGTCTAAACCAGTGGAGAGCTGTGGTGTTCCAGTGCAGAGCTGTCCAGCTGCTGCTCAGCACCCACCAGGGCACCAAGGCAGACTCAGACCAGTCCGAGTCCCCTGAGGTTGGCTGCTGCTCTTAAGGGAGCAATAGAAAACATGAACCAGGATCAGTAAAGTCTGTGCTCCACAGTTTTATACGAGGACTTAGAGAAGCTACATGTCCCAAAGGGTCTTGTCCCCAGCTGCTCCTCTGGCCATTGTGGCACCTCCCTTTGACCAGGCAGGTTGAGGCTTGGGATCTGAGAGGGGCTTTCTTTGGCCCAGATACTCGAGGGACAGGATAGGATTTTGCACATGTGGATGGCAGTCAGAATACCCACAAAGTGCTGTAACGTCATGACATCATCCAACTTCACGACACACGAGCATTAAGGAACATTTGCCCAATTTATGTAACTGTGTGGTTATATAAAGATTACATTTCTTGCTCCATAAATTACGGCTTCAATGGGCATAAAAGACAGTAACCTCCTCCACAAAACACAAGTACTGCTGAAAGGCCATGCTTCTGTAATGATCTGCTGCTGAAGGCTTTCAGACACAGCAAGGTTAGAAAACACTGACTCAGGACAGGGACTGAATTAATTTGGGTTTGCATCAGGAAGACAGACTGTGCTATTCAAACAACAAACATGTTATGGTCAAGGTTTTTCCATAACCTTTTATTGAAGCTGAGTTACACCAACGGGAAAGGTTTTGATTAGCCAAGAGGATTAGGGGCACAGAACACTGGGTTGTGATACCATACAAAAGACATGAAAATAAATTCCAGCTTAAAACAAGCTTACCCTACCTTTCAGACAGTGGATCCTTTGAAGGATCTCTGACGGTATCTCATGTACTCTAGTCAAAAAATCTTTAAATTCTTATCCTGCATTTACAACATGTTGCTTTTTTACCATTTAACAAGTCTGTATGGTTTTGTTGGGGTTTTTTTAGCAGTTCAGACAACTGGTTGGAAATACTTGTCCAGTCCTTTTGATTTGCTGTCACTGAATTCAGTTGCATGTGAGGAGTAAAATTTTTAACAGTGTTTTTGATATGCCTTAACCAGTTCTCATTAACCAGTGGAAGACCCCCTTCCCCAAGGATCAAAGCAGCCTGTTTAGGGGAAACCCTGGGGTGACTGTTAGCTTCTGCTCTTGCTGAGCACTGTATTGTTGCAGAACAATAGTTATTCAGTTCTGCTGGGACAACCAGAAAGCTGCTTAGTGGCATCTTCAATTTAATCAACAATGGGCCAGGCTTTCACAACTCATTAGCGATATTATTAGATCCAGAAGCCTGACACAGTCCAGACTTTTTTTTTCTTTTTTAAAGTATCATTTTAAACTATTCTTCAGTCTTCATCTTGGTCAGAGTCTCAAAACATGAGTTTTTCTGTGCTTATCCCATCGGCTGCCACAGAGCTCCCTCCTGCTACAGCACAGATCTGAAGTACTCTCTCATGATGAAGGGGAGATTTGCAGTTGATTAGTTGATCTAACCCTGCCCCAACTGGGAACCACATTTATTTAATTTGATACATGCAAAAGGAAAGAGCTTTTCTCAAATTGCTCTTTGAGGTAAGCAAAACCGCTGGCTTTGCCACAAGCTGCTACAAGCCCTTAACTAGATTAAGGATGATTTGTATCCCACTCTTATTAATCCTAGTTAGTGATCTGCTGTGTCAAAAACACTTGAAATCCTCCATTATCTGAATAAAGCTGTTAAATTTGCACATTTATTTCTCCTAACAAATCCTTCTTACTCAGCTGAAAAGAAATGAACTGTAATGAGCTCTCCCACCTCAAATACCTCCCTAAGCATCCTGTGAGAGTATTCCAACTGCATGGGAAGGAAAACCAATGGTTTGCTCTTGTTTAAGAGATATAAGAGCAAGACAAGCATTGGCCCTGTAATTTGGCTACAATAGAGCATCTAGAAAAATACTTTCACAAGGATTTGAACAATTCTTAAATAAACTCAAACTGAAAGGTTTGTCTTTCACCTTTTCCTATACACTGAAGAGCAGAAATGGTATCTGAGGCAGAAGCCTGAAAAACTTCTAACCTCAAAGTAATATTGGTATTAGTGTGGGGGGAAGACAAAACCACCTGCTGAAGGAAACTTTAGCTTTGTTAAACCTTGATATCCTGCAGTTAATAGCCCATGCACAATTAACTCCAATCCCAGATGTCCATGGTCTGGAGACAGCTTAAATGGTTAAGGGAAAAAATAAATTAAGAAAAAAACCACTCAACAACAAAAAAAACCCCATATAAAAACCACCATCAGCATCCTC
Organism: Orthonyx spaldingii; assembly: GCA_013397795.1. NCBI lineage: Eukaryota > Metazoa > Chordata > Aves > Passeriformes > Orthonychidae > Orthonyx > Orthonyx spaldingii. The sequence continues at coordinate 3,659,571 of VZTJ01002120.1, read as the reverse complement.
ACCTATCCCCCATCTTTTACAGACATACGGACTGGTGGAATTAAGTTCACCATGCACACCTCCACTTTTAACAGTCAGCCAAAAATTCTGGACTAGCTGAAACAGAGCTGATGCTTTTATATGGCAAGTCAAGAGTGAAACTTGCATGCAAGTCTGTTACATCAGAACTCAGCAGCAGTGTGGCACCACCTCGCCTAAATTCTCTTGCAGTTGTTTCTCCACTGCTCAAAATAAACCCTGGTGCTGCTTGGTGACCATGCAGGTTAATGAAGTATTTCTCTTCCTAGAGGAGCCAAAGATGCAGACTAACAGCATGGGCCAAAGAGCACAAAGACAGCTACAAACCACCCCACAAACAGTCCAGGGGCTGGAGAGCCTAGATGTAAGCAGTATTTCATCCCTGGCCAGTGTTCCAATCAAGGACTGCCTTGATGGCAGGGGTATTGGAACTAGGTGATCTTCATGGCTCCTTCCAACCTAAACCCTTCTGTGATTCTACAAACTAAGCCACCAGCACTTCTTCCTTCCTAGTGCCCTCCCTGTTTCAGATGGTGGTGTTCCCCTGTGCCCTCAACAACCTTTTGATGTGTATCAACAACCTTCAGCATCCCCACCCTTCCATCCATCAATCTGTGTCACCTGGAGCAAGGCTGGTTAGTGGCTCAGAGGGTGTTCCTTCCAAAGGGAAGCAAGTGGAAAGCAAAGGATGCTCCTTCGCTCAGCACAGCAAGCACCATTTTAGCAGCAAGGGGTAAGCAAGCCAGTTAATCTGCTTGTCCATCAGATCGTTATTAATATAAAGAAATATGGAAAATCTTGGTTAATTGCATTCTTACTGGCCTCCTCTTCTATTTCTGGCTGGTGACTTGAGAGGGAAACTATCTTTGAGGGAGAAGTCCTAGCAGCAACAGCAGCTGATTGTGTTTGAATTCCCTGACCATCACACAAAAGTTTCCTCTTGGCACTCAGCTCTCAAAGGCAGTGAAACACCTTCCAACAGCTGCTCAATATAGGATGAGAGCTCTTAGGATCTATTCCGCTGTGGGCAGAACAAAACAGACTGTAGACTGCCCAGTGTTCACTGAGCTTTGATCCTCCTCTTCTGTCAAACTATAGGAGCATACCCCGGTCTTTTGCACGTGGCCAAGGAAGTGCATCCAGCTACTCCACACACAGAGCAGCCAGTGTTCCAATGCTTCTAGAGGCTCCACACTATTGCCCAATCAGCTTTACATCTTCTCCTTAGTGTGACAGGGCAACTTTTTTAATTAAGTAGGGCAGAAATACAGCAATCAACATGCCAAGAGCAAAAATGAACCAGCCTGTCGCCATCAGCTTGAGTTTCACATTGTACAGCAGGGCTCTTTAAACTCCCACCTCCCACAGGAGCATGTCACTTCATGCTTCCTGGACCATCCCCTGCATGTCTGTTTGTGCACTCTCATGGTAAACCAGATCAGGGAACTGGTCTTGTTAAACAAAACAAAAGGGGAAAAAAAAAAACAAAGAAAGCAAGAAAAACACCAAAGAAAGACAAAAGAGGATAAAATATCATGCAAAGAATTTTCCAGCAGGACCAGTTTCCCAATCCTACTCAGTGCATGAATGCACAAGTGTTTGTGTTGGCACAGGGCAGAGCATGGCAGCCAGGGCTGCTTAAGCATTCACACAGACTCCCAGCCTGCGTTCTGGGATGCTGACACTCATCCCCAGCCCGCCATGCATTATGGAAATGCACATCACCAGACTGCAGGCAACACACAAATCAGAGGCTGACTCAGAGGGCCACACAGGTTCATACAAAAATGAGCAAGGACAGGGGCTGTAGGGAGAGCTCTCTTCTGCAGTGTTTGCTCACGATGGATAACGTTTGTTCCAAGGTCTGACAGCAGTGCTTTTGAGTCCTCCCAGTTCTCCTCGGAGCAGGAGTACACAGTAGCAAAGGCTAGGCAGATGTCTTGTTCAAATGGGAGCACTTCTGCTTTCGTCCTTGGCCACCTCAGTTTTACAGGAGGCCCAGTGCAACTGCCATTTATTCCTAGATGAAGAGTACATTGCACATCCTTCAGCAGAGAGGGCTGAGCAAAGCTGGAGTAGCTGGAGTCCCAGAGGGCTTCCACAGCAGGGACAGCACACCAGCTGCACACAGGAGTGCTCTGTGCCAGGAGTGCACTGAGCACCGTGCCAGGTCTGATGCAGAAGAGCTCAGCTGCCTCTCAGCTCCCTCTCAGCCAGCTCCACTAGAAGCCTGGTCACTCCTTCAGCAATACAGAGAAGTGAGTTACAGCCTGTGCTCCTGCTTTTTCACCTGGACTACGTATCAAGCAAGTTACTGCACACTGCTTTCACTCACACCAACCTGCTCCTTCCAGTCCAGCAATGCAGCCCAGGCCAAAGGCTCAGTCTCACCACACGTCAGTGCATCCATAGATGTGGCACACAACAAGCACACAGCTTTACTCTGTTATCAGTGACAGGCTGTCACAATATGGCCAAAAGTGGGGTCCCTTTTGTCTCCCATGTTCAAGGCAGCCTGTGCTTTGAAGATGCAGTCTAATGAGAGAGCTCATTTCCCTGCAGCTAATCTCATGAGAAGCAGCCAGTTCAGTTTTATGTTATAAACCACTTTTCTTTAAAGATCCTTCCCTGCAGCTCTTTAACATACTTGATAGTTCAGGCATTTGTTTCTTGAGCTAGCACAAGAAAGCCACAGCCAATGTATAAGCTCAAAGGGCTGTGCAAAGTAGGTGCAGCTCACTGAGACAATCCATCCTGGGAAATTAATTTCAATCCACTTCAGCTGGCTTGAGAGATGAGCAGTGAGCTGCTTAAGCCAAGACCAGGCAAACCTAGCTTATCTTAAAACCCTCTGACTTAAAGTTACCAGCACTTCTTACTTCCTAGTGTAGCAAAACCAGCAGAGAAGATTCATTCTTACAGCAACAGCCACTCCATCTGCTTGTTTAGAAAGGAACAGACCAAGAATTGCTAGGTTTCAGCAGAGACTAGAGGTGAGCCACCCATCCCTGAAACCTCACAAAGTAAGGCTAAAGGAGGGGGGGCATGCTGGTGGTCAGAAAATCTTTGTGAAATGGAAACCTATCCAGCAGAGGACTCCAGCAGCCCAAACCCCATTACCCACGCATACTGGTAACTACAGCAGAGATAAATGTGACCCTCTTGCCAGCAGAATAAGTTAGAAGTGACAGTATCTAAATCCCTGCTGCCTCTTCCTCCTGCACACACACAGCCCCTGCTGTGGAGTTCAGGTGAAGAGGAGCAACTCACCTCACACAAGGCATCAGCAGCCACAGCCACTTTAAATAAGAGACTGGACTTTGCAGTGTTACCTCCAGCACATATAAACACAATGAGCTTATGTCTTCAGCATCCTTTGCCAATTATTCCCAACCAGTTGGCCTGTGGTGGGTGCAAATTCCTTTCCTTGCCACATCTCTTGACAACCACTCACCCCTGTTTAGGGATCAGCACTGAGGACTGTCATTGAAGTTAAACTTGCTACAGAACTAGAGTTTCTGACAAGTGCAACAGTGGGCTTGAGATTGCCTGATTGCTCCTTAACAGCATGTGTGGGCTGGAGAAGCCAGCCTCCTCTCTCCACACACCTGAGAAACCACCCAACTCCCAGTGAAGCAGACCTGTTGGCATTTCAGCCCCAAGGCTGCTGAGTGGAGTCCAAGGCTGGGTTTGAGGGAAGAGCTGCGAGCAGTGAGTGCCCCCATTTTTTCCAGTTGGGACTGGCTCCTCCCAGCAGCCCTGTGAGCTCAGAACAGTCAGCGTGGGGCTCTGCCAGGATGCTGAGAGGCTCAGCCCTGCACACTCCTCCTGCCGAGGCCGTGGCTGCAGGACGGAGCACAAGCCCGTAGCACACCAGTGCCAGGACACGGCAGAGGCAGCTCAGGGACTTTGGTCCCACAGGAGCACAACTTGCTCTTGTCATCTTCAGCCACTCAGCTCAGGAAGTCTCAGCTCAGAAACCAGAGGTGTGGCTATAGGAAAGCAAGATGGGGTCTGTGGCATCTCAAGTCTTCAAATTAGGCTGGTGGCACCCTGTGCATCACTGATGCCTCTCAGCAGCACCTGTGCCTCTGGCCCAGGGAAGCCTGTTTCCTGGAGACAAATGCTGTGCAATTTGGCTGCTGGAACTACTGCCCATTTAAAATAATCTCTGTGCCAGCTTTTATGTGATCGGCAAATGACCACAAGCAATGCTGCAGCTGGACAAGTGCTCTGACCTGAGCAGATGTGGTCCCAGAAGTCAGAAACCACCTCATCGCTATGCTACACAGTATTCTGAGGGGGAAAGAAGCTGTACTGCTTCACCTGAGGAAGGGAAGCCGACGTGCAGCCAGGAACAATTGTCAGACAAGAGCAAATGCAACAGCCTTCAGTGTCCAGACACATGGATAGGAAAAGACTCAGGTTCTTATCTCAAGAGTTTCCCTCTTCTCTACTCTGAACTCCAGCAATTATCTAATGTGAGATATGCCAAGGAGCGAGGAGACAAAGCTCTAAGATTTCTTGAAGGATCATAGAAGCATTTCCAGTCTATTACTGATACATACACATTTCTAATTTGAGCAGATTGCTTGCAGTGCTATACTAAATTAGTGAAATCCAAGTTTCAGATAAAAATCCCTAATGCACCAAACTAAGAGCTTGGTACTTAGGGCAGGACTTCTGGTTCCTAGCAGTGAGGATGTTGTTTAAACCTCAACAGAAAGATGAACTCACAACCCTGGAGTACCAAAGGTCTCAGCTAAAGCCATTGGTAAACTTAAGTGAGACAATCTAAACTTACAGATACTTGGCCTTACAACAACAAAAAAGCTGACCAGGTGTTCCAGTTAGTTACACAGAGTTACAGTGGAACTGCCCAGACAATGTTTTATAAGAGGATATATCCTGTAGCAACCGGATATGCACAAGACTACAAAAGTTACCTTCTGTTTGCTCACACTTCAGAGACAGAAACACCTGCCAGCTGCAAGGCCTATTGCTATCAAACTCTGCTCTATCTTCCCCGCTGATCTGCTCACAGTTTACCTTACAGAACTTACATCAGCTCCTTCATATCATGACAACAGCCCAAGTCTCAGCAACCCAAGACAAGGCCTTCTTGATTGCTTTTGTAAACTCCACATTTTCATCAGAGGGATGTACAGTGAAGTCTCCAATGCTTGTGAAATTATTTTTTGCTAGCAATCTGTATTTTCCATACACATATCCCAGACGTGTTCCCTTGGAATGCTGTATTTCTCTATAAATCTCACGTTCAACTTCTCAGTTGCAGCATCACCACCAGCCACCAGCCCCTACTGAAGAGCTGATGGATCAGGGAACTGGAAGCATCCAGAAGGAGCTGCCTGGCTTGAACAGGCACCATCCCAATCTCTGTCTCACATGTGCACACCAGATGGCAGGATCAGGGACATCCCACAACCTGATCTCTCGGTGCTGTTACTTGTCAGTCTGCTTCAGAAGACCTTGACTATTTGCAAGGGAGCTACAGAAGTGAGACTTGGGCAGCAAAATGAGCCAAGAGTTGGCATTCCACAGCACCCTTCTGATTTGGTCACAGCTCAACTCTAACCAGTTCTAAGGGGCTGTAATCTTGCACTGCAGGGCTCACAGCAGTCAGCACCAGTCTGTTAAGAAAGAACTCGTGAGTCTCAATCAACAGCCAGTGGCTGCACTCACACAGACCATGGCAGGCAGCTTTACATTTTGGGTTTGACCCAATGCAAGGCAGTTCCTGCATCCTGGCAGGTCTTACACTAGCACACAGCAGACTCAATGATCCTTGTGGAGTGCCAACTCAGTATATTCTATGATTGTTCATGTACTTTTCATGCTTGTTTCTATAGCTCACCATTGCCAGCTTGGATGTGATGAAATCAAGTCTCTCCCTACATTCTGAGGCATGCTATCACATCTGTTTTATCCACAGGATCTCAGCGTTGACTAAGCCAAGGTTGTTTATAATGCAGAAGTCATCCCTGCTAACAGATGCAGTTACACTGCCATGACTAAGCCATTCACGAAAGGACTGAAACATCTCCACATGCAGGAGGCACATCTCAGCTCAGGAATGCCCTGTTCCCCTATCCCAAGAGTCCTCGGAAAGAGGCACTTTCAGCATCACTCCCTCCTTCCACAGTAGTCCTAGCAGCTCCTGAAGAAAAGCAGCATGGAACTGTATTGGGTGCTACTGGTCTCCTTGGGATAAGCAGCAGCAGCTCAGATGGTCTTTGGGCACATGCTGGAGCACATTTCTTTAAGTTATTCTAAGGTAGAACACAGTCCAAAGTGCATGAATTCCCTTTGAGAAACGTATGTGCTTACAACCACTGGAGCACACAGCCACTGCTCTACCCCTATAAAATGGTACAGATCAGCTCACAGTGCTTCCTCCTAGGACACCACTGGTCTCTGTGTTCAGGTTTACAAAAGTGTTGCTAATCCTGCACATACTACAAAGTTCTAACAGCAGCTCCTTGCTGACAGCAGTTGCCCCATTCGGAGCTAAATTGCAACACCTCAGTGAGATTATGGGAGCTGACTGGTGTTACTTCCATGCTGAGTCACAAGGGTGTTGAAGTATCATTTCAGTGATGAAGCACCAAATGAAATCCTCCCATCAGAAACAGTCTTAAAAAATCCTGCTGCTGCAGTTGTGTTCCAGTCACCTATTGTTCCACTCATTTAATTAATGGACATTAGGCATTTCTTGACCAAACACCTACTGGATTAAACGAACTCTGACCTAGTCACCCAGTTACACTGTTTTGTGCCACATCTGTACAGCAGAGCTCTGAAAAAGGGACTGTTACAAATGCAAAATAAATCAGAGCTTCCCTTTGATCTCAGCTGTTGTCCAAGTCTCACCTCACGCCTTCATTTTTGGGTGTACAGCTTGTTCACCTGCCTTCCCTGTGGCCTTCTTTCAGAGCAGTCACCAGTCAGGAGGGGAGGTTTGAGTTTAGTGGGAGATGCCACCATGTCTGTGCACACTGATGCTCTCCTGCCTCATGTGGGCTGCTGTAAGATTTTAAGTCATGATTTGAACATCCCTGTGTTTTACACATCTACACTGTGAAGAGGCAAGAGACACCACTAATGCCACCGCTGACAGATTGACAGGCACCAAGTCAAGTCAATAAAACAGTGCTAAAATTGCAAGGCAAGATGAATGCTTTACCACCAAGCTACTCCTAGCACAGCACGTCCCTTAGTTCAGAACAGTTTCTGTCAAGAAGTACCATCGGGACAGCCAAGATGCAATGCAACAACAGATCAAACTTGTAAGACACTGTTCAAACATCACTAAGTTGAAGATATTTCACATATAAAAATAAACTTCTGGGTCTATTCACTGACTACCAACTCTAGCCAGCACATTATCCCTCTAAATAAAGCAGAGCATAAAATGCTGAAGGACCACTTTATGGGCCAAGTCTAAAAGCACAGGCTGAACCACTGGCATGTACCAGCACCGTCACAACCACACTGAATGCCATCCCAGGTGTGCAGTATGCACCTCACAATCCTCAGCTGGTTGATTACACAGGATTTCTCACACAGCTGTACTTGCTCATCTCTCTGAAGTATCCTAAACAGGTTCAGTTTGCAACAGAAGAGTTGTGATCTTCTATTGTGAACTTTCACTTTCTTTTACTGGATACTGCAGTTTTCTCAACTTCATAATATTCTGGGCCTGCAGCCAGAGACCCACTGGCTACATCATACTAGTAAATTAAATAATATCAGAGAACATTCCCAGGCACTAGAACACAACCAATACCATCATATTCTTAGAATGATTTACGGCATAGTTTTGAGCCTTGCCAACCAGTACGCCCCCAAAAAAGCACAAGAAGGTTCCCAGAAGGCAGACTGGTGAGGGAGGTGCATTACAAAATAGGCCAGAAAATTAGATTTCCTACACAATTGTGCCTCTAGCATTTAAGTCGGACACAGGACACCTTACGTCTAACATGCTTTACTGTACTGGGTTTGCATGGCAAGGTTTTGGTAGCAGGGGGACTTGCAGGGGTGGCTTCTCAAACAAGATAGAACTTCCCCCATGTCTGACAGAGCCAGTGCCAGCCAGCCAGGACAGACCCACTGCTGGCCAAGGCTGAGCCCACCAATGACAGTGGCAGTGCCTCTGGGATAACGCAGGTAAGAAGGAGAAAGAAGTTATTGCACAGGAGTAATTGCAGCCAGAGAAGAGGAATGAGAATATGTGAGAGCAGCAACCCTACAGACACCCAGGTCAGTGTGGAAGGAGGGGCAGGAGGTGCTCCAGGCCCCAGAGCAGAGATTCCCCTGCAGCCCCTGGTGAGGCAGCTGTGCCCCTGCAGCCCATGGAGGTCCAAAATGGAGCAGAGATCCACCTGCAGCCCATGGAGGATCCCACAACACAGCAGGGGGATGCCCAAAGGAGGCTGTGATCCCATGGGAAGCTCATGCTGGAAGAGGCTCCTAGCAGGATCTGTGGCCCCATAGAGACAGGGGCCCACATCAGACCAAGTTTGCTGACAGGACCTGTGACCCTGTGGGGGACCCAAGCTGTTCCTGAAGGACTGCACCCCATGGACAGGATCCAGACTGGAGCAGTTTGTTTAGATCTGCAGCCCATGGGAAGGACTCACCTCGGAGAAGTCCCTAGAGGACTCTCTCCTGGGCAAAGACCCAATTCTGGAGCAGGAGAAGAGTGTGAGGAGTCTTCCCCCTGAGGAGGAAGGAGCAGCAGAGACAATGTGTGATGAACCAACCACAGCCCCCATTCCCCATCCCCCTGAACTCCTGGGGGGAGTTTGAGAATTTGGATTAAAATTAAGCAAAAAAAGTGGGGGGGAAATGGGGACAAGGTGTTTTTAAGATTTGGGTTTACTTCTCATTATCCTGCTCTGAGTTGATTGGTAATAAATTCAATTCATTTTCCCAAGCCAAGTCTGTGAAAGTCACTGGTGAGGGATCTCTCCCTGCCCTTATCACAATCCACAAGTCTTTTGTTATATTTTCTCTCCCTACCCAGCTGAGGAGGGCAGTGACAGAACAACTCTGGTGGGCACCTGGTGCCCTGCCAGGGTCAATTCACCACATTTACTTACAAGCACCAGTGTAGGAAGGTTTGGTGAATCTTTTTAACCCCTTCTGGCTGCATGCAGGCTGGGTGGAGGGCACACTGAGCATTTAGCACTTTTGAGCTACTAGAGTAATAACTTCTAATTATTCATAATCGCATCTTCCAGCTCGTGTAGAAAGAAGCTCACCAGTGTTTCACAGCTCAGTGCAACTACAGATGCAGACTGAGGAACTTTTTGCAGGTTAAACACACTTCAGAGGGAGCCGGTGCTGCTGGAGGATTAAGCCAGCAGCTTTCCTCTGCAGGCCATGAGTCAGGCGATGTGAGCACACGATAGCAGAGCACTCCTTGCCACTGCCCAGACATGCCAGAGTCAGCCTCTTTTGTTCCGTGCTTTGTTCACTGATGGGAAAGTAGTCACGATCTAGATGATTCCTCCGTTAGGACAGAAAGAGATTTAGAAGTCAAAGCTGTCTGGCTGCAGGCTGTTAGGCAAGTTTCGATGCAAGCCTCACCACCACTTTTCCACTGCATCTAGGTGCCACTTACACGCTGCTAGAGCCAGTGAGGTGGACAAATCTCATTTGTCCATCAAATCTGCTGGTGTGAGAGTCTCTATCACAGTTTCATAAGCAACAGAGCACAGCAAGTGAGTGAAGAATATCACATAGCGTCTGTATTAGGTACAAATTCAAGCAGGCTTTGTGGTTCCTCTAGTTTGGGCTTTTACCCATCAGCTTTTTGACTGAAGTAAGCCTGGACTTTGTCTCTAAAGAAGATCCCTATTAGCTGGTCAATGGGATAGCAGGTTCTCTCCTCTGCAGATGCTTTTACTGGAGACTGATGTTTTGGTAAATCAACAGGCTGCTCTCACCTCCTATGGTTGTGAGAGCACAGACATCAAACCTCCCAGACTGCCATCCTGGGGCCACAGCACACAGCCTCCAAACTCTGCTGTCAGCTGGATAACAAGTAGCACATGAGAGGCATCGATATCTCTCTCTACAAATATATACGTACCTATATTTGTATTTCTCCACTCTACTGGTCTCCAAGCATACAAAAGGCAGCATGAGATCCTGTTCTGGGACAGGAAAGAGCCAGGTAGTCTCTTCCTACAGCACTGTAGCTGCCAGCTCTGATCCCCAGAGAACACACAAAGGCTTCCTACTGGCACAGGCACAGCAGTACCACTGCTACGACGTGGAGCTTCACAAGAGCTCTCATCTGGAACTCGTTACGTTAATCACTGCTCACTCTCTAGAAGGCAGACTGGCTCCACTCACCCCTGCCCACCTCTGGCTTCAATCTGCAGTCTGCTCCTCCAGTAATCCCTATATGCAAGGGGCTGGACTGGAGCTGCTGCCTGGCTCTGACCAGGATGTGTACAGCCACTAGCATTAGAAACTAATTAGCAAGAGCTTTCCTGTGTACAGCACAGGACAGTCATGGTCTGCAGTGCTGCCCAGAAAGCATTCAGCATGCTCCCCTTCCAAGTGGAATGGAGTTCAAGTTTCCTGACATTTAAAAGAGGCAATAAGCTCCTCGTCACGTGGCAGAGGCAGACAAAGAGCAACCCCCAATCTCCAGCTATGGCTCATGTGTGCTCAGGTGATGGAGCCAGCGCACTCCGAGGAGTTGTTGTGTGAACTGGCTGTACTTTGCAGGAGGTTGGCTGACAGGAGTGTGTGCCTAGGACTGCCCACAGCCAAAAATCAAGACTGTCGGCCTTTGCTTCTATGACTTGCAATCAAGGCATTGACATTACTGCAGAGGCAATGCAGAAAAGTTACGCTGTGGAGTACCACAACACAGAACCTCCATGCAAGGCAGGAGACCCATGAGTACTTTAAGCTGGTTGGCAGGCAGTTTCCTATCTGTTATATCAGCACCCTTGATTTAGTCAGGAGTCATTCTGCAAGAGCACTCCTGAAGACCTTTCAGTTACTAGAAAAGCCTGAACACTAAGACACAAAATGAGTGAACATTAAAGAGAACTATCTTGCAAAAACATAGGCTATGGAGAAGATAGCTCTGCCAGAGAGCACAGCAGAAAAGAGTTCTTCCACTGATCAGTACCCCAAGGAGTTTCTAACTAGAAGCCCAGCAGGGAAAGCCATGACTTACAGCACATCCATGACTCAGTTGTAACTGCAGCTCCAGTGACTCAACGGGAAGTTCTATTGCCAGCTCCATCCAAATCCCACTAACACACTGGTTCCCATCCAGCAAAGCAAGCCTCACTGGTGAGACTGGTCTCAGCAGCAAGATACAAACATTGCAGTCGAGCGTGGCAGGGAGCCCAAGCTAACAGACTCCATTGGACCCGTGCCGGTTCCACAAGACCCAGAACGCCGACTGCAGCCAAGCGCTGCTTGAGAAACAGAGAGCTTGGGAAACCACCACATTAGCAGATGTTGCCCCACAAGAGTTGCTTGTAGGAGGTCCAAATGTTATCTCACCTTGAGGTGAGGCTTCACAGAGGAGTAACTTCTCCATTAGCATCCCCACAGCAGAAAGTGCGCTGTCCCAGGTTTCTGGGCAGGCCGCACGAGGCTCGTAGCTGCGGTACACCAGCAGCCAGCAGAGCAGCAGTTCAAGTGCAGTGCACCCGTCAGCCCTAACTCAGAGACTTGTCAACAAAGCTGACACTCAGCACGCCAAAGGAGGCACCACATGCTCTCTGCATTTAAGAGTATCTTCTCAGCTCAGAAGTGAACCTATAAGAAACACCAGAAGTCCTTGCACTGTTGGTCAAAACAACTTCCCCGCTGTAAGTTCACTGCCTATATCAAAGTCTAGGGAGTAACAAAAGCTCCTCACATCTAATCCACAAATAAACAGTGTCTTTAAATATTACAGTGCTCTGATGCCTACTCAGCAGCTCACAACCATCCCCCCCAAATATATTCACTTATGTTTCTGCTCATATATTCTTGCTCACCTCAGAATGCCAAGACAGGACGCAACTATAATTCCCAATTTCTTCCACAACCTTTAGCAGAGCAAGACTACAGTTGCACTAGAACAGGAGTGAGCTGCTCTTCTAGCCAGCAGCTGATGTTCCCCACTGCTTTGCTAGTTCTCTTGGCACAAACGACACCTGTCCAGTCTGTTTGTTTATGGAGAGCATTACCATAAAAGTTCCACAGATAAAAAGTCCATCACTTTGAGCTAAATCGCTCTCAGATAAAGGCACCAAAGTGAAGGTGTCTGTGCTCCTTATAGGCAACTCGAGATCTAGCCAGCAAAGCCCTGACAAAGCAACTCACCTTGGAGCAGACGTGCAGGGGCTGGTCAGATAATCGCTCTCTTTGGCTCCACTGATTGCATCGCCCTGACTCTAATGAGGGATTAAGCATCCAGCACACACAGACACCTACACTTAGGTGCCTTAGCATCAGCTGAACGCTGTCCTGAGGGACTAGTGCCATTTGAACACAGCAAGCCCATCAATCTTCAGCTGTCATGGAGTGCTGTATTAGACGTCTTCTGCTCTTTATTATCTCAAAGCTATTAGGATGAAAACACCAACGCTGCAATGCTGAAGCACTGCAATTTTATAATTGGCAGCACCTACTCAAGAAAAGGCCCTATCTTCTCTCTCCCAACAAGCTCCCTCCTCCCTGTAAGGAGGCCCTAAAATGCCAGCTCCTCAGATGCCAGAAACAAGTGTGGAATGTCCCTCTCAGGGGTATTACTATGGTTCTTGGACACAGGAATCACTTCAAACAAGGTTAGGACAAAGTGCTCATATACAGGCCACCTGGAGACATCTGAGTACAGGCAATGCAAAATACATACTTAAAATGACCGATTTTGCTGCTAAAACAGCAGCCTACATTTCAGGTTTGTGCACTGACTTAATATTAGAAGGCTTACAGGTTTCTTGCACTTGCTCTAACTTGTCTCTGGTTGTTAGAAAGGATTGTTTGGTTTCCAGAAGTTTCAGAGTGCTGCCTTTAAAAATGTTAGCTCTTCTCACCACTTGAAACTGAGAGAAACCAGGAACACAGACTACAAAACTGCACCAGAGCCTCCTTACACCATACGAACTCCAGCTCATTTGTCACTGCTCTAATGAGAGCTGACCAGATACAGCAGCCACCATTTCAGCAGGAGGTGGCCACCATAAAGTGAGTATTCAGAGAAGCTCTGCTTACAGTCCTTGATGAGTGTTGTGACACTGCTCTGTACATGCTACAGAAGAAAGTGTCTCCTCCTTATCCACTGCCTGCACGTTTAACAAGCAAGCTGGACTACCTAATTTCTTCTAATTAGTTTACATTCAGATAGGATTGACATCACCCTTGAAAAAAGTTCGGCCTGCTCTGCTAAACTCGTGTCAACCACCAGCATGCACCAGATGAAACAATCAGATCCCTGTTTCCCCTCACCATCCAGGCTGGATTGCCCACTGCCCTCCTGCAGCAGGATGTGCATCTGGGCTCAGTTGGCTTCCTGGCAGTGTTATACTGCCTAAAAGTTTCCATGTGAGAGAATAACAAGGTTAAACTGGTAAAATGTTAAGATGTATCAGACTTTTTATTTCAAGGAAGTCTATGCTCCCATCATAACAACAGAAGGCAATTACTCTCATAAAGGGTGTTTTAAGCAATAAAGTGTCACCTTGAAAGAGACGAGGAACCTCCCCAGTCATTCCTGCAGGTAAGAGTACTCGGGAAGAAAACAACTATTGTTTGGCCACTTTCTTGCTCCTGTTTATTATTCCAACGACAATAAGCATAGATGAGTCAAGTTACACAGCAAGAGCCAAGGGCCAAGCTATGTGCCAGCAGCAGTGGCACCCATGCCAACAATCAGAGCACCAAGAACCCAACACAACCATGGCAATGCCCACAGCATTGCAGCCTGGCAGATTCAGAGCACTGTGCAAGGTCACTCTGCTTCTGTGCCCAACACAAGAGGTTTTCAGCTACTTGATGCAAAATCATAATTATTCCAGATGGGTGGGAAAGGCAGATTAGTCCCTGTCACTGACATTTTGACATGGGGAAAAAAGCCATGTGATCACCAGAATGGAAACAGTCTCAGTGCTGAGTCACCCTGGAGAGCCCCGAGGACTTCTGCTCCCCCATGTGCTCACCCTGGAAACCCCTCGATCTGCAGTGCCACCTGGGCCTCAGTGTCTCTTAGGCACAGGAGAACTCCAGACAAGCATTTACTTCATGTCCTTATCATTTCTAGTAAGGAATATTTACCACAGGGGAATTTTATCCAAATACAGTACAGAGGCTGCAAATCAGCTGCAGTTTTCCCACTTCATTAAGCAGAAGTGCACTCAGAAGTTGAGAGCAGAGCCCTCCTCCCATGGAACAGTGCTGCCTACACTCACATGTTTGTAATTTTTAGCCATCTCATAACGACTCACTGCCATGTGGGCGAGGAGGATCCGTGTCCAGAGCTACAGGCAAAGTTCACAGACAAAATGGTACAGCAAAACCAGAGGTTTTTTGAGCAGCTCAGCTCCCACTGTGCACTTTGTTCTGCCACTCCTTATCCGACTGGTACTGCAGTTCATCCCTAGCCAACTTTTAAATCAACTGTTCCATTTCAAAAAGAAAGAAAACCCACCGGTTCTGACTTTGATGGCCCTGCCTGCTCACACAGTACTACCTCACGCTCCTCTTTTTCCTCCTAACTCATCCAAAGGGGGAGCCTCCACAACCGGTGCACACTCAGGAGTGACAGGGGGCACATGGGAAGCAGGGAGGTGCGTGTCCCTCATGTCAGAAGAAAGGGATGGGACTGGGGCTTTGTGCCCCTCGAGGGGCGGCCACAAGGGCTGGACACGGGCCGCACACGGGGCTGGACGGCGCCCGGGCTGCCAGCACAGAGCTGGAGCAGCGAGCACAGCACCTCACGGGGCTGAGGAGCCAGGATTCCGCGGAAAGGCGCCGGCAGGCGGGGCGGGACCGGAGCGGAGCAGGGGCAGAGCCATCCCCGGTCCGCGGATGACACCTGGCGGCTGCTGCTGCTGCGGGACCAGCGCTCCCCTCGGCCCGGGCCTGCCCGAGAGCCGCTCCGGGACACGGCAGCCGGGATACGGCAGCCGGGACAGGCCTCGCTGCCGCGGGCTCATCCCGCTGCGGGAGCGGGGTCAGGTCCGAGCAGCGGCCCCGGGGCAGCCGAGCGCCCGGCCGGGAGCGGGACCTTGGTTTCGGCGGGCAGGAAGCGGAGTCCGGGCGTACCCTGCACCGGGCTGGGGCTCCCAGGCACAAAGGCGGCGGGGAGCCGCCGACCCCGCGCTCCCCGGGGCTGTGCGGAGGCACGGCAGGAGCGCCCCCGCTCCAGGAGTCGCCCGTGAGGTCGGCCACAGTCCGACCACCAAGGGCCACCGCATGCCAGCGCTCAACCGGA
>VZTJ01002120.1:3585490-3643298 GCA_013397795.1 Orthonyx spaldingii | reverse complement strand
GGTACCTGCGCCGGTGCCCCCTCCCCGGCCGCGCTCCCCCGGCAGCCGCCGCTTTCCTTCCCCTGCATTCCCGCATTTCCTCTGTGGCAGAGGCATTGCTCCCGCCGAGCTTCCTTCCCTCTCGCTAAAAATAATAATAATAATAATGCTAAAGATACTGTTAAAAGCCCTCCCTTGCCGTTTCCAGTGTGGGAAAAGCCCGGGGGCGCTCTCCGGTGGCCCCGCACCCGGGGCAGCCATCCGAGCTCCCGGTCAGCTCCAGCGGGGCTTCTCCCCCAGAAAATACGTGTTTAGGGAAGTGAGGTGTCCTCCCTCCTGCCCGCGGGTCCCCGGAGCCGGCCCCACAGCCTCTGCCCGTGCCTTCGTGCACACGTTTTTCTGCCGCTCGGAACAGGATTTCTGGCAGTGTAAAACGCTGTGAGAGGTTTTCGGCAAAAAAAATGTTGCTTTGAAAGAAGCGCCCTCCCGCAATTCGCTCTTTTTTTTCTGGAGTTTAACTTCAGAAGCGACTTCAGCGCTGCTGCGGCTTGGTCTTCGCACACCCCACCGAGGATGGCAAAAATGAGGCAACAACTATCCAGCAAAAACACACCGCGGGACGAATTGTATCACCCTGCGAAAGGGTCAGGGCTGGAGTTCCTGTTCCAGTCCATTCATTTGTCTTTATTTTGTCTGCCTCTGCCAGCGCATGTTGAAATGTTTGCTATAAACAATGCAGCTGAATGTGTGTGCAAATATTATTTAAAAAAAAAAAAAAAAAAAAGGCAGCTTTTAGGAATTTTTACAGCTGCTGGGAGCTGTAGCAGCACACACCGGCCACATGGCCATGGGGCAGCTGGGTGGATGAGGGATGTGGCTAAGACTGCAGCCATTGGGCCCTGCTGCCCTGGGGCTGCCTGGGGGAGGGGTAAGCAAAAAAGAGCCATAACTGGTGTTTCTTGGCTGCTCTGGAGGCTCTCGGTGGATGTTGGTCAATCTGTGCCAGACCCAGGATCCCTTCCCACAGCTGTGGCCCAAAGGCTTTATAGGCCTAATTGGATATTCAATGTGGCTAAAACTGTTGAGATTTTATCACGTCTTTAATTAGGTTGCTTTCTTTCCCTCTCAAATTATTCATGCAGCTCCTACCACCCTGCCTTTCCCTCAGATGAGCCATGGCCACCATGTTCTTCTCCCTGCCATGTCTTGAACCTGATGCAAGCAGAACATTGGAGATTAAACTTTTGGGACAGGGCTTGGGTCAGAGGTGCTTGGTGCTGGGGCCTGCAGAGCACAAGGCTGAAAATGTCACCCAGACTTGGTGGGCAGGTGGTGACATCCAGCTTCCCATACATCACTGGGAATCGAGAAATGCATGCTGGGCATCGTCAGCCTTGTCAACAGAGTTTGGTGGAGCAGGGGTCAGTTTGGCCAAGGCTGCATCTGGTGGACCCTGGCAGCACGGAGGAAGGAGGGAACACTTCCCCAGGGCAGCTCCTGGGAGCAGTGGCGAGGTGCCGCTGGGGTTGAGTGGCGCGTGGGTTTCATGCCATCGCGGGCATGTGTGTGTGTTCGATCAAACAACGCTGTGGTGCTTCCTGCTGGATCGGCCAGAAAACGTTTAGAGCTTGATCGGGATGTTCTGGTCGGGATCTGTGAATAGGGTAGGAGAAGAACAATGCTGAGTTTGGAAGCCAAGTGTTTTCAGTGACATTCCCGTGCCCTCCGCTTGATCATTGAAGCATGTTAAGTATTGTGGTTTCAGTCAAAAGAACTCCATGCTGAAAAGCCAGATGAGACTTGTATGGAGAGGAGTTTCTTGGCAGCCCAGAGCTCAGGGGATCATAGGAGTTGGTTGCCTCTGCCCAGTACAGTGGAGCTGTGGGGATTTCCCAGAATTGGATCAAGGGCTTCCAGCAGTGGAGCCCAATTGAACTCAGTCTCCCTGGGGAAAAGGAGCTGGTTTGAACTGTGTGCTGCCATGGGAAGAGGGGAAGCTGCCATGGGAGGAATCCAGCCCACTGCTTCCGCCACCACCAGAGGCGAGCAGGGAGCAGGGATGGCAACTGCTGCTTTTGGGCAACCACCACCCTTCTGCACAGGGTTCTGGAGCAGGAGCTGTCATCCCCTACCCCCAATGAACGCGAGTATCACACAGCAGCAGGAGCTGCCTGCCTGGCTTTCGGGGTGTCAGACCTACGCAGAGCAGTGTGTGAGGATGTGCCACTGTCACTGTGTGTCCTCACCTGGTGCAGCCTGCAGAGAAGATGACGGATGACTCCTGAAGCCTGGTGCCATGTGTCCTTAAATGGTTTATTAACGGACTGTGACCAGGTGGGGTAGGGTTGGAAAAAAGGTTAGATTCTGCTTTGAGTTCCTTAACAAGGGCTGGATTGTACCTGTGGCATCAAGCTGGACAGACTCACACATCACATCTCAATGGTTTCATCAGCTGACAAACTTGTTTAAGTATGTTACAGCCTGACATCCTGGGATGGAGAAGAGAAATGTATTCCCTAACACACAGTGGGAGGTTAGAGTATGTGCAAATATTGAGATTGCTTTAAGTGTCCAGGCTGCCTGCCTACTGGGGTTGACAGCTCACTGCTCACATGTGCTCTTTCTGGTTGGTTTCAGGTAGTTGGCTTCCCTGCTGATGGTTGCTGTTTTCTCCATTGTTGCTTTTGTGACAGAGAAAAAAGTCTAGGTTTCCTCCTTTGTGGTAGCTCAGTTGACTACAGGGGATTTGTAAGAACAGGAAACCCACAGCTCTCATGTGTTTCACTTCTCAGATGTAACGTGTAGGCAAGGCTTTGGGTGAAAGCCTGAATTTGTGTGGTGGTTGCTGAACAGGACACAGAGGAAAGAGGGTGCCTCTGGACACATGGGGCAGTTACAAGGTGTTAAATATATTTAGTTAAATGCATTCAGATTCTCTCTGCCCTAGAAACTTCTTGGAGTGAGGTGGGAGATGCACCTGAAACAAGGGATGGTGTCTGGGAAGGGCTTGAAATACTGTCACTGACAGTCCCTTCGACGTCAGGGTTTTTCCGTGGATGGTGCCTTAGGATGGTGAGCTGGCAAGAAGAAACTTTGATTGGTGGGCTAAAACCTGGAGATGGAAGAGGAAGGATTGTCCTGACAAGAGGAGGTTAGGACAGTGTGGCCAGTGGCCTATTTGGAGACTGTGTAGACCAGAAAGATTTGCAAAATTTCATTTTCTGCTAGCCTGAAACTTCTCTTGTTCTTCCCCTTTCAAGTTTCTCAGGCCAGTGCCTCTATTATCCACGGCTCACACCACATCCTTCTCTTCCTACCTCCATGCAGTAACAAAGGAGCAATCTGCCCAGTCATTAAAGCAACACGAGCATTAAGAAGAAGTCTACAGAGCAAGCAGGCTGCACCTTCGACCTCGGATTATCAAGAGCTTGTCTGCCAGTGTGCAATGTTTGGCATCCAGTCCTTGTGCTGCTCATCCTCTGGATCCCCAGACACAGGGCTCCCCTGTTCACCAGGCCATTTCTCTTTGTTCAGGCTAGTGGCACCAAATAACACTTAACTCTTCCTGACTTCTTGCATGCCTTGGCAAATCCTGTGCCGTTTGGTTTGGATGTCCTTTTGCACTGATGTAGAAATAATTGGTTCTGACCCTTTCTCATGCAGCTGTGACTTGCTGCAGGATCACCTGAACGCACCCAGTTTACTTGCACAGTGGTATCTGATTGTGCTTGTTCTGTCCAGCCGCCTTTGCAGTGAGTCAGACATCTCTGAGCAACTCCATCTGCCTCCTGGCTTTCACTCCCAGGAAGTGAGAGACCGGAGGAGACTCCCCTGTGGCCCACCCTAAGGTGTGGAGTGTGAAGTTAGCCTGAGGCGATGTCTGCTCTGATCTCCTTTCTTCTCCCCAGTGTAATGCTCTGCTGGAAAGGATGACCTTGCTTACTTGGACAAGAATAAGCCTTCTTGCAAAAAATCTGAGGTTGGGGTTTTTGTCTGCTTAAACAATGCAAAGTATAATGGTCCAAGTGTCAGGGTAGCTGCAGTGTTGGCTTTATAGTTACCAACTGAATCAACTCAGCTGCCTTTCCCAAGAGTTTGGTGACCCTTTTTTTCTCGTCTATCCCCTTTCCCCATGTCCTACTAGTGAGAACTTCTGTGTGGACACTGAAAACTATATATAAATGTGTCTGTGCCACTAACCAAATAATTCTTGACCTAATTAAGCAGAGCTTCCTTTGGCAAAAGCCCAGCTGGCAGTGGCATGCCACTTTTGTGATAGTTTTCATAAACAGCTGTAATAAAAGCAGCTGCATTGCTTTGATGCTGCGTGTGAGGGCCTGGTAGGATCCTGCATGCTCATTACAGAGAGCCTCAGAGCTGGATTTCGGGGACTGGTGCATGAAAATCTACGGAGGGGTTTCCCATTAGCCTGAAGTTACACGGGTGTTGCCCACAAGAAAAGACTGACTCGCTCGCTCTTAATGAGGCCTTTTCCTGTAATACAGGCTGCTGCTTTCACTGTTCAACAGTTTTGGCCCACCACTTTCAGAGCTTGTGGACTAGGCAGGTATTTCTGAAAGCACTCACCTGTATAACCACTTTTTTGTTGTTCTTTCCCCTGCCCAGAGAGACGCTTTGCTGCCTCTCTGTGATGCTCTTACCCCGCAGTCAGCTCACGCAGCTCACTCGCGGTGACTCACACTTGCAGTGCGTGATCCCTCGACCTCCGTGACCCTAAATAATTTGAGCACAGAATGGGGTTTGCCCTGGCATGAAAATGAGCGTGGAGAGAAGGGTATCACGACTCCCAGGAAGATACGGGCAGGCGGCTGCTGGGAGCTTTGGAGAAAAGGCGAGCAGCACAGGAAGGACAGAGCCACCCTATTTCCACAGCACCCCCTGCTTGGTACCTGCTGACTTTTCCTCTGGCAGCTGCCCCACTCCTCCAGGGGAGGTTTCCATTGATCCTCTGGTCCCCCTGGGGACAGGAGCTTTCTTCAGTGCATTCGGTGGGGAAGTGCTGAGAAGTTTTGCTAACTGCCTGAGCTGCAAACCCTCTGACCATGAGAGAAGTTGGACCCTGCACAGCTGCCTGCCACCCTGCAAAATAGGAACTGTGATACCTTAGTTCCCTTAAAGTACCTCAATAAATGCAATGACAATAAAATATCTGTATTTTTAATCCTACAGCTGGCTCTGGCAGTGTCACAGAGACCCATTATTTGCCTAGGAGAGATGGGGACTCCAGGTCAAATGAGGTATAATCTCTTGTCAAAGGACTCCTGTATTTTCTCTGTATTCCTTTATTGTCCTGAATTGTGATAGAGGCTTATGCTCTATCTTATGATAGGTTATGCTTGAGTAACTTGCACAAAACTTTAATAAAAGTTCTCCTTGTGGAATGTGGTCCCTGTTCCTCTCTGACCATACCTGATATACAATGTACTCTTGAAGTTAGCTATCAGTTTTTGCACAAACTAGAGCTGTACTGCTGGTAAAAAAGTTCCAAATGAAGGAAAAATGAAAGAGTTTTAACGAAAATACAAAGTATTCAGTTCACATGAAATACATTAACTGTAAGTTTCAAGACTGTCACCTTTAAACAGCCAAGTGTCTTGGGTTAGAGATTTCTGCTACAATGGAGACTTTAGTAAGCACGTCTAACTCCAGGAATTCTGCCAAAGCAGGTTTAATACTCCTACATATGCAAAAAAGCTGTGGTCTTGGGAGAAGCAGATGCTGCAGCAGAGCAGTTGTGAGAGCAGGGCTAGGTTGCATCAGAGACTTTAGTTCCATTTCAGTAACAGCTGCTTAGAACAGATATTTGGAACATTGTGGGAAATACTGTTGGTTTTTTATGTTTTCATCAAGCTGATGTGATCTGGACCCCAGACTGGCTGAGGGTCTTTGAGGAATGATGGCTCTGGGGCCAGTCACAGGTTTTACCATTTCCTCTTGCTACCAATCCTGACTATGCCATGATTGGTATGATATAATGTACAGGTTTTCTTCCTGATTAACCAAACAGATGCATCTTGCTGCAATTATCATCCTTCATTTAGCATTTCAAGGCCACTCCCCCCTTTCCACAGACATTGGCTCTCTGAGGGCTGAGTGCAGTCACTCCTGGCCATCCCAGCCCTGGCTGTCAGAACATTGATTCACCCACTGATCCCACCCATCCTGTCCCATCCCTCAGCCTGGCTCTTCTCATGCATTCTTTAGGAGAAGGCCTTTCCCCAGCTCCTGGGAGTGGGGTTGGATTAGACCCCACCCTGGGTAGGTTGGTGCTCATGCGCTGCAGGGATGGAGCTGGTGCAGGGATGCAGCAGAGACCAAGCCGTGCTCGAGTGTCTGTCTGTCTGTCAGCACCTTCCCGGTGATGAACCACCTTCATGGGTGGGGGGCAGGCACAGGGGAGGAGGGCAGGGGCACAGCGGGGCACATACATGGGTGAGGAGCTGGAAGGAAGGAGGGGAGAAAGGCCTGTAACCCTGCTTGGGCAGAGAGGGGGTTTCTGCTGTGCTGACCTACATATCTGTGGGGAAGAGAAAGCTGTGGGTTTACCACGGGTTTAAGCTCAGTGTGGCGTGTGTGCCTGCTGCCTGCCCCACTCTGACAGCACTGACTTTGGCAGGGTGAACACAGATGTTTTAATTACTTCATATTTTATGCTGTTTTATTTCCTTTTTGCAGTTTGAGTTCTTTTTAGGTGACTGTGAAATCAGCTATACTTCACAGGGAGGCCTGGAATGAAGGTTTTGCAATGCATAAAGTGTCCTTTTACTATTATTGCTACATTACGTACTTTTTAAAGACACCATTTGGTTTTCAAGGTGCTCCTTCTGCCTTCCCCCTCCTCCCATTATTTGTAATCTGAAGGTCCTTATGGTTGTTTATTATGCTGTGGTTACAGTAGCTTTGTGTGTGGATGTAGATGTTTTGTCCACCTGTCATCCCATTCCATTCTTCAATATAAAGTTGTTCTCACTCCCACCCCCAACAAACCCTTTGGGCGTAGCACTGCCTTTTCTTCCCTCCCTCCCTTCCCTTCCTCCCCCTTTCAACCATTGATTTATAAAATGTTGCTTTTTGGTTTCTGGTACATGCTAGGCAAAGAGACCCACTGTGTACGTTAAGGTGTCCAGTGCCATCTAAGACATTCTGCTGGCACAGAAGGTTTGGCTGAGTCAAGCTCCTAGGGAATGTTTCCAAGCTTCTAGAAAATGTTGCCCTGCCCTGCCCAGGTGTCTTGGATGCTCAAGGGTCCCTCCAATGACACCAGATCCCTGAGTATGCAACAGGCTCTGTTGCATACTCAGGGATCCCTTGTCCAAGTGGCCACTGGGGGCCGTGCAGCACGGCACAGAAATGTGGAGTGGGTCCCCTTGGACACCCTGATCAGACCTCTGGACTTTTGGTCCCCTGCATGTGGGGAGGGTGGCACATGGGGTAGAGCTGCATGACAGACCCTTTCCCAGCAGGATGTGAACTTGTATGACTCCCAAACCGGGGTGAATAATCAAACCCTTAGTTCTCATGAGACACATGACGTTTCAAGGAAACAGGAGACATCATGTGAATTTTGGAGTACTTAAGATGGTGAGTTTTCATACAAAAAGGCTTTTTAAGAGGCAAATGGCCCAGCTGAAAGAGATCAGTGTATAGCTTGGACTTCTGATAGGGGTGAACTCTGCTCCATTCATCCCATCCCTCCATGCAGGGGGTTGGAATTGACTCTGTGACTTGCACTGAGTTTGCCCATCCTCAGCCCAGCTTCAGCCCTCTAATTATTGCTTATTGAGCGATTGCTCTGATTGTCGTACCAGCCTCTGGATCCAGTTCACACACAGGTGTGGAGCAAGGAACTGGGCTGAATCCTTCTCCAAGATCCCAGCCTCTATGAACAGATGGCCTCCCAAAACCTCTCCTCCTGAATTTATCCTGTTGGGGGGAGAAATGAAAATATTTTCTGACAGTGCATTTAAGCTCTCTTAGAGAAAGGGAGATAAGGGTTATGCAGAGGAGGAAAGAGAGGTCTTCATTCTCACCAGGGAACCTCTAATTTTTGATCCTTCAGTTTAGACAAGGAATAGGGTGCCTGTATTTGGGAGAATATAGCTGTGAAATGTGCTGTCATCATCTCCCTTGCTGGCCAGGCTGGCTAGTACTTTCTGCCACCACCTCTGTGTGTTCCCTTGCCATAACACTTCCTTTCTTACAGTTTCCATTAGCCCTCAGTAAGCAGTTGTAAGTCCTTGGGGATCGTACTTTTCTCTGGGACCTGACACCTGCAACTGATCTGCTTCCCCAAAACTGAGGAAGGCCCTCTGACAGGAGCAGACAGTGGTCATGCAGCCTGAGAAGGCACAGCCAACGTCACCTGTAAGGAAAAGGACCTCAGCAGGCTTGGCCAATTCCTCACCAGTCCCCACCAGAGACATTCCTCTGCAGCAGTCAGGTACTGGGCAGCTCTGTGCTGCTGCGGGTACGATCTGCAGCCGGTGCGCGGAGCCGGTGTTTGTGAAACTGAAGCGTGTGAACCTGCCCTGTGAGCAGCAGACAAGCAGGCTGCCTTCCCCACAGCCTCCACCACCTGAGCGCTGCTGTGCCGGGGGAGGGCTGCCTCCCTCCCCGAGGCTGGGCTGGGAAAGGATCCAGCAGCCAGGCTGAGGAAGGGCTGCGGTGCTGTGCGGCTGCCAGGAAATCTGAACCCTCCGGGCAGGTTTGAAGCTCAAACGAAGCTCATTAGGGCTCAGCTATGTCAGGGGTTTCTCCCTGTCGGATGGTCTTGTACACCAGCTGTGTCACCTGCAATGTGCCCCTGGCTCTTGTTTGCAGATCTAGGGAGTTTAGGGTTGGGTAGGCACTGTGCAAGCAGAGGAGGAAGAGGCAGAAGGTCTCCTGTGCCCCGAATACTGACGCTGGTGAGAGGGTGAATGTTTTATTCCAATGTTTGTTCTTGTTAATGAAAGGAAGAAGGTCTTTAGAATAGGTCTTCCTGCATTTCAGCTGCTTTTTATAAAGCCTCTGGAAAGCTTCCAGTCTGATAATGACGGGGGAATGCTGCTCCCAGGATATATTTTGCATTAAGTGGGTCTGGGAGAATTGAGGTGGAGACAAGGATCTCAGGTGCAGAGCCTACCCACTCCCACCTGCGTGCTTCAGGAGTCATGCTCCATCTTGTGCTCTTTGTGATGCAATGAATGGTTCAAGCTGTGCTAAAAGCCCAGCCCAAATTCAGGAGTAGAAAGTGAACCCGCCCAGCTCCTTGTGGTTAGGAAAATGCCTGTGAAGTGAGGGAGGTGGGTTCAAAACCCTGAGGCTGGTAAAGGAAACTAATTCAAGCATCTCGTTTGCTGGGCAAGTTCCCTAACCACAGAGCGAGCCTGCAAAGGGAGCAGGCTCCATCCAACAGGGGAATCGCTCCTGCACCACCTCACTGAGGAGCATCAGCAGTTCAGTTAAACCCCTCAGCTTGGCCTTCCCTCCCACTCCCTGCCTCGATACGGGGTGGTCACTCCCCCACCCCACAGCCTCTGTTCTGACACCAACTTGTGACAGGCTCTGGATCATTCTCTTGGCTAAAGCAGTTACCTCCTTCCCTGCACCAGCTCGGGAAAGCCCATGTCCTGTATCGGCCCTGGAGTGCGACCAACACTGGGTGGATATCCTTCCATCCTTTCCGTGTGTGACTCTTTCTGTGACAGCAGTGCTGGTTTTTAACCCCTCCTGATGACGGAGTTGGGAGGCCTGGGCTGCTCTGCTGCACAGGAGAGCCAACACCCCAGGCTCACTCTGCAGCACCTCTCAGATTGTCTCTTCCTGGGTGGCAGGATCTGCACTTGCCAAGTTCTCCCACACCTCCCTAGCCCAAGACCAGGAACCAAGCAGAGCCCCAAGAGGGATATATCCCTGACAGGATCCAAGCTTCCTCATTCCCAAGCCAAGAGGTGCTTGAATCAGCATCCTTTGGGCACAGATAGTGCCTGTGTATCTGAAACTCTTCGGGCAGAGTAAAGCACTGCCTGTAGCTCATCACATCAGTGCTGCCCACAAACTGATGAGACTTCAGGTGGTTCCAGCAGCTTGGTACGATGGGAACCCTTGCGTTACCAAACCAAGAGCCACTGCTGCCCTGCCGTGGGCTGCGCTGTGACAGCTCAGGTCAGACAGCTCATGGTGCTCCCCCTTCCCTTCCTCAAGCAGCAATAGAGACCTGTGTCACCACGAGGATGGCATCTGCCACTCTCAGGCCACGCCGTGCCCAGCCACCGCTCCACACAGAATTCCACACCGGAGCGCTGCAGGGCCCTGACTGCAGGGGCAAAGTGCTGCTCTGTGGTTGGCCCTGCCCTGGGTTTCCCCCCCAAAGTGCATGACTTAGGTGCAATCTGCAGTTTTAATGACCAGTCACTAGATCTTAAAATGCTTTTGCAATCATTCTCTCAGCTTTACTTCCCCGAATGACATTGTGAGAGTTGTTGTCACCCCACTGTTAACCCACTTTCTGAGTTATTGGAATGCTGAGCATCAAACATTCTCGTAGAGCCCCACCCCACTGCTGTGCTACTACGCTGTGGTGAGCCACGAGCATCTCTTCAAATGCCTGTTCCCTAGAGCAGAGGGAACAGCGACTAAATAGGTTTCTGAATTTGCACTTTAAAATGTCTGGGCATCATGACCCCAAAGCCTCCGTTTCCTCCGTGCTCTGATGGAAGTCAGGGATGGAGGGATAGGCATTATGACTGTTCTGTCCACAGGGGCCCCTTGGGTGAGTTACTTCCCAACCGGCTCGCTTCCTGTGCTGTCAATCCACTCAATCCACTCCACACCTTCAGCTAAAAATGGTCTTTTGAAAAACCTCCTGGGCAGTGAGTGCATCCAGGGATACCCCAGAGAGCTAACAATTTCTTCTCTCCTTTGAAAGCTAACCCTCGCAAAGGCTCCAGAACTCATCCTGGAGCCAGGGATGTACAAACAAACTGTCACCAGGCCATAGCCTTAACTAGACATCAGTAAAGACTTTTCATAAAACAGGAAGGTTCAGCTGCTCAGAACTGCCCCCTGGAAATTTAATGATCTAATCCAGGGTTCTTCAATAATTGCCCAATTCCCATCAGATCAAGTGAGCGAGCACCTTCCCAAAGCTGAGCTCCGCATATACAGGTAAGTCATACAACTGAGAATATGGTTGGTTTCCTACAGGAAAAACGCAAGACCAGATATATTTCACACAGTGTTATTCACACATTTTCATTTTGATTTTTACAGTATATACACGTGAACATTACATTATTCAATACGAGCCACCTGGAGTCAAACCTAATCAAACTGGTCCGTAAACAATCTATATCAAAAAGCAATACTTGAGCAAAAAGTCTAGTGGTTCTACCCAAACCCTAAAATAGTTGAAAGGAAATCCAGTGATTTTCATATTCCTGGATAGAATTTGTGCACAAATGATCTCAGGAGAGCAAGTGGAAGATTATACTCAAGATATTGAAAGCACCAAGGATGACAGTTACAGGACTGTTTAAATTCAACCATGGCATGAGTGCTGCAGGGACAAAGTACTGGGACATTATCAGTTTCTGCCTGGACATCCCCGAAAGCCTGATGTACTGTCTTACATATTGCAGGAATGTCAGCTCTGTGGATTATAACACACGGCACAGGTACACAGGGTAAAGAAAGTCACTGAGGAGAATTGGTGTGTCCAAGGAAGTGGCTCAGGAGTCATCCTTTGGGTGACTAGGGGAAAGCTCTGGCTCCAGTGATAGGGCTGGTACCTCTGGAGAGGAACTTCGTGAACTGCCATGCAAGAACTACTTGGCAATTAGAATTGTGCTTACTCAAAAGAACGAGGCCTACTGCTTCACTTCATGCAGGCACTGGAGTAGGCCAGAAGAAACTTTCCCATTTGCCTATTACTGAGTTATCACTACCATCAGAAACGCAGGGCCTCAGATATCTGCTTTAGTACCAGTTATGGAACCCTGGTATCAACAGTAACATGACAGAATTCCTCATACAAGTTTATACCACTACTATTTTCTTTCTCATGATCACACCCCTACCAAAACAGCCTTTTATTTGATCAATGCTCAAGACGTTGTTTCCAAACTATCACGTTGATCAAAACTTTAGGTTAAGCCATCCAAATGAACATTTTACACAAAATACTTACTTCAACAACATACAAAGCACTTTCTTTATCTTTCAGAAACTGAATATACAAAGTAAGCTTTTTCCAAAATATTTCCATAGGCAAAGGATTAAAAAGGATTTTAATTATACACATATGGTCACAATTCTGCCTTAAAAAGATCATTGGGAAATGTACATAAGGCCGCTTGTATATGTACATCATCTTTATGTTACTGTTACAATGTCATATGTCCAGAGAAAAAAATCGACAGTATCATACATATTTGCTTTACGCTGGGAGAAGGCTATTCAAAAATACAGTACTCTTCTGTACAAAAAAATCATGCCACATTTATTAAGATGGAAGAAGCATTGGTTTCTGTGATAACCAAATATTTCAGTCCACTTCTTACTATGCTTATTTATCTCGATTTAAAATTTGAACAGATTGATTTCCCAAAGTGTCCATATGAACAGAATCAACAGCTATGTTATAAACAAAACATAATGTTTCTCACAATAGATAAAAAGAAAGCTGGTTCATATTTTTGAAACCATATAAAGATAGAATTTTAAAAAAATCACTCTTGATTTGCTGAAATAAATTTACATTATACAACACTATATGCCAGGGGGAAAGAAGGGGGTGGGGATATGAATATACACTAAAATGCAAATTTTTGTCCCAAAAAGGAGTAAAACAAATTACATTTACAGCATGAAGGTTTACAAATGTACATCTGTACAACCAAGGTAAGCATCACTACTAAATTAGCAAGGCTTTGTAATAAACATCGAAACGAGAGATTTGTTTTCAAACTGTAAACTTACACCTAATAACTACACGTATACAATGCATATATTTATAGGAAGCAAAAAGCTATTTGAATATTTAATCAATCATGCTTAAATGTTGAGCTATCAAGTTTACTTTTCAGTGGCCCCTTCTCTTTATCATTACCTATTTTTCGCATCTACAGTGAGAAAGCAAAATAAATGCTCAACACTTTCAAATCCTTACAATTCTATATGCAAAATAAAAAAATACAAATCTCTACTCTTCCTGCGTTGTAAAACTGACTGTAAAGTTAATACAGGGTTCACTCCTCTTCCAACAGAGTATTTTGCTGAATGGAAGTACCACCATCATTTTAATCCCTCTACCTTGTACAACAATTAAATATATAAGTATATACAGCACTTTATTTTTAATACATTGCTAGAGAAAACCTTAGGGCATGATTTAAAAAAACCTGTATCCACAGCAAGTGCCAAAAACTAGTCTTTTAAAGTTTCCACTGTTTTGTTCTTCCCTACTTTAATTTGCTGTGCCCTGTTTGTTATTTGGATAGGATGTTGTGAACCACCAAAATACAACTTAACTTTTCAACATGTTAAATAATGTTTATGCAGCTGATCAATTTTAATCTGGTATAAAAGACTTCACACAAAAGGGAAAAATAAGAATTAATTCTATATACAACTCTATAAACCTGTTGTGCTATGATGCTGGGTAGACCTACCAGATTGCAAGCCAGTGTATTAAAAGAATACTGTACTTTTTCCCTTTAAAAACTATTTCAGTGACTTTACAAGGTAAAAATTTACAAAATATGTGACAGCTATTTTGATACAATTACATCATATACAGGCATTCTGTGCTTTGCCAGCCATCCAATCTGATAGGTCTCCGGATCAGGGCTGGAGATATTTTTTTCTTTTTTTTTTAACAATTCACTCCCCAAAAATATACACAAGAATAAAAATTTTACAAATGGATGAACAAAGTCAATAAATAGATTTAAAAAAATGAGAACATTTAGAGTTAAGTTGTAGGTTTTGATAATTCACAATTTAATTTTTCTTCCATTTCTCTTTGTCTTTTACAGCATCCCATTTGGTGGTCCACCAATTGGCCCCAGATCAGCACTGTTCTTCAGGTAATACTTCTCCAGCTTGGCCAGAATGTGTTTGCCATAGGTGTATTTACGCAGAGTCGTGATGTGGGGTCGAATCTGTAATAAGAAACATGTTTGATTTTTTTTAACATCCACGCTTTTAAGTAGAGGTGACTACACTTTGAAAAAAATAATGCAAAAAGATGCCAGAAACCTGTATTTCAAAGTTTTGGAAGTTTCTGGAAAGATGTAAAACTGGTGATTTTGGTTCATCAAGTAACTGATGTTCCTGTTGCAGGAAAAGGGAGGTGGTACTTTAGTAGGAGAGCCCTACTGGTGACCGGGGGAAGCAGAGCTCCTGCAGGAACATCCTGGGCCCTGTGTTAAACAGCCTCGGGCCATGATGGCAACAGCACTTTTCTCCATGCTGGATATTCTTAAGTAGAAATGTGCCCTTATGTTAGGAAGTGTGGGAATCTCTTTTGGGGGAACTGCAGAATGGATTTATACCCACAACCAGAAAATAAAAAGAGAAACCTGTATTTCTTCTGTTTTATTAGTAGTGATGACAGATACTACATTTTCCTGTTGAAAGTATTTTCACATAAAAGCTGGCACAAAGACAGGAGATTAAATCCAACACTTGAAACTTTCCTATTTTAGCTCAGTGCTCAGATACCTGAATGTTTCCTGCTTTACCAAGCTCCCCTGAATGCCATGGTTATACACCAAGTTCTAGGTTACAGAAGCGGTGAGTGTTACATCTGCAGGGAGGGGTGCTCTAGCAGAGAAACTGGCACAGACAGAATTTTTGCATCGCTCCACGCGTGCACACACGTACCTTGTGCATGATGATCTTCCTCTGGGCGGGCTCGGCCATGTCGATCATCTTCTGCACGACGTAGTTGGCGTACTGGTCCTTCATCATGGTGTATAAGGCACTGTGAGGGCCGTCGTTCTGGCAGCACACCTCGTCGATCAGCAGCGCCCGCTCCGCGCGCGACGCGTGAGTCACGCACTTTTCTACCACGTTGCTGGAAAATAAGGCGAGCCCATGATGGGACTGGAGGTGTAACATCCTTTCAGGTAATAATTTTAAATTCATCTGGAAGTTTATCAGTTCTTCAGGGTTCTTAACGCCAGTAAAAAGCGTACTGCAAATGCATCAATTCCTCATTTCCAAATCTCCAGTCTAACGACTGAGGAAGTTACAGGATTATATATCCCCATTATTTCACCCATGGGAAAGGTTATTTTCTGATACTTATTATTTTGTAGGAGAGACTTTTCCACTGGACCTACATAGGTATACTGGACTTCAGGCTGCAGATGTGTTCTAGCACATCCATTTTGGTTGTGGGCCCTTTGAAGACCCAACAGAGAAAGCCAGATATGAAGAATCCTGCCTTTTGAATAAATGCACTTTCCAGGAGTGTGCCTACATCAGAGATTCCATCAAATATTCTTTTGTAGAGCACATCTCTGACCTTCCAGGTTATTTTAGAAGCTGGAAAGGCCATCAAAGCTTGTTAACACAGCAAAATGATCCTGGTCCTAAATTTGTGCTTTAGAAATTAAGCAAGTTAGAGGGTTATGAAGAGTTCTATTCAGGCAAAGAAAAAATCCAGACAAAGTAGTTTGCTAGCAATTTTTAAAACAAATGCCCCCATAATGTCACTGTGCATTTCTACTTCATTTTGATGACAAGGTTAGTCTACCTAAATCACCCAGAATAAATTCTGTGGTATATTTTTCCTTAGCAAAAGGCACATAATCCATACTTCAGCAAAAAGCGTGAAAGGATGCATTTTAGGCTCTAATTTCATAATAGTTCAGGCCTCCTACAGCAGTCTTTCAGACTTTCTAAGGAGAAAATCCTTGTCAGACTGAACTACCACTTTTTAAAGCAAGCCTTGTTATACTTGCAAATTGCTAGGCTGGATTGAGAGTCAGGAAGTCCCATCTTATCGTCATCAGCACATCACCCAAGTTCCAGCAGAGCTTTTCACCTGGCTCTGGATATCCTCACATGAAAACTTGGAACCTGTTCCCTGCACTTGCACAAAGTGAACAAAAGCCATCCCACAAACCCACAGAACTTCCTTTGTTTCGCTACAACAAAACAGAACAGCATTTGCCTCTTCCCTTCCCCAAACCTAGTATAAAAATATCACTACCATTCATCTCTATAAAAATATGAAATTTCAAGAGGCAAGATACACAACACACAACAAAGAAAAAAATTATCGTATCCCTTTTGTAACATGAGAGACAAATTCAATACTACAACTTTACAAGGTTAATGAATCTTTAATATATGAAAGTTGTGCAATACCTGGCAAATTTGTGCTGACTCAGAGCTAGAACTTTTCCTCTTATTTCTGAAACAATTTTGCTTTTGTCTTCAGGACGACCGTGCTCCAGTACATGTTGAATAACGTAATTTCCATATTGATCCTGAAAATAAGATGACTTCAATTTTCTTTTGTGCTCATACCAAGTAATAAATACAGACAGCTTTTGTACATGAGCATAAAGTATGGAATTGTTATTTGCATGGATATAAGGAAAATACAGTAATGTTCACATTACAGAAGCAAAGTGATGCAAGAAATACTTCATCAAGAATTACTTAATGGACCACAAATTTTACATGAAAAATGTAAATAATCTGTAAAACCAGTGTTGTGCTAGAGTATCTTTTATCCTCTTAAAGAAAGAAGTCCTCAAATTTACGATCATACTTCTTAAACAGCTGTAATAATTCCCTGAACACCAAGCTACAGTCAAAAGTGTAAGAAAAAGGCTTTTTATATCTTCTTTGCCTCCCAACTTCCAAATTCATTTTCATTAAAACTATAGAAGGAAAGAAAAACAAAAAATCAATGTCTACAAAACTAAAACGAGGCGAATGTATTTAAACTATGATACAGGAATAAATTATGGTAACAACAAAAACTCTAAAGTGCATTAAAAATGAGTGTACATGCACTAACCTGCACTAGCTGTTCTGTGTGTTGATGCAGTTCTTCTAAGATTGGCAGAGTCTGCTCAGCAGTGCAGTGCTCCAGAATACGCTGAATTACTCTACAACCATATGGGTGAGTTGAAAGTACAAATACCTTGAAAACAGGATTGCAAACTAAAGTTAAACCAACTGAAGCTCACATCTATTGCAATATTACTGAGTTCAAAATGGAACTGAACATACCAGCTACTATTAAAAAAAGCTTTGCCTGCCAAGACCAGAATTCCATTTCCAGCAGAAGTCAGGAAAAGATAAAAAATCAGGTTCTTGTGTGTCAGGGACTCCAGAAACCATATAACTAATAACCCAAGTGTTCATTACAATGTTTCTAGTCTACACAGCTGCAAAGGAAAGCCTGGAAGTAATGACCTGTAGTTTAAGTGCTTGAAAGTAAGCTAAAGCTAAAGCTTAGTTTCAAGCTTTCCTTTTTATTTAATTTTCAAATTTTAAGACTTTGACACTTATAAAATGGAATTCAATAATGGTGGCTGATTTTCACCAATTTCACGTTCCAGCATACACAACAGGCTCCCAGTTAAAAAGTTTGTAAATAACTACTCAAAACATACAGCCAAATCTTGCTTATTCTTTCTGCTTGCTTCTCCAGAAGCTACGTTTGTGGTTTCGGAATTAATTCCAAAAATTTCAGTGTTGGTCAGGACTGAACACAGAATCTTGTATGATTAGGCATCAACCCAAATGATGCAGGCGAGAGTAAATGATATGTAATATCACATAAGTGTATCATTTTCCATTTGCCACTTCTTATTAGCTAATATTTTCTATATATAATTACTTGGTGCTTAGGATGGATGTTCAGTAAATAAACACACACTTTAGTCAAGGGCCTCCATTTACAGTTTAAAAAATGCACCTCATGTACCTCATACACACTTTTTGGTGTAAAAAGACCCAACCCTAGAAACCTTGGTATGCAATTTAGTACTATGTACAACAATAATTCAGGTATTGCTGTTGTGTAAAATGAAAATGATATTCTAGATTTTATTAGGAAATACATTTGGCCATCCATTAAAGTAAAATTTAGTTATATAGCCAAGTTAGTAAGACTTTTACAATTCTTCTCAAGACTGTAAAAGTACACGCTTGTCTCAGAGGATTAAAATGTTATTTAGCTGCATCATATTCACTAGCCTGCAGCACAACATCAATCTTATAGTAATAACTTTTTTTGGAAACAAAACAAAAACCCCAATCTGAAGCAAACAAATACAACCCCCCCTTTACTCCACACTAGCCCATATGTAGGGAACAGATTAGTGTTATTTCATCACTGCAGTTCTTTAAGGACTGACATTCATTGGGAAACACTGAAAGACACACGTGCAACTCAAGCAGCAGGAGAGGAAAATGTAATTTTTAATGAAAAATATATGCTAGAAAGCACATGCTTCATTATTATATCAAAAATGGCCCTGTCAAGAGTTGTGAACGAGATGTGAAATGGTGTTATCACAAAATACAAACACAGAGCCTGGGCACGTAAAGTCCCTTGTATGTATTTATATTACATCTTCGGGGTGTATTTATAATAAATCCAAGTAAGTCTTTCTAGAGCTCCTCTCCAACAAATTCATCTTTTTACAGCATGTTAACTGTCTCTCCAACAGCCTTCCATTTCATCATCCCCTTTTTCATTCTACTTAAAACAAGCTGAGTGCAAAGTGCCAAAAGGTATCTTGTAAATGCAAATGATGGACAAAGACCTGTGAATCTTTTTCTGTGAAATCTAAGCGACCTGCACAGAGGAAATGAACCATTGACACTACCTGTCCTTTGAATGCATCAATGATGAACTGGAGTGACTGGGGCTGAACACACTCAATGCATTTTTGTACAACGTGGTTTCCATTTTGATCTTTCACGCATTTCAGAACATGGCCATCCAGCTCTTTCACCATTTCATTCTGGAAAAAACAAAGATTATCCTTGTCTTTACAATAATATTTCCCCTCCCCCACGTTAAATGGGGAAGAACTTCATTTCATTCTGACTCCAATCTTCATATTCACTGGTGTTAACTAGGTACTTCAGTATTTTCATTTTAACAACTATTTTAGCCCCTTGGATATTTCATGATGAAGGGAATAATCAACAATTTAATCAAGTAAAAAGAGGCATACAATAAAAATGAATAAATAAAATTAAAAAAGCATTGCTCTAACTTACAATTACCTGCTGGTCAGGTGAGATTGACTCGAGTGCTTTCTGGATAACACGACAGCCATACATCTGGAGGGCCAATGGCAGAACATGACCACGGATGCGTGTTGCTAGGGCTAACTTTTGATCCAGGCTTCCAAACTAAAAGAAAATAAATAAGCTGTTAACAAATGAAGACATATTGCAGCATGCTGGAATTTACATGCCAGAGTATTTTCAAGATGTACACTCTTGTAGTATTTGAATAATTTCTCACATTGTATTTCTGGTGGGTATATTTACCAGAAGCTTGTCTTTACTAAATGCAACCCTTTGTAATATTCCACATCCAGTCACATACCTGCTATCAAATGCAAGACCTTGAAAGACAACAGAAGAAATCAATATAGTTTCTATTTGTCTGTCTGTAGGAATATTTAAGTGCAATAAACCTCGTTTTCAAATAAATTATACCACGCAAATTGATCACAGGTCACTATTATGTAGGAATCCAAATCAGATTTTCGCTGATCTCTCCAAACTTATACTGTCACTGTACCTCACATCTTGTAAGAGAGGACACAGAAGTGACCATCTGGACAATCAGCTGGTGGCACAGCAATATTCCTGCAGTATTGCTGAGAATTGTCCAACTCCACACCTATAGTCAGTTCTGAAGAAAGCTTGACCAACTTCACCTGCCTAATTAAATATTGAACTGAGGTCCCCTACTACGCTTAAGGCCACATGCACTTTTTTCTTGAGAACTGTTCTGCAGAATTAAGAGGTAAACACTCAACTGACAATGATTAACTGTGTACATTATGGAAAAAACAGCAAATGATGACCCTCGAGCAAAAACAAGATCTTGCGTATTATATGTCAGTGATACTTTTCAGAAGATATTTTGATTGGTTAACAACAAAAAAAAAAGTAAAAAAAGTGAGCATATTGTTTCATAGATTACTCACTAAAAATTACATTCTTGTTTACAGTAAGAATCTTATTCCTTACTGGACATTTTCCAGCTTCTCCTTCTCTCCACCACTCTTTGATATGGTGATTGATTTAAAATACACTATACTAGATACCTTTCCTACATAAAGCTTTTCCCAGGAGAAAGGTATTACTTTTTTTTTTCCTCTATGCAAGCCAAATCTTGTAATTCTTTGATAAAGATTTTTTTTTTACCACATAGTTTTTAAGAGAAAACAAATCTGTTTTAAATACTAGTTATAGTAATAGTGCATGTATCTTATGACAGATACCCCTTACTCAAAATTCTTCTTCCTCAATACATTTTATGGGAGTTTCCTCATATACAGCACTGGATAAAGTTCACACAGCTGTTTATTTTGAGTGCAAGGGTGTTTTCCAGACTCACTCTGTACCATGATGCAGTAACCAATAAAAAGCATCTTTCAAATATTTATGTTCCCTTTCATCTGCTGAAAGTCTCTCTTAAGTTCTGCTAAGAGGCTTGGAAGCCTGAGTGTGCAGCCTGTGCATTCGCCAGTGTTCATCAACACATGCACCATTAGTGTAAGGAGAAACTGTGTCCATTGTGACAAAAAACACTCGATACAGAACAGAAAACACCTATGCAGTTACACACTTGGGTTCTATGGAAGTCATGTAGAATTCTGCTATGGTGTTAAGAAAAAGACCAGTTAAATGTAATCAGATTTACAGCACTCCATTTGCACGTCCATCCACAGACTCAGTGCTGTGCTTACCTCAAAGAACTTCTGTATTACATAGTTTCCAAACACATCAGTCATCAATTGATAGGCTGCTTGCAGGATCTCATTAAATACCATCTGGCGCTCAGCTGGAGTAGCTCGCTCCAGCTTTTGCTGTATAAATCTAAGTGCAAAAAAAGGTACATTATGCTTAGCATCAACAACCGGAAAACCTCTCAAGCGCTGTTTCAATGAGACACCTCAACACTCTAAAGAAAGCAGTCAACATTTATAAAATTTATTAAAATGAAAGTAGTGCCTTTCCATATAAAAGGATATATTTTAGTAGAATTAAGACTTAAAAACTTTCGTTTCAAAAGCATTAAAGATGAAAAGAATAACAGTAACTAAGAACCCAATGATGTACTGACGAAAAATAGTTTTACGTTCCAGATGCTACATATTTTGTTTTCTTAATCAACGCCTTTCTGATACGTAAATACCACAGTTTACAAGTCTAGTTATGAGGCTATTTCTACACTGAGAACTTCTACAGGAAGCTAAATTAATACTACTTTTACAATGAAATTTCCTAGAGAAGGTCAGCCTAAGAGCATGGGCTCCAATTAACAGCATGCTTTGAATTAAGACGACAAGCACCTCATTCAAAAGCTTGATGTTAACAAAACAGTATCAAAGCAGTAAAATATTATTAACTACTCTTATAACAATTACCTAGAGCCATGCTGGTCTTGGGAAAATTCAACAATGTGTCCAACAAGGTCTCTCAGCTGAAGATTAGGGAAACGATTGTTTCTGAAATCTTCCAGCAGGCGGCTGCGTCCCGAAGGCATGATGTCGGACCTGCTGTAGCGGAGGCGCGAGGGAGGGAAGAGCTGGCTGCTGGAGCTAAAGAGGCTCGAGGTGCTCGCCGCACTGCGATACTTGGCCTCGGCGCCGGGGGCTGCAGAAATATAGCGACCACTACCATTTGTCAGTCCTCCTACAAGGAAGCAGCTCTGTCAGTAACAGCCGTGAGCAGAGGGAGCAACAGCAAAACAGCAAGTGTACTAAAACTACAGATACACCCTGGAGCCAAAGAGAACAACAGTGTTGTCTTGTCATTTATATTTACCTCGTTATGGCTGGAGGAGTCAGATAGCTTTATCTTGCAATAAATAAAACCATTCTCCTCCTCATTTTTATTTTATGTGAAGGGCACCAGGAAAAGAAATGATCATTAGAAGAATGTATCAAGGCAGGTAAAGTAAGCACCCACTCAGCCTTACAGAAACTTTAGAACTGGGTGGGCCTTAAGCGTAGTGGGCAGATTTCCACTTCATGAGTCATACTGGCATATACCCTTGTTAGTAGTCTTGAAGTTGGCCAATTATTTCAAAATAGACCATGAAATCTGAACTACCCTTCAGTCCCTACTGAGATACTTTTCCAACTTACAGTGTGTTAAGGGCGTTTTTGGGGAGGCACATGTGGTGCCTCTTGTCATGCTGTACCTGTCCTGCAGGTTATTTGATGACTTCAGCATCCCAATCTGGTACCTCTTCTAAGAACTAAATATGCCACATTTCAAACCAGGTAACTAAGAATGCTCTACTTAATTCTCAAACAACCACAGATGTATCAAACTGAAGCTCCTTTTAGAAATATGAAGTCCTTTCTGTGCTGCACAAACACTCATCACTCTCACTAATACTTCATCCCTCCTCACTTTCTAAGAACTGAATTGCCTTCCTGTGTCTAGGTCCTACTCTTTCTGCTAGTGATTCCACCTACAGCTCTTCTCACCCTACTGTACTGTGCATTTCTCCTCACAGCCTGCTCCCTGATCACTTCATGTCACTCTGAACTCCTCCAGCAGGCTTCTCCCCTCCATTTACAACAGGCAGCAATTATAAAAAGCACCCAAAGCATCTAGCCCAATGCCTGTATGGCTTTTCAGAGGGATACTCTTATTATACTACAAGCAGAAATATCTGAAGACAATTCCCACACAGAAACCTCAATTCTACTACTAAAACCAAATTAAGCAAAGAAAAAAACAAATCCAAACATTCCCTAAAAGTATTGGGTATGAATTGGAAAAGGAAGGCATTTTGTTTCCCTGTCTTGAAAGTGACATGGTAACTAAGGCCCTTTCAAAGTCAACAGAATAAATATCTACATTTGAATTTAAAACAAATTGCAGTATGTGCTGTTTGAATGGTGCTCTATTACAAGCTTAATTAATTAAAAAAAAAAAAAGAAAAAAAGAAAAAAGAAAAAACAAAACAAAAAACAACAAACCAGCTGACTGTGCCCCAGCCAAGCCTTCTTTTGGTTCCAAGTATTTACAAGGCCAGGCAACAACAGCGTTACAGTGGACTGGCAATGTATTAATGGTACAGCTATCTTTCTCAAAAGGTCAAATTCCAGTACCAGAATCTGAGATGTTAGTGCTCTGCAAGACACATCAAGCATCACATTTATTGCCCTGTATGGTATTATGCCCTAATATAGAAGTAATTAGTATTTATTTTATAATTAGTCTTCAAAATTCTGTGATAAGAATCAATCAATACTTTTTGCCCCACAATACCTTTTAAAAACCACTAGGTTTTCTTTTAAATTAAAGCCTCTTAATTCTTTACAGCCAGGAAAATCAAATCTTTGTAACTATCATTTTTAGTTTCCATTGACAAATGCTATTTCCAGAAAAGAACTGACAGCAGTATGTACTAACAAACAAAAGGAAAAAAACCCCAACATTCTGCAGGTGAAGCAGTATGCAGAGCAATGCTCTACCATAATTTCTTCTCTAGGAATGGCCTTCCAAAGAACAAAAAATGTTATGCAACTGGAATGATGGTATTTCTCACCTGGGCTATGTAAATACATGAGTGCAATCCTGGCTTCCCTGTACGTGCTGTGCAGTAACACAATTTAATATCACGAGAGGGCACCAGAGCCCCTTTGAAAGGAAGTTATAGGCTCCTTTCCTGTTGCAGCATCTCTATTGCTCCACTGATCACATGCTCAATTCTGTGCCAGAAACTAATAGGGCAGTTTTGATCATATGCTAACAGTGAACATACACAGTCACAGAATTGCACATGTGAATCAGGAATTGTTTCAGCTTGGTTTTTTTTAACTGAGCGTCCATCTCTATAAATTAAATGCAACAATTTACCCAGCAACTAAAGAAGAAATTAAGAAACTTGGTAGCTTTTAACAAATATGTTACAGTTGTGTAACATACATTTCCTGCTCAGAATTATCAAGTCTTTTCTCAGTCTAATTTGGGAACCATCACTTTTCAAGACCTGTAAGACAACTATGCTGCAACTGGGAGGCTCCTGTCTAGCCTGTCAAACTATTTCAGACAATCACGTTAAGCAGGACAATAATACAGAAAAGTTGTATTAAGAGAGCACATCCATTGTGCCTAGAAGGACCTGTGGTACTCAGAAGCACACAGAAAGCAGAACCTTGTAAAACACTGGGCACTATTATAAAAAGGAGTAATTTAATTAGGAACTAGCTTTTAGTCTCACATAACCTTTAATTACAGCAATGTTACGGCTCAGTGGCAACTCTGCAGATTTGAAAAACAGTAAAACTCCCAAAATATAAGCATATTGTCTTAGGTACTTGTTACATGCAAACATACTTGTGAGTACAGTGGCCTATTTTCTACTCCAAACTAGGAAAGTAACAGCTTAGGTCTTATACCCTACTGAATAAAACACTGAAAAATTAAAATACTTATTAGACACCAGTATAGTCACACAATTCCAAACTCTTGGGGAATGAAGTGTGCAGTTCATTTCTCAGATAATCAATTAGTTATCATTTCTGATCTCATAAAACAAAGATCTCCAAAGCACTGAGTAATATTAAGTTGTTTTACAGTTTAATTGAACCTAAATCCCTGTGGCTAATCCATAGGGAAGAAAAGGCAGAGAGATATAAAGGGGATATAGATCATCTAAAATAGAGCCTAAGTTTCAAGGACACAAAGCATGTTAAATTACTGACTCCTTAACATAGATAGCATATTTAGTGTTAAGGAGAACATGAAAAAACATTAAAAACTAGATCTATGCACATTTATTTTGACAGCATTAATCTGTTAGTATTTATCAAAGTATTTTCCCAATTATTTCTAATACAGACAAAACCTATCTACTGCATAGTAACTTACTTACATATGTCAGCAGTATTTTCTAGTAACACACATATGCGTTTTAAACTTAATTTTTATAAAGTATTTGTTCATCTGTAAAAAGTAGCTTCATCTCATCCTCAGCTAAAAGTTTAATCTTCATATGGAAAATAAAATTACACATATCTATGCATATTTTAGGAATAAATGCAAATGTTTATTATGCCTGGTTTACTGCAGTCCTATGGAGGAGGGACACAGCAAAGGCAATGCAAAGTTCCCCACACTGCCTTGCCAAGGGGCCTTTCCTCATAGCCAGAATGACCATCCCTGAAGGTAAAACATCAATCCAAACTGCTAACAAGCTTGGCTCACAACACACAGATATTAATTACCTCCAAAAGCCCAGATTTTAGAAATTCTACTCTACACCAAAACCCTACTCTTAAAAATCTTGCAATGTACCATCAAACAGGGTAAGGACTACTAATCTAAAAGGATTTTTTATGACAACATAAGGAAAAACACTTCCTCTTGCAGTTCCTTGTACTTGGGAGTGAAAGGGTAGTTCAAATTCATGACCTTACTGCTCCAACTGATTACAGTAAAGAAGCAGTTACAGACAACTGACAAATCCCTTTAAATACAGGAAAACTGACACTAGCACAAAGTCATTAGCACATTCCTATTTTGGGATCTTGGATAGAAGTTGGTGAGAAGAGATAAAAACAGTAAAATATCACAGATTTCTTGTAAAAGGGAAATTGTTCTTTTAAGCTACAAATTGCAGCAGTGTCTGACAAAGGGGTTATAAAACCATGCACCCTTTCCCAGTGTTGTACTCTAGATTCTGGTGGCTGAAACAGGAACAACCGAGTTTGATGCCCATTTTAAAACAGGAGTTAAACTTAGCTGAACCTGTTGATACAAGCAGGCAGGACAAGTTTGGAAGGTGGAGGGAGAGCTGCATTTGACAGGCATTATCAGAATACCAATGGAAACTGCATGCAGACATGAACTTACAATGTTGTTCTACTCTGAAAAGTGACTACATGACAACCATACCCTTCTTAAAATACACTCCCTGTTGATTTCAGGTATAAGTTCTCATTTGGTGAGAAAGCTTTGATTTTTTATTTTTATTTTTTTGTATATGAGAACAAAACATGCTTCCAAGAGTGGTTGATGAACACACCAGAATAAATATAACAAGACAGACAATTAACTGCAGAAATAGTCTCAAACTCTGAGATGGTGCACTTTGAATATAATTGTGCAAAAATATGGCACAGGGCAGAAAGGCTAAAAAAATTACTGTATTTTTTGTGAAAGCAAATATCCAAAATACCTCCATTTCCAAATTTCAGGGTGATTTTGTAATGTAGCAAAAAGTTCATCAGTAATCAAGGTCCACTTCACTTGGAAGATGAAGAGGACACATGGAAGCCAATAACGTGTCAATTTTCAGAGTACAACTGTATATTCTGGCAGTTACACACTGACCTAGTACATGATTTTAACAAGCTATTAGGCTTAGTTCACACTGCCAAACAGTTCAAAATGGGTCAAAGTCAGTATTTAACAATTTCTGCTGATAGAGGCAATCCTCTATACTGATCACAGCCTATTTTCTCAGAATTGAAAAAAAAATCTTTAACATTTATCAAATGCGAAACAAACGAAAGTTTGAATGTTTTAAATTTTAGATAATGCCTTCCAAAATTTGGTTTAAGTATAGTTTTCAGCAATATGAAAACTATGGTGATAGTACTTCGAAAAGAAAGAAAGAAAAAGATTTCCATGATAACCCCATTGTCAGATGTTCAGAACTTTCTCAAAAGCCTCCATTTGGGCTGAAACTTTCCATGCTTGGTCTCAGCCCAAAGGTGCACTTTGTAGACCTGAAAAAGGAAAAAAGGTAAGTAAAAAAAAATAAAACGTGCTGAAACATCCCCTTGCCCAGTTTTACTTCGGGTATTCAGCACTTAACCTTGAACAGGATACTGTACTGCAAATGTAATATATTTTAAGTATTTAACCTTGTTACACAAAATACTCACACATTTCTCACTTAAAGTGTATTCTGCTAGGCATTTAAACTTTTTTTCCTGTTTTATTTGCACTAAGAGAAGTATAGGGGATTAGGCTGCCTATTGCAAGCATGAACTGCACACTGAATAGTTACTGGAGCAACAGGCAACTCAATCTTGAATTATATCCAATTTCACTGTATTATTTGAGCATCCACATTAAATGACTGCAAATATTTGCAGCAGAAAAGAAACAAATCATTAGGTAACCTCAGGTTAGAGGCATTATCTTCTACATATACTGTATACTGTGGTGGGATTTCTTTAGATTTTTAATTTAGTTTTATTTTAATTTTTTAAAAAGAAAGGTTGAGCTCCCGTGTCATCTAACTAGCAAAAAAATCCATTTAGGAAATTATTTTCTGCATTCCTTAAAAAATACATGTGATAACAGAGAGCCACCACTGATAATGCCTTTGCTACTTCTTTGACAAATGCCTTTTTATTTTTTTTCCTCCTTCCACCAGCCTGGTGATAAACTACTGTCTTCCTGGCAAAGGATCTGGGCCATGAGGTTGACTGATTCAAAAATCACCTTT
This sequence comes from Orthonyx spaldingii, assembly GCA_013397795.1. NCBI lineage: Eukaryota > Metazoa > Chordata > Aves > Passeriformes > Orthonychidae > Orthonyx > Orthonyx spaldingii. The sequence goes on along the minus strand of VZTJ01002120.1, from coordinate 3,615,607 downwards.
CAATACATTTTACATTGAGAGCACTGCTCACTTTTCTACTTTATCATGGCAAGGGGCATTAATGAAAGTCACTTCACTGTTAAACACATCATCATCTCTAAAATGTCCTTGAAGTGGTAACACAGTGGAGGAGAAACAAAAACAATGCACCTTTGCTTGTCATACTGGGGAAACATAATAGGAAAAGGACCAATAATTCTTAGTGGGCTCTCTACTGGGCTTCTGCAAGGGAAGAAAAATCAATTGTTGGCCCGATACTACCAAAAGCTGAGTGCCCTCCACTGTCAAATCAATGAGCATCTGAACGTGCTCTTCACCTTTCAGGAATGGCCCCTCTTCATTACAAAACTGTTTAACAGCAAAGGTAATGCGACATCTCTTATGCAACATATATTTTACACATAGAAATACATACACACATACAAACAAAAAGTGTTTTTTTGGTTTTTTGTTTTTGTTTTTTTACCTAAATGCAAACTGGATGAGGATCCATGTGATGAAAGTGATGGCGGTGGCGTAAGTGAATGTCCTGGCGTTTGGCTTGGCAGAGGCATGCCTATTGGACTTGGAGAGGAGGAAAATCCCAGACTATTGTAAAATGGCTGCCCTATGGGTGCTAGGCTGCTACTAGATCTTTTGTACAAGTCAGAGCTAGTAGATAGAGAATCTCTCCTTGTGGCACTACTACTTGCAGAACTGCCAACTGAAGAAGAAATAAAAAGACCCTAATTACACAGTGTCAACTGAATAAAACCTATCCCCAACTACAGCTGGGCAACAACAGATGCGATCACAATAATTACAGCAATCGTTATGACAAAGACAATTACTGTGATAACCACACATGCTTTTAAGTAAATCTAAGTGGGTATAAACATACCACTGGCAAGTAATTTCACCAAGGTCCACGTCTTTCAACATTTCACACTAGACTTCTCACAGTAATATTGCAGTACTCTGTTTTAAACGCCTGGCTTCAGGCTTTGGGACCAATATGAAATTTATAAGATTCAATTTCACTTTACAGAAAAATGATTCTAAAAATATTGCCACTAAGTTATTTGCTAAATTTTTTTTCCACCATAAATTATTAGTCAGACAGTGACACTCATTTCAGGAAAATATCTAGAGGCAATTAGTTGTTGTTTAAGGGTTCACAAAATAATTTATACTGCTGTTCAGCTGTTTCTGAACTTCCTTTTTTGCGAACCCCCCACCTGTAGGAAAAAAATGACTACTTGAAATTCCCTATGAGAATTACAGCTCTCAAAGAAGTGTTTTGAAAATACGTTATAAAGAGGGAATAGGCCAAGAAGAAGATGAAAAGCAGAGCAGATAGGAAAATTAGGTGAGAAATTAAAAACACGATTTTACTGCTATCAGTGTTTCTGAAAGTCAAATTAGACTAGAGGCTTTGGATAACAGTGCATTAGTGAAGGACTGGTTATCCTGCACAGCATCGTTCAGCAGGGCGGTGAGCAGTCTAGGACAAATCAGGAGAACAATAAAAAGGTTTTAGAAATGTTAAAATCTAGTATCTGCTGCATATTAGTGAAATATTAAACTAGAGTGCCTGTTTTAAACACTGGAACATTATTATACTCATGGACCAAGCCAAGATTATAAGTATTTTAATAATAAATATCTTTCTTAAGCTGAATTTGGAAAATTGGTTACTACTATTGACTACTTCAACTTAAAAAGGAAAGGTCAGAATTTGTACTTCCATAACCTTTTCCTTTTCAAGTACATTCCTATTAAAGCTGGCAGCATGGCCCAATATAAAGGTCACCTGAAACTTCCCATGTTAAGACACTAATTTGTTTTCTCATAACATTAACAACTTGGGTAATATTTTTCATGGCAGGAAATTTCTTGGACAAATTTTTTAATAGAACTTCTGTCTAAACACTGCCATTTCAGAAATACTGGCAAGGAAAGGTGCTTTATCCTTACCAAAATAATTTAGCTACCTCTTTGAGAAGTAAATGCTTTCATGTACTTAGATCAAATATGCCAGCAACAGGAGACCTTCATTTTCACACTCTTGGACTGAAGTAAAAATCTTTGCAAAATCACAGTTCATCCAAGTTCAGCACAGATCTGTTACAGACTCATAGCTGAAAACTTAAACTCCTGACCATACACAGCACATCTGAGATGGCTGATCGAGGTTGTGCCTGCAATTAAACTTCAGTGTGCCATGTCAAAAACAGACTCTGAAACTGCTGTCCTAGATTCCACCTTGTGTTGGAAAGGCCCATGAGGCAATGTGGAAAGGAAGTTTTCTGTTTCAAGTGCAGGGGAGACAAAAGCCAAACACAAGAAGTAGACTAGCGAAGGGTGAAAGAGAAAGAAGGAAACCGAAAGGAGGAAGAGAGAAAGGTCAGACAAAGGAGCCAACAAAGAGACTGCAAGAAAAACTGGCAAGCACTTTCAGTGGGACTGAGGATGAGAAGAAAGCAGATCTGAAGAGAAGTTAGGCTGTAGAAGGTGTATGTGACTGTGGGGCAAAAAGACTGGAATAGTAAGGTGATGATGGGAACATCACACAGTACAAGTGGAAACAGAAACATACTTAGGAGGGGGAGGTAAGCAGGAGATAAATGTTGCCTGGAAACTGGGAAGGAAGACATACTAGAGGAGAAGTCAGAAGGAAAAGATACTGGACTGACTATGCAAGGAGATTGAGAATAAGAAATCAGAAGAGCAAATTAAGGCAACAGTTGAAAGAAATCTCAAGCTTTTGAGACGAGCTCTACAGGCTCTGGCTCAGCGAACCAGATAAATGTTAATACAATGCGACACCATGGATTGTTACTTTTCCATCTTTCAGGGTTTCTTACTTAACTAAATTACTGCAGCTTAACAAGTTACCGTGAACCAGCTGAGCTGCATTTTCACACATACAAGCAAAGCTCACAAACCCCAGAAGATAATTTGCATTAGCTGACTCCTCTTCCCCCACTCTCTAAGCTAATGCAATTCCTTTACAGTTGTTACACACCAGAAGAAGGCATCTGGAAAGCTGCCATAGTTGATCTAATTCTTGGCTACCTGTTAAGCTGCAGTAACTTATCATATACCTAAACCTTTAAATGGAGTATGAATAACTTTATTATAAAAGAACAGAGACTGTAAATACATACAGTCATTTATATGGTATGTTTGCTGCTTTCAGTTGTTACTTTGTTCAGTCATTCAAGCTAGAACATGCTCACCTTTGCATTTTTGCAGCTATTTTTGTCCCCTGCAAAAACTGAAAACATAAGGGCAAAATGTGTTCTGCCATCTATCAAGTGTTCATGGCTATATTTTAACTGAAATTCAACCTTTTCAACACACTGATGGGAGTTATAAAGAAGCTGAAACCTTGGCATATAAAAAATTAAACTTGTTTTCAATGTGCCTCAATATGCACGAACACCATTTGTTTAAGTGCTCATCTATGTATTTCAATTCATATATACATACAGGTCAGAACTCTAAAAAAATAAATAATAACCAGAAAGTATTTTTAAAGTGGCTATTAGGGCAAGTACAATTTATACTTGGCAGAAGGGCACTTTCAATATACTTTTATTCTAAAGCTACTAAAAATATTTCAGGTTTAGATAGCACCTTTCATCAGCACTTCTCAAACTGCAAAAGCATAGGGTTCCTGCTTCCCTGTGGAAACTACCATGCTAATTAAATCACCCTGGATACTGCTGCAAGATTTCAGCATGTGCTCTCTGTGCTGAGGGCTTTGGACAAAGCTCTGGAACTGACCTTTGCTACAAGAAAAAGGCTTAATCTCCTGTGCCAGAAAAGGCTATGCTGGTTTTCTCAAGCAGGTACACAACTAAAATTTGTGTTCTGTGGAGGTTCTTCAGATAATGCTGGATAAAAACTTTTATGACTTAAATCTATTCTATCTAGAGATCTTATATAGGTGCACTGTATCAAATATATATATTTATTATCACTACCTACCAATGTAATGAAACTGTACCTAGAGTGAAACACAGCTGCTAAGGATTCACTGTAGCTCAGGACAAGTTATATTACATAATTTACACTTGGGTAGCACAATTTTGTAAATAAGATTGACTTGCTATGGCATTAAGGAAAATTAAGAAAACCTACACTACTGAGTAGCCTAATTTTTTTTTTTAAATTGAACATGGAATGTTTTGAGTCTCCTCTTTAAAATCAAATATTGGACAGGACCAGTGTAAAAACCTGATTTTGGACTTCCTAGCATTAGTTTTGTTAAAGTAAATAATTTTTCCAATTTCTTTATGAAAAACAACACCAAGAAAAACTCTGTGTTGGTATGCAGGATATTTGATGTCACTAGTCACACTTAGTCACCAAATAACAACTACCATGTCTTAACACTGAAGGGTGTGTTTTTCCTTCTGTTTTTTTCCCCCCCATATATTAAGCCATCTTGTAATAATTTTTTAAAAGTTATTTTCCCTAGGGCTAGTTTTCCTTAATTTTGAAAAGAATACTGTTAAATTCCCCCAATTTCTACCCATCTGCAAGATACATAACACTAAACATGCTCCACTGATTTCATTAAAATAATATTAGTAATAAGAAGCAATTCAGTGCTGTAAACTTAGAGATTAATAGGCAAGGAAATAATCTTTAAAAAAATACTCCTCTTGCATTACTAATACTGAATCTGAAATATAAGAAAACCTACCTTGCATGTTTAAAAACTGTGTGAATATGAAATTTCTGCCTTAGAGCAGAAACATGACAGAATGATTTTTTTTTTTTAATACAAACAGGTTAATAACATTTAGGAGCACCTGTTGAAATAATTAAAGGCCCCAAATGTGCACAGAACTATTTAGGTGTAACTATATCTAAGATTAAACCTGCTAGAGTTAACAAGGACTATTCTTGGGTATTAAGTATTTTTGTTTTATAAATCCTTTAGAAATGTTATGGAAACAGCACTTCAATATTTGATCAAATTTAGAAAGTCATATGCTATTTAATTTGTTTGAAAAAAATAAGGAATTTTTTTGATATGATAATTACAACAAAATAATGCAGATCTTCAATATCATCAATTGTTATTTTAACCACAGAATAAAGATTTCCTTGAAAACAAAAGCAGCTTACTGAAAAACAGTAATAAACTTCTGGGGCAGAGTACAGTGATCAGTATGGAAAAGTATTTTGGAGATACTTGTGACTACAGAATATTGTTCAAAAATGCATCTTGTATACAGAACCTAAGTGAATTTAAAAAACTTTTTTTATTCCCCGATAATTTGGTTTAAACTTGAATAACCTATTTTTGCATTCTTTCTGGAAATGTATGTGTATATATGATGCCTGATACAGATACAGTTTTTTACTTAACACAAAAGTCTCACAGAATGTCCTCACTATATTAACAACCTACCTGATGAGCCAAATCCACCAAGTGCAGAGCCGATAGCTGCTCCTAAAGAGCTGCTACTTCCAAAGCCAAGAGATGTGCTTCCTGGTTGGCCAGGACCATGTGAAAAAAGGGAACTGCTCTGGGAGTTATTGGTCAAAGAGTTACTGCCATAAAATGAATTGGATTGTAGGCTACTATTTGTTTGCTGTTGCTGTTGTTGTGGCTGGGCACCAAGTGGCCGAAATAGACCGTTCGTGGCTCCCGCGAGATTGTTTGCTGTTCCTCCAGCTGAAGCAGCTGCAGCTGTAAAACACGTTTTCAATCACAATTACTCTCTTGAACATTTCTCACTGAAAATGGATCATTCAGAACTAAATTGTATTTTCTTGAAGCCCTCTTAAAACAAGCAGAAATTTACATATTAAAGGACTGAAAGAGACTTAATAGTATTACACAGTCTTAACTACTCAAGGAAAAAAGGTGAAGACAGGACATGTTTTAGGCTGATCAAGGCTGCAGAACTGTCAATGTAACTGAGGGAATTTTCAGTGTAAACATACAAGACATTACTGTTTACTGAACTTTTTATATCTAAAGTTGCAATAGCAGAGTTGCAGCTAAGAGTCTTTCAAAGACATCTTCAGCTACTGTCAGAAGCAAGTTTTGCATAGAAAGAGAAGCTGATAGCTTAACTTAAAATCTAATTTTCTGAACAGATTAAGTTAATTAATCCAGGGTTAATATTCTGGATTTTAATTTAACAAAGGCAATAAATGGTTCAGTAAAGTAATACTAGATCTTACAACTGCCAAAAAAGAAGGAAACTAGAGACTTTTGATATAAGTAATTCTCCTCTTTTGCTTTCCATTCTATACATAGCTTTTTCCTTGCCACATTTTTCAGGAGAAAATACTTTTATGAGAAAAGCATAGCAAGGCTCCAGAGCTGTCCATCTTCTGCCAGGCCGAAGCAATGAAATGATGCTTCCTAGAGGACACTATTTAGGGGACTGATGAGAAGTGCACGTTATAATGCATGGGGAGAGGAAGAAGAAAATGTTCCTATCTGACAAGTAACATTTGCAGAAACATGCCTGTGTATGTATGGGAAGAGGACTGTAAAGTCCAATTAAAAATGGAAAACCACATCTCTGAGAAACAGCAGTTTCAGAGAACAGGAGGAGACAGAATAATAAAGCAAGCAGGCATAGTATATCCTTCACAACTAGAAAACTTCATAGTTGCATAGAAAACAATAATATCAAATCCTAATCAACATTACTGTTAAGATTCAGTAGAGAAGTGAAAGAAATCTCTGTGCAGGATTAAATATTTACCTGCTTGTGCTGCTGCAGAGCTGATTAGAACAGGAGTTGAGGCCACCAACCTGACTGGTGCGCCAAGGCCAGTTCTCGCTCCAGGGCCTACTACTAAGGCACCAGTCTGATCGTAATAGGCAGTGGGAGCCAGCACTTGGTAGCCTGCACAAAACAGGAGACAAGGATTAGTAGTACAGAGAGCCTCATACAGTCAGCTTTTCTTCTCTCCTTGAGCTATTCTAACCACAAACTGCAAATCAGCATTTCTGCCACACTATCTCTGAACATCAAGTGGACATCAAAGAAAAAACAGCAAACATGGTAAAACACTGGGACAAATCAGATTTAAAAATGTTTCAAGTAATTTTTTACAACTAAAATAACTGCTAAAATTAGTTGTCTAAAGCTGAACTTATTGCCAAAGTTAAAGTGAGAAGGTACAGGTACAACACAACTGACAGCATCTGGATCATTATCAAATCAATTCCTTTCACCATTTAAAATACTCTAAATTTCTCTTGTACTTCTTTGTACACGGAAAAGCTATTGAGACGTGCACAATTAAAGGGCTGAGCTAAATGCAAGTCTGGCAATTCCATACATTACCTAGCCACACTTAAAAGTCCATCTGCAAAAACACATTAGGAAAGGAATGCTGTGTGTGCAGGAATACCTTGGACTAGTCAGTTTCACAGGAATGAAAGACTGTAATCCAAGCATAACACTTCATTCAGTTGATAGTTAAGAACTGGAATTGATGAAGAAAAGGAGGAGCAGTTGAAAAAGGAGAAAAGCAAGCAGTAGGAAGGAATACAGCACACAATATATGAATGAAGAAAAGCAAAAGAGGCAAAAGAAAGCCAAGCAAAAACCCTTTATTTAGGACAAGCTCAAGAGAATTAATCTTAAAGCTCTTGACACTTTATAGTGAAGTAGATGAATTGGAATAAGAATCCCTAAAAAATGGAAGACAAGCTATGATAATCTAAGAAAGAGTGCTGGCATTTAAAATATAATGATTTCTAATTGTTAGGTTGACTATTCTTATAAAGCAATAAAACCCAATGGAATTTCAATATTCCTCCCATGTTCAAATGTATATTAACACTATTAAGAAAAAAGTCAAGATTGCAGAAGTCACACATCTGTTTTTGTACATGTAAGAACAAAGGTTTTGCATTCTATTTTAAGCCAGTTGTTCACATCAGTTGCCTTGTATGTTCAGACCTATGTCTAACAGAGTTCTCTCTGAAACACACATGGACCTGAACATAACTGGACCTCTGATTTCAGGTAAGTACCACAATCACCAGCCTTCAAGTCATTTCTCCTGCTCAATTTCTAAAACATCTCTGTAATCACATCTGCCTAGACATGCTCCAAGAAAGGAGCTGGAAACATCATCTGCATTCTGGCCTGGTGGTTCCAGTGCTCTGCGGGGAAGTCGGATACACAGGTCCAAATTATCACACACTAAGAAAATCTGAAGATATGGAGGAGACTCAGGTAGTACTGAACAGGAGCACCAATGAAAATCCAGATCTTTACTTTAGGTTCAATTCACAGTTCTGGAGGTGAATGTATTATACTGGTTATGAAAAACTGTCATTGCTATCACTCTAAACCTGCTTGTTCTCACTGCTCACTACTTGTGTTGAATTCCAGGTACATCCACCTTCTCTTTCCCACCAGCAGCACAAGAAAACAGTTGTCCTCCACATTGCTTGTCTGAAAATGTGGCTAGTTAAAACCAACCAAAGCAGATTCTTACACTTGAATTGGTTAGAAAACCTTCATTAGAGGTGCCACTGCCTCTTCCACCTACAAAAATGTGTTCTGCTGCTCTACCCCTTCACCACTAAAAAAGGTTACCATATTCCCAGGGTAGGGAACGGTAAGAAACTGTTGTCTGTTTTATTGTAGTTCTGTAGAGAACACAAAATATTAGATTAGTGACACAGTAGGAAAGCTCTTTATAATGACATGTGTTCCTGCACACGTTAGCAATGTTTAATTAGCAGTACCTACATAATTTCTGTTTTTACTGATAATACCATAGTGGTTCTGCTGTTTGTTCCTGCTATTTCAGAACTCAGAATTGGTTAATACTTACCAGTATTTACTCTGTCCAACTACCCTCTTCAAAGAAACCTATGGATAATGCTTTAACTGTGTAAGCATAACTTTATAAAAATCACACTGATTTTATGTTTACACCCTTCTGCTCATCTGAAACTAATATACAGCTTTTTATACAACTTCAGGCTCACGATGAAAACAAGCCTATTTTCCAATGCAGAATACTTGGAAGGGGGCAGGGGAGCTAACTTACACTTTCCATAAATTAAATTTGCTGAGATTAATACTAATGCAGTTCAGTACATTAATATTAGATTTTCTAAAATAATTTACTCGTACGACTGCTAAATTAAAAAATGGAAGCAACCTGCCCTTGCTCTTTACATTACAAGATGCCCAAGCCCTTTTGATACTTCCCTGACATTATATGAACCTGTGATCCACCCAAAGACAGTACATTTAAAATAAGTAATGGTAAGATAGGCCAATAGCATTCAGATACTGTCACAGAAGGTTCAAGCTATGTATGAGAACTGATGGGTTCATCTGTTTGCAATTTTTGAAATACATTCTGAACCAAAATAGGCCTCAGTTTTCTACTTAAATCTACCACAAAGCAACATTGGAGTATTTGTGAAATTGCTAAAGCCTTGCTAAGTGTATCTGCAGCCTCAAAGGTATAAAATTTTTTGCTTTGATGTCAAAAATAAAATTTCAGAGAGACCATCTCAGGTCAGATTAAATAACTGAAGAACAGCTCTCACAGCAAAACTCAGATTTTTTCCTTTCCCTTCCTTTGCACTATTCCACAAACTGTGCCTCATCCCAGAAAGGTGAGGACAAAGCTACAAACTTCCCCCGCCTTCTCTCTCATCAAAGATAAGGTGGTGACTTGGCAGATCTCCTAATTCCCTCTCTTCCTGTTTCTGTTTTTATTACCTTCCACCACATCATCATCTCTCCCTGTGGCTGCAATTTCCCCTCCAAATTAATAATTACCAAAGCTCGCTTCAGTGCCTTCACATTCAAGTTCACTGTGGTGTTTCCATGCAGTCAGAAAACTAAACTATACTGTTTCCTAATCAGTTCCTAATCACACCTTTTATTTTAGAGTTCAACTGCTCTATCTACACTTACTGTCTCCATATCAGCAGGGAATATGAAAGTAAACAACCTAGTTTATCAATATGGTGTTTTGCTGAAATGATTTCTAAATGTCTCCAGAAATCACAGACTCTGAAAAACTTTCTGATTCTTATCACACAAACCTTGAATATACTTAAAGAACGAGAGGAAATCTGTTCTCTTGGCTTACGCAGCTCATCCTTAGTGTTGCACTTCTCCATCCAGTAACGCAACTTCCCTCAGTGATGGCATCCAAATGTATATTTGTCAGTTTGTCACTTCTCTCTACACAATTTAACAGATGTGACACCTCTTACTGCCAACTCAATTATCTGCCCCTTTTAAAAATGCCATCCTCTCCCCTCCCCAAGTCTTTCTCCAAAACCTGAACCCCCATAACCTTTAGCTTGTTCTGACGAAGACATGCACAGCTTTATCTCCACACGTCCTCTCACAAACCAAATTCAGAACTTACTATCCAGCCAGTAACCCATTCACACTTTCTATAACCACTGTAACTTTGCCTATACTGTAACTCCCTGTACACCTGCCATAAGGAAACCTGACTTCTATTTCATACTACCCACTGCAATGTCACACTTCAAATTCCTCTAGGTAATAAAACAAAAAAATGCTCTGCCAGTGGATAGACATGGTTTATTTTAATGCTTTATACATGTTTTTTCTTCCACACTACTCACTTTACATGCCCACCTCCAAGCCAGATGCACCATTACAGCTTTACTGTGTGAGCTCCGTAAAACTAAGTTGTATCTGATCTAGTCAGTGCAGTCAACGGAGCCTCTGGAGTGATTTGGCTGACCTGCTGTTACAGACATCTATTTTAGGGTAAGCTGAGCAGCTCTGCAGCTTCTGTACAGCAATTGCACAAGGGAGATCTCCACGGAGCACCAATGACTCCTTAGACAGCTGAGGTCACAAGTAGACTCCTAACTTTGGATGAGTAAGCCAAGATGTTGCCTGTGATGAGGACTGGTTTTATTCATAAGCAATTTATTAATATTCAATGTATACTGATTGTACTATGAAATTAGGAATACTCTCTGACTCTCTTGCACATATATCCAAGCAGAAACACTCTGTTTTTTATGAGTCTTTGTTATTGAATACCTTGCTCAATTAGGACAAGAAGATTTTAAAATGGAATTGCACAACTTTAATGTAAAATGCATTTCACATTTAATGGCTTTAAAAAATAACCAGAAGTTTTACCTTTTATCAGCCTTCCAGTACCCAGAGGGGACCCTACAGGAAGGCTGGAGACTTTTGACAAGGGCATGAAGTGATAGAACAAGGGGAAATGGCTTCCAACTGAAACAGTGTAGCTTTGTACTGGATATAAGGAATAAATTCTTTACTCTGAGGGTGGTGAGGCACTGGAACAGGTTGCCCAGAGAGGTTGCTGACACCTCACCCCTGGAGGTGTTCAAGATCAGGCTGGATGGCGCTCTGAGAAACCTGGTCTAGTGGAATGTTACCTGTCCATTGCAAGGGGTTGGAACGAGATGATCTGTAAGGTCCCTTCCAACCCAAACCATTCTCTCATTCTGTGATTTTCTGAAGGGAGATTTGACAGAGACATTATGTAAAAAGTAACCTGGATTTCAGACACTTTCTCTCTGCATGTAGAATGAGACAGGTGTCTTAAGTGATACAGCAATACGCCTTCCTAAATAGTTAACAAAGAAACACTTGAACCATCAAATTTGAAAATAAAACAATCAAATAACTAGGATAACATGAATTTCATCCAACATGAAGGTTGTGACAAGGAGAAAGCACTCAAATAATTTAAAGACAGCAACATGGACAAACTGAACAATATACTCTCACTTAGTGAAGCCAAATGACAAAAATTCTCTCTGTAATGCATTCAAAAGCTTGAAACTCTGTTTGGACCTTTACTTTCTTGTAAAACATCTTAGTCCATTGAAATGTGAATTCCACACTTCTTAGTCTTGCTTATTACATTATATGTGTTGCTCAGTGGTTGCTCTCTGGGATTCACTGAATCACATTTTGGTATCTAGATGTTATTTAGTCATCTTGACTCAATTTTATAGTAAGGTAATAGAAAAAGGCATCTCTGGAGAAAAATTCACTTTATCCTAAATCAGGTAACTAAAATAGAGGCAGACAAATCAAGAGTAAAAGTTTCTATTTCTCTTTGCTTGCTGTAAATGGAGCCCAAGCATCTCTCTCCAATACAGACATCAAACCCAGTAACAAGATTCCCACACAGAAAGGCTTGTATTGATTTCCTCATCCTATATCCTTCTTACCCTAAAAGGAGGAATTGCCAGCACTCCCTATGACTCACTACAAACCCATCTGATGATGACTGAAAAAGTAAATGTCTTTCTTTATATTTTGAGCTCTATTCCCTGCAACAGTGTGGTTGGTAAGGCTGAAGTCAGTTGCACACAATTCCTGTTATAGAACAGTCTGAAATATATTCACAAGAATAAAGCTCTTCTCTGGCCATCCAGGCATGCAGCATCAGATGGGATAAAGCAGTAACCTACAATGGAAACTGAATAAAAAGGCTCCCGCCCTCATGGAAAACCTTTTGGGACTTGTGGAAGAGGGAAAAAAAGTCTCCAAGTACCTTCTTCAAAGGACAGGCTCTTGCACTGTTATTTATTTGACCACTCAGCACTACTTTCAATCATCCACCTGGGGTGGAGGGGCTTTCTATGAGTTTTAAGAGCTACTCTTGAGTTAACACAGATACTCCAGACCCAAAGTAAGAACTAATAAGTAACTATAAACAAACACACATCACACCCCCTCAAAAAAAAAAAAAAAAGTAGTAGCTAAGCCTTTGAGGCTTGTGCAAAGATGCTTAAAACATCTCTCACATCCCTCATTGTTTGCAGGCCTTATCCACTGCTTTGGTGAGGTGCAGAGGTACCACTTGGCAGGTGCTAGAACAGCACTTTGCTGATTCATTTTAGGAGAGAGATGCTAAAAGCTGCAGATAACTGCTGCATGAGAAGAAATAGAAATCGCAGTTATAAAAGAAATCAGACAAAAAAAACCCACAACAGCCAGTCAGTTCTGCAGCTACAACCTAAAATGTGCTCATGGCAGGCCAAGTGCACAGTGCAGCCCCAGAGCATGCAGCACACAACTCTGACTTCTCCAGGCTGCAGGACATCTCACAGTGGTGCCAACCAATGAGAGAACCTGCACAGGTCAAAGGAATGCATCAACATTATCTAACTTAACTATGCAAACACCTTAACTTTCATACTGGAGAATGGCCAAGTACACTGCAATTGCTCTTGCTCGGGTAACTGTACCAAACACTTAGAAGTGATGTTGAACTTCAAGCTAACCACTCCCCAACACATGAACCATTCCTCAGGAAGTCAGAAGCCATGCATGCTAAAAGGACCTGAGGCTCCAACCTTTGCAGTGCTTCCAAGCATTTTGTGATCTTCAGATATGATCAAGCAGTACATTTTCTTTTAAATTTCTTAATTCTGGATTCTAAATTTTGGATATTATTATGTCCCAAATAAAAGTTATTCTAGCAAAAATTAATACCTCCTGTTGCAGAGGAACCAGAGAACACATGACTTTTTAGGACAGCATGTAATTGTTTTGTTATATATGAAATTATCTTGCAAAAATTTACGATATTCCTTGTGCATGCATTTGTAACAGCAAATACAGACAATATGTTCCAAATAAAAAATGCTAGAGGAGTTTCTTGTGCTCTAAAAATACTGTGCCAGTATTTCACACCAACTGAACATAAAACTATATAACTCAATTCTAAGCAGCTTATCATAAACGCAACAGCACTTTGTTAATCTGTCACCTAATAACACCAATATTGTTAGTTTCAGTGAGTCTCTTAATCCAGTGATAACATACATACCTGGCATGCCTGTAGCGAGACCCTGACCAAAAGCCAAAGCTGGATTTGCTGCTGCAGCTGCTGCAAGTGATTCTGCCTGCTGCCCTTGCTGCCCCTGGTTGGGAGTGAGTGGGCGCTGAGTTGCTCCAGCTCGCAGGACCTGGAAAAGGCCGACACAACACCTTTTCCTTAAAAGGTAAAGAAGCAAATCTATTATGTGCTAACAAAGGTCTAGAACAGTAGCTTTGAGTATTTGATGCCTCTCAGCCCTGATTTTCATTTTGGGAATACTGCACCTTGTTGGTTTCAAGAATATATAGATACAAAGAATAAAAGGTGTATACTGTTCTGGAGACAAACGTGACCATAAAATATCTGCCCTGCTCTGGACAGCAGGGCTCAGGTATGTTCCATCAATGGTAATGAGTATAAAGGAAGGAAGAAAATCTGTAAGAGTGATACATTTTATGACCTACATTATTTATTAACTGAACACCTGACCTTCCTTGATAAACACATTTGTTTATATTACTTCCAGGCAATTGAATGATGTAAATCTGAGTGTTTCAGCACTTGTAGTAACTTGTCTAAATAATTAACACTCCACTGCCAAGAGTGCTGTAAATAATGTACTCACGAAGTTTTAAAAATTCACATAACATTCCATCACCATGCAACAAAGGTGTATTTTATTATGCTCTGAGAGCAAATCTCCGGGAATCTGATTGAAAAGTCATCTAAATTCTTACAACTACTCTATTTCTCTTGGTTAAAATCAACTTTTTCAGGTCCAAAATAAGAGAGAAATACAATTCACAATATACTGCCACAAAGAACTGTATATGTAATTTGCATAAATTGGACATTAATTTTATAGAGGGGAAAAAAAAGACACTGCAGAGATGATATACATTCAGTTACCAATGCAGGTCACTGATAAAAACAATCAGTAGGAAGAAATATCCACCTGAATATAGAAACAGTGATGAAACCCCTGGAATTCCATGATATCTCAGACTTCTTATATTACATTTCTAAGAATGGCATTGAAATTAACCATGCTGCTGGTAAAAAATCTGAAATACTTACATTCATTTAAGTGTAAAGTTATTGTAAATTTTGGGGTTTTCCTTTGTCAAAATTGCCGTTTATTTATATTGAAAGATCATACAATAGTCTAAAAATGCATCCAGAGTAACAATTGAAAATCAGCTTTTTTTTTTTTAAATTACTTGAAGAAATGGAAATTTCAACAAGTTCTTGTAACAATTGCTCACTCTTGCTTTACCAAGGCAAAAATACCATATGGCACATGGTGATGGCTGCAATCCAATAAATGTCACAGAAAAGTAAGCTGGATAATCCCTCCTCCCTATGAAGCAACAAAACTACTGGTAACACCTTGATTTCCCTACTTTTTGAAGAGACAGAAAAACGTGTAACATTCAATTTTCCAGCTAATTTATAAAAACAGGTTTTTTTCCCCAATATTAAAAGAAACAATATCCTCCTACAATTACCAGAATGTATCTTTTCATCCCCTTATGTCAGTTTTCTAGATTAAACTTTACAATAATTTACTACACAAGAAAGATTGCCCACACACACACAACAGCACAGCAACCTGAATGAAAGGAACCATTCTTAATGCTTATTGTCTTAAAAACCAAGACTGTAAAATAACTTTAGCATGGTGTAAGACAGTGACAACCTGTAAGAAAACTGAGAGTTTTTATATTCATTTATTATACGATAAAAGACAACATTTGAGTTATGTAAAATTTTCTAGCAGCTGACCCATGCACACTGGAATGTTAAGGTGAGGCACCCCTGCTTTTCACGCTGAACATACCGGCTGCTGTCCCTGCTGTGCCTGGGAAGCTGCTTGCTGATTTGCTGTGGTGTTTGCTGCTGCAGCTTGCTGCTGGAATAAATTGGCTGGATACACCCCCCATGGAACACCGTAATACTGAGGTGGAACCACAGCAGGACCTAAAACCAGAAAGGCATGATTATTCCATCTAGTGCAGCTGGTTAAAATACTGTTTCTAGAATCCCTCACTGAGCCATCTTCTCAGTGTCAGAAGAGAAATCAGTATTAAAAAGAAAGAATTCCCTTATTAGCTGAAATGACACATGAATATAAATGGGTTAATTTAAAAAATTCACACTAAGTCGTATCCCCTCTATGAAAAAATGAATACCCTTGCGAGACTCAGATGACAAAGAAAAACCCTTAAAGCATTCAGAGTCTGTGTACCAAAGAACATTCAAAATCAGTTTTCATGGTTGAAAGAAGAGATCATTTCAGAACATCACAGAATGAACAAAATTTATCGTCCTGGTAGTGATGTACTGAGACTTTGAACATCTGTGATTCCTCTCTTCTGTATGATGCCCTTGCTTATAAACACAACTGTTGCCTTTGCCTCCCCTGCATACTACATGATGCTCTTCAAAGTGGGCACATTTAACTCTTCCAGTTTATTGATGAAGACTCTGCAGAACAATCTCTCTGTATCATGGCATTGTACATACATGTTATGTATACATGTCTTTTGTTTTTTCTACTGCCTTCCCTGTGAAACCACCATGTGGAAATAAAGGGTTTTTTAAAAAAAATGTTCTGCTCAAGTCTGAACACTAGCTGGTACTTGAACACTCAGTCATGTTGTTTCACAGCGATATCTAATAACTTTTTAAGAGATTTTCCTGGGCTTGGAGTTTCTCTGTTGTTAGGCCTTTTAGCATGCTGGAGACCACCTTTATTCTCGTGCCCACTGGGAATGAGAAAATTAATGCACTCAGTGAAAACACTAGGAAAAGTCAGCTGTCTCATCTGTTGAAAATAATACATACTATCAATGTCAGATGCACTTTATTAAGAATAAACACTTTTAGAACAGAAAAAAAGCCCTAATTTTTGTATATGAAAGTCCAGTGGCAAGAGAAACTTGGAATCCATCTATAACAAACTGAAATCCTTTCTGTCTTAGTAAGAATGTTCAAAATGGCAATACTAATTTTCCTACAAGTCTCTCCTTCCTTGAACTACGTTTGCAGAGAATAAACAGGACAGATTTCACTTTCTTCACTTTTCATTCAGTTGAATTACCAAGCCAGACACTTTCTAGTGTTCAGTTACCTGCTAGGGTAGCTGCTGCAGCTAATCCAGCTGCAGTGTACGGGTCAGTCCCTGGAGGAGCAGCACTGATAATGTATGGGTTTGGCACAAAAGCAGCTGGGGCCAAGCCTGCGGAGAATACGCCTGCTGCAGTAACAAACACAGTTCCATTACAGCCAACATTCTTAGCAAGCACCATCATATCCACACCACCCAAATCACACAGCCTATCTGTTCAAATCAGAACTGCTTGTGCTTTGGAAGCTTTTAAGAGCAGGTACATAATTACAGAAGTCAACAGTTCTGTGTCTTCTCATCAGTCCTTTCTTACTAATTCCAAGGCCTAACAGCTTTGTTTTGTTGGATCTACAGACTCCAAGGAGATTTATCTCATATGTGTCTACCCACCCTTATACAGAAGGGATTATTGCCCAACTTTAACTATCTGAAAGTTAAACTAGCCTTGCAATGAAATTTGTAGCAGACAAGTCATCCAGTGTCTGAAGTGAATCAGCCAGATAAAACGAACCACCTGCTAGAGGCAAAAATCTCTCTTCACTGACCGTTAAGAAAAAATTTAACCAGATAGTTTAAGTCAGATACCTAGCTTTTAAACAGCCAGTTATGAGATGCTAATTTTACTTCCAAGAATCCTAATTTGATACAGGAATTGTAATGGAAGGAGACAACTGCAGAAACTCAGGCAAACAAAGCACTGCTACCCAGAGTTTCCCCTGTCAGTTGGATTCACATTCTTTATCCAACACTGAATCAGCAACTGCTGCAGCAAGCAAGGCATATCAGACTATGTCCCTCCTTCCAAATATTTGTTGATAAATTTCTATGAATATGCACATCAGAAAAGGCTGCATTTTAAGGAGGAAAAAGTCAGCTGACTATTCAGCACTTCATACAAAGTAGGGGCTTCTCTGCAGTTTAGAAGTCAAAGACAGGACCTGTGCACTCACACACACATCTCAACCTGCCATGTTTCCAGCTCTCAGCCTGTATTCATCAGCTACCTAACAGTAAAGAGCTGCCACTTTTTAATCCCAGCTACAGGCTGCTAATCCCTGTCTGAGCAGTCCTCCCAGTCCAGCTAAACAAGCTGGTGGGAAAACTTATTTGCAGGAGAGCGTGGACACACTGGAGATGCTTCCTACTTCTGCCTGCCCTTCTGATCCTGAGAATCCTTTTTTTCCTCACAGAGGGAAGAGATTTATGCACACACCTCAACAGCCCAGTGGAACTGGAGAGGGTGGAAATCTTTAAACCCTGACTATGTCCCTTCCTTAAACAAGAAACTGCTTCCATGTGTGTTCCAACCTCCCCCCCTAAACACCGACAGCTTCCCCAGAGTGGAAGATAAAATTGTTGTCACTGAAATAAAGCTTCCTTGCTGAGTTGCAGCACATGAAGAACTTCATGCATTTATGACTAACTCACTGAACTAAAGGGACAGAAAAAATGTCTGCTAAAGAATTAGCTCCATCACAAAGGTACCTGCAAGAAGAAAGAGCTACCTGTTTAAATAGTGCCATTAACAAGAAAAAATTAAAACTTAACACTATGATCAACAGTATGATTTCAAAATTCTACTCTACAATGGCTTTTAACTGGATTAGTAAAAATACTAAACTGCAATAGAATTTTAGAATTACATATTGGTTTCTGGTAAATAAAGCTGGTGCTTCTATTACTGCTTCTATTCATGAGAACCACTACAACGGGCCAAGTGATTAGTATCTATTTGAATGAGAAGACTGTGGGTAAACGGAAAGGATTCTACCAAAGCAACACACCCACTTTTTGGGACACTTGCTGTACTGTACAGAAACCTCACCTATGTGTGGCTGCTGAGCTGCAGCCAGTGCATATTGCTGCTGTTGGGCTGCTGTCAACTGTTGTACAGTCAGAGCATTAGTCCTCTGGAAAAGCTATTGGGGGAAAGAAAAAAAAAAAAAGATGCATTTCAGTTTTCAAAAGTCAGGGCTATAATATACTTGGATTTGCCTACCAAAAAAAAAAATTCAAACCACATTTCTGTAATAGTAACTTATTAAAATAGAAAATTATGCACCAATATTCTTCTAGATTAATTATGCCCTTGACTAAGTCACAGACAAAATAATATTCAATGCATTGTATGTTGAAATGACTGGTTATCAAGAGGATAATCCACAACGTAAAGGATCAATTTGCCACAGTCCATTACTAACCTGCTGCTGTGAATTGTAGTCAAAAAGTCCTACAGTAGCTCCTGAAGAGTCCATCTGTACCTGATTGCCAGGATAGTCAAACTGTAGAGAATCAAGACCAACTTGTTCCATGGCATCTAGATTCTGATTTTCTGGATTTGAAAATTCTTCCACCAGAGGCTTGTGGGCTGTAGGATTGGGAAGTGGACCTAATCCTTCTGTGGTGCTGGGATTGGGGCCCAGGCGTTCAGCTACTTCTGTTGGGGAGGCTTGTCGACTTCCAGGGGTACGACTGTTCAGAAGAAATTTAAGACAGATTCTTCAGTCTTAAACAAAGCTGCCCATGGGTAGAGTACAATATTTCTACTTTAAAAGCAGCTCTGAACTCAAGAGACTTTACAAAGGGAAGTGACAGACTCATTTTAACATTTTCAACCAGCATGCATTGATGGCTCAAGATAAAGGATGCATTTAACTCTAAAGTGTAATTTTATTTATTTTCTTAAAGTTTAAGTGTGACTATACAGCTCTTCAAAACACTTGTGAGAAAAACAAACTGATCTGTGAAGCTGTTTTAAGTCAAATGGAGTGACTTGTGGTCACTCTATTCGTAAATTTTGGGATGTCTCTTCATTGTATTTTGGGAGTGATGTGAAATGCACTGAAGAGAAATTAAAAAAAAAGAAATGGCTAAGGGCATCTCATGCCAAGGAAGAGAAAGACACAGCAAAATTTCAGTTGGAAAAGACAAACACACAGTACAGTATTTTTCACATCTGGAAAGCAATCAATATATGGTCACCTTGAGTAAAATGAACTAATAACGACTTTATTTAGCATTTGACTAAAGCATTTAATTTTCTACACAACTCATTTAACAGACTATACTACACAGATGATTGAAGGGAAAACAGTGTTCCTAATACAATCCTGAATAGAATATACAATATCATAGATATATTGTTATATATAAAAGCTGAATTGCTCTCTCATCTGACTGGCATTATTAACCACATTCCCACTGACTACATGGCAATTTTTGTGTACCTATTAACACCTACAGGTAAACACATGAAGTGAGATGTCAGCAGAGTCACATCCTAAAGAGATTTCCAGCACTGTATTTGGTTAGATTTAGGTTACCTTAATTTGGAATGGTACTCCACCTTCTGTGTGAGGCCATATTGTTAGGCCATCCATTTTTATTGGCAAAAATCTAAGCTAACTACTAGGAAAGAGCCATGTGAGAAAATCTATGATCCTTTAACATTACTGTGTTGCCAGAACTTGATGATTATATATTGTTTCTCAGGAAATGTAAAACTTCTAGTTAAGTTTGCTTGATTTGTGAAAACTGGGCTCCAATACCAAATGACACTTTGCAGGAAGAACTTATGTTTATTCCAGCAGTACAGTGCTAGACCAGTTTGCTGCACTGCTAATTCCAGGTCACAGACACAGCCTCAGTACTACCTGTTCTGCTTCCTCTTCAGGGTTCCAAAGTCAAAGTATCTGTTCCTCACTGACACACGACTAATGCAAAGAGATCTACTAGTACTTATGCAATGGCTGATAACAACACTTAAGTCTGCACAGCTAGAAATCAGCCTTTTAGAGAGTTTATTGTAAAAACACTGTATGATTTATTACTCTGAACAAAATACTCCAAAGAATGTACGGTTTTTTTAACTGGAGTTTTTTTTAATGTAACAAGCAACCTCATGACTATTGTCACTGACATGCTGGCTTACCACCTAAGTATCCTAGCAAGCAACCATGGCTTGCTCAAAACTTGAGTTTAAAGTCATTTAATATTCCCTATTTTTCCCAAGTGAAATACAGTATCAACAAAGTGAAGAACAAAAGGAAAAAAGGCAGTTATTTCAGTACATACTTTAGTTTAAAAACGCTACAAGTACAATAAAAATACAAGGAGGAGGACAGGATGAAGTTTCTTCGTTAATACTTATGATTAGCTAATATAGGTTGCTCCTTATATTGGTGCTGTTCTGTTGCTATAGTTAAAGTTGTGTCAATACTTCAATTATAAACCTCTGTTTGAAGGGCTCTATACTACCACTTTATATGGCCCATTTCAATTAGATGGCTTTTTTTTTTTTTTGTTTTTTTTTTTTTTTTTTGTTTGTGAGAGGTTTACTGGCTTTGGATGCTTTTTTGCACTTGTGTATTTTTTAATAACTTCTCCCTTTAAATAATACAGAAGGTACTTTACAAACACCTATTTCAAAATTGAAATACATACTGGAAAAGAAAAGCAGGACACAAGTTATTCTGTATTTTCAACGTGTAACATTGAAGGTAACTTTGTTTATTGTGCATAATGCAGCACACATGGAAAGGAGCTGATGTGAGCTCTCTGGCATGCTGGGTATTACATTATTTTCAATGATATGTCTTCAAAAATAGACTTGAAGAATCCCTCCTTAGCCTCAGGTAAATACAGTTTTTTAAGGGTAAGAAATACTTACGTATGGGATTCAAACATGCATTTTAATATACTTGTTCAGTAATGAACTCATGAAACCACAGCTATCCAGTCATGTTCATCACATTAATACAAATTTATGAGCAGCACTCTAGTTCTCTATCTTTTTAATTCTTCTGCATGACACTTACAAATGCATCACGATCATTCAAAAAAGAAAGATTAGCCCTTAAAAAATACTCAATTTAAAATGCAGTTTAGTACTAGAAAAAAACCCAGGCTGGCTGTGCTGTCATGTAAGAGTTCACTGTTCACAAGCTTGATCTTGGTCCAATCTTTTTTTCCCTACAAAGACAACCAAACCACAACACCATTCTATAGGTGACATTTACCTACATGAATAGGAAAATACATTGTCCCACCTTAGTCAAAGATATGGTTTCTATAAGGACTTATGGGGAAATGATTAGTTGTGTTAGGCTGTGGTATCCACTAGCAAAATCAGAAGGAAAGTTAAAATTCTGTAGGACTTACTCTCTACAAGACCACTCAGATGCAAAAGTTAGAGTATTAAAAAGAAGCATAGAGAGAAAGAAATTTAGTTTGACATTAAAAGGATTAAAGTTTTCATCCCTCTTTAATTCACCACATTCAGGAGGTACCCGTTTACTTTTAATAATTACTATATTAAGATGAATTTGTCTCATGAGAAGTGACACACACATTAATGACATCCTAAGAAACATGTGGCACAGTGGGAAAGGGAGGATTTCAGGGGGGAAGAATCAGTCTGCAGCTGGGTAATGTTTAAAGCTGACACACAAACCAGAACTGTAATAATGCCCTTAAGAGACATGCTTGTCTTCTTGAGAAACAGTTAAAAGCTTACTTAAAATCTTTGCAATCGGCATCCATTCCATTTGGCAAACCTCTGCCATTTATTTTAGTAACATCCTCATCATCTCCTTGTTTAAGATCTCTGTTTTTGTCCTCCTCAAATGGAGAAGCCTTGCCTTTCTGATCTCCTTTCTCAGGTCCATCTGTTTCAGCATCTCTAGTGCCCTGAGGAAAAAGAATCTGTTTGATTCTGAATATTGAACAGAACACAATAGGAGCACCACACGGTGACCTAATTCTACACTACAGTGCACGTAAACAATACAAACAGTTTGTTGTCAATGAAATTGCATTTGGTGGGTAACTTGGTCATCAAGTTTCAACCACATGCAATTAATAACTGCCAAAATGTGAAAAGGAATGCCAAGATTTATAATGGAAGAGCTAACTCAACCTTAACTATAGCGGTGCTGCTAAAGCAGTAACACTTTGAATTAGATAAAAGTTTATTTTATACAATTTAAAACATCCAGTTACAAAACAAACTCGCATGAAAACATAGAACAGGAAGATCTAGAATAAAGCTCATCACACATTTTAAATTAAGCTATTTGCAGTCTTTTTCCTATCTTTAAATAAAGTTTTTAAGAAAGCACTTTAAGACAGCTATTTAGTTAAGATTCCCAAACCACTTCCCTCTTCTGCCCCTCCAACCAAGGAAGACAGACAGATAGCAACTAAACACTTCCTTCTAAAGAAAAGAGTTAAAGAAGAAAAACAGACAAAGAGAATAGAAAATACAGCCACGTAACAAAGACAATAGTGGGTAACTAGGCAAGCTCAACACATTGCATTACTTACAAAAGCTCCTTTCCTAAACCGGGAATCCAATTTATCAGCTGGAGAGGAACTTAACACATATTCTACCATGCTCACTCCAAGGCCACCACTTTCTGATCGTGGAGACAATACAGCATTTACTTCACTGTTTCCATGAAAACCCTGTCCAGGCTTTCTCTGTACCATAATAGGTTGGGACATAGAATGGTCTGTTAAAAACAAATACATAAACAAATAAAATGATTGTATTTTTTTAAAATACAACTCATAATGTTTTTGCATTTCATTACAACAGCAATATTAAGACAAAAATTAAATTAAATTAAAAATTCCAAATCACAGTCTCAAAAAGTGTTATTGACACATAATCACCATGCAGTATACATTTTCATAACTAAAACTAAAGGAACATAAAATTTAATACACAATTACATTTTTGATAATAACATTGCTTTGAAATAACATTCAGTAATCACAAGTGATTTTTCAGTATATATATAGCAACCACTTACGAGGAGTTCCCCATGCAGTCTCTCTCCACTCGTCACCAAGGAATATCCCTTTTTGTCCATCTTTTGCTGAATCATCAGGTTCCCAAAACTTTTTGGCAGGTAAAAGCTGTTAAAAAGAGAAGATGGTTTTATTTAAATATGCTTATAAATGGACAAAAATAGCAATGCAAGTAGCTAGTTTTACATCATGGAATCATAGAATGGTTTGGGTTGGAAGGGATCTTAAAGATCATCTAATTCCAACTCCCCTACCATAGGCAGGACTGCCACTTATTAGAGCAGGTTGCTCAGGGTCCCATCCAACCTGGTCCTGAACACTTTCACAGATGGGGCAGCCACAGCTTCTCTGTACAACCTGTTCCAGTGCTTCATCACTCTCACAGTAAAGAACTTCTTCCTTGTATCTAATATAAAAACCCTCCTCTTTTAATTTAAAACAGCTCCCCCTCATTCTACCACTATCTGCCCTTGAAAAATTTGCTCTGTCTCCTTTTTTTGTAAGCCCCCTTCAAGTACTGTAAGGCTGCAATGAATGAGTCCTCCTGGGAGCCTTCTCTTCTCCAGGCTGACCCACCCCAGCTGTCTCTGCCTGTCTCCACAGCAGCAGCAGAGGTGTTCCAGCCCTCTGACCCTTGTGGCCTCCTCTGGACCCACCCTAACAAATCCACGGCTTTCCTGTGCTGAGCGCTCATACAAAAGCCAGCTTTCACTAAAGCAATGCACATTGCTGAGGGAATAATAACACCTGAAATTTATTTCCCATTACTGAAGCTAACACTGTATAAAGGAATTGTTAAAACGATCCCAACAGGATTGAGATTCTGAAGGTGTGAGGAAGAAATACAGAATATAGAAGCAGCTGTGAAAAAAGCAAATCAAATTAATCCCTGTGTTAAACCAAGACAATCCTCTCAGAAGCTTTAACTAACAGTGCCTTCCTTCCCAAGACTCAAAAGCTTGGCTGTTAACTAATACTGTGATAACCAGAAAGAGCAGCAGTTCATTGTCAAGTTCTCTTCACTTGGAAATACATCATGTTGCAAATTTTGGAAAGTGACTAATACACATGGTAGCAAGTCAGCTCATTTAGACCACAGGGCTGTTAAAAATCTGTGACATTCATATGTGACGTTCCACATACCAACACTGTCGTTTTAGATGTATGGTTTTTTTCATTCCTACTTATAAAACAGAAAGTGTCATGTGACATGATAGAAGCACCACACAAACAAGAATACCTAAAATATTAGCATCCTTTTCACTTTGATTTTACTACTTTATTCCTCTACCTTTTCCCATCAGTAACAGTAAAACTGCCAAATCCTACATGTCAGATTTTCTCTATAATTTAATTAAAAAACTGTACTCTCAGACTATATATTAGATACTTTACAAGGTACATCAACAGAAACTAAAGTGAAAACAACTTGCAAAAAATATAGGGAAGAAGAAAGCTGCACAATTTATCAGATTCTGAATAATGTAATGTTGTATTTCAAACTTTAAATTTTGTGAAATTAGGAAAAAAATGAATATAATCTGATGAAGCTGTTTGCAATATATGAGTACGTCCTGGAAATTTGCTTCTCCTGTAACTTAAGTCACTAAAAAACCCTTCTGAACTTCACAGCTGCTAGTATGAGCCTTGATAAAACTACTAACAGGAGTTAGTATATAATACAGATATTTCTCAGTGTAACACTGAAAACACTTGTGAAAACAGCTTCAAGAGGAGGTGGGTAAGATTGCCACTTGCAGGTTCCAGTATTAACACGGCAACAGAGGTGACAAGACCTCCTCTGGATGAACTTAAGGATTGCTATTTTTCTGTGCTGTCCAGAGCTCTTACCAGAAATGGAGGAGTTTGACTAGTTAACCTCAAATCCCTGGGTTCCTTAGAGAAATTCATTAACACAGAAAGATTCAGGTTGGAGGATGATAAACAGCCAGAATTCAACACAACTACCGGAGAGTGTTACGCTTGCAAGAGCTGCTGTACTGTTGTGATCTGCCCTGACAGAGATGCCCGCTCTCAAATGCATTGTAGCATCACCACCACGTGTCCCAAACATACTTTGTGAGCAGCAGGACATTAACTTTACACCAAATTTAAGGGATGAAGCTACCCATCAGAAGACAGAGAAATAGATTAATGGAATCTTACAACTGCATTTCAACTAAAAGCAAAAGATTACAAAATCCAGATCCACCTATGCAACCTACACGTTGTTTTTAGCCTTATATTTGTAACAGGCTTGCAATACTACTTAATTTTCATTTTGTAGGAGACTGGTAGAACAAAAAGCAAGCATTTAATGTTATCTATGAAACCTGGGTTTTGGGACTCACATTTTATTTTAAATGCAATCTAAGCCAATTTCAAACGTGTCCAGCTGAGAGCTTTGAAACACCTAAGTGAAGGTGTCACCACCTAACACAACCTTGTCAGAATAAAACAGATCTAGTAGTATCTTGGGTGCCACAAAATGAGAATTACCTGATGTATGCTTGCCCTGAAATTAGCAAATTCCACTATCAGACAGGTACATTCAGACAACTCACTGTTAAGAACAATAAGCAAATTTAGATCTGAACACACTGCAATACTGGTTTTGATATCAAAACTCATTCATAGGATTTGTATCAGAAGGAAAACTGTCTCCTGGTAGAAAGAAGCAATAATCCTCACTGCAAAAGTACAGGTGGTTTTGGGGGAGTTTTGCTGCTATTGTTGTTTGTGAGGTGATTTTTAAGGTTTGTTTTGTTCTTTTTGAGGTTTGACTTTTTTTTCCCACTACTTACTCTCAAATTCCAGCCAGATAAATTCAACTGTTTTGAATCTTCATGTACTTTGGCACACAAAGAATATAAAGTATCTTTAACACAAAACATAATGCATCATGCATACTGAGAGGCTGACTTTAAACTACTAAAGATTAAACAGATCTATAGAAATTATTTTCATTAAAATATCTACCCAAAGAAGTCCATCAAATATTTAAACAATTGCAATCTCACAAAGTTAATATTGCAACTCCCTGAGAGACACAGATTTAGATTTATTATTTATTTTGACAGATGGATATGACATACACTATGCTCTTTTTAAATGGATGTTTTAGCTATTGGATTGTCAAATTAGCAGCCCTAGCAGTTGTCAATTCTTTTACTTGTGAAATTAAAAAAAAAATTACTTTTCAGAAAAATGAAACAAGTGTATTCCTCTTAGAAAAAAAGATGTGCTTGATTAGTTGTACTGAAAGACTTAATTTAGAAGTCATCCCAAATTAATACAAGTAGTTAAAATCATTGTTCTTTACCCTTTGATAGTATGTATTTTGCTCAACATTTCCTGCATTTAATATGATAAAACAAACTTTACAAACTTTACAAAGATACATCCAATTCTTAATAAAAATAATGGAGAAGGTTGTCGTATTTCTTACTAAACTCTCCTGAAACTACACTCAATTTGTCTTTTTCAGTATCAGCACTGATTCCTTAGGTGTCTGCCAGATGAACAAAGCCCTTTACTACACACAAATTATAATAACCAGCTCGCTAAAGCTGCCTCTTAACCAGCCCTCTGATATGAAACTGCACAGTCTCCATTACTGTCTCTTGAATTAAGGGTTTTAAAATTACTTTTTAAATTTTATTTTTAAGATCAGAAGTTCTTCCTACAGAGATGAATGAACACCTCAGCTGAATTTCTCTGAATGAAGTTTTGACACTTAGAAATGAATACTTTGTTCCTAAAATGAACTGTGTGTGGTTCGACCCTGTAAGTTAAACCAACAGACATTATCAAAAAAAGATTTAGCTTTGTGTTCTGTTTGGCAGGAAGTTTTGTGTGTGCCTGTACTGGGTCACACTAAAGGTCCTGCAGCCCACTCTGCTCGCCCTGACACAGCAAACAGATGCCTAGAGAGAAACAGCACAATGTGTTCCTATTTCCTCAGAATACTAACATGACCTTACAGGTCACCACAAAGCTGGGAGCTGGAGCCAGAAGCATCATCTATGC
Organism: Orthonyx spaldingii; assembly: GCA_013397795.1. Lineage (NCBI taxonomy): Eukaryota > Metazoa > Chordata > Aves > Passeriformes > Orthonychidae > Orthonyx > Orthonyx spaldingii. Next base: position 3,587,823 of record VZTJ01002120.1, on the reverse strand, counting down.
ATAACCAGTCTCACATTTTAACCAAGCTAAAATTTTAAGACATATTTAGAGAAAAATGTCTGCAATATAGACTTAACAACCTCCTAATGCCAAGTATTGATACCCAGTTGTGAGAACAAGTATCAATAAGCATTAGAATTATGAAAAAGAAATTGATTTCAGTTCAGAGAAAAATCTTGGCAGACAGAGAAAAGGAGGAACATAATTTTCCAACAGCTAGGAACAGTTCACTTGACATGACCTCTCTTTCATACCTTTCAAAGCATATGGAGGATAGCATGTAAGAGCCTACAACTACCAATTCTAGCTTACTTTATAAGGACATTCCCTTCAATATTTTAGAGGGCTATATTCAACAAGAAGATTAAAACAGCCATGGAATCTATCCCAGAACCACTTTCTTGTTGTGCAATACGTTAAGAAAATTACTAAGTCAACCTAGCTACATGAACCTGTATTACCTCAAGATACCTGGAAGACACCACTGAAATGAAAAACAAAATAACCTGAGAAATGCAGCGTCACAACACAGTAACAATTTCTGATGCTGCAGTACTGTATCAAAACTGACTCTTTGTGTGTGGTTTTTTCAAACATCTTTACAGGTCCACAGAATGCCATGAAAACAAACCAACAGAATCCTGATCATGCAGAAATACATCCCTTTAGGTTATCTGAGATAGCCCAAAATGAAGACTGGTATGAACAGTCATATATACTGTAACTTAATTCCCAGGCATTTGTGCCATCCTTCACTTTCACTGCTTTCAATCTTTTTAGAGTACTTTGTGGGTGTCAAAAGACCAAACACCACCATGAATTTTACCCATCCACTCCATCACACTGCTGATACTATCACAGATACTTCACTAACACTTTTACTTTTCAGAAGGAGTTTTAAGAGCTGGGAGGGGAGCAGTGTGGCTACTCAGGTTTCTAAAGAACGGGGCTTCACCTATTATTGGTTTTTTCGAATGGGAGATGGTTCAAAGTCAACCCTGGATGAAGCAAAAATTGGTGAAAAGCCAAGTGATTGCTTAAATGTTTCATTAAAATAAAAAAATCAAGTAGGAAGGGCCATGTGTCAGCTCAGAAACATTCAGCAACTAGAACACAGCACTCATTTTTCATCAGTAAGTTATGGTTTCCATAAAGACTCCTATAATAATTTTAAGAAAGTTAGGCTGTAATATTGTCACTGGTTCAATTATCAACTGAATTAGGTAAATATCCAGTGAGACAAAAGGATCCGTATCTGCAATCTTAGTTCAACATGAATTTCTTTACCATGTCCTGTCAGGGCAAATAACCCTAGCACTTGTCAATTACTTTCTAAACAGTTCAGGGAACTGCTTTTGAAGGAGCCAAGTCATCCTTCATGTTCTTAAATTCCTTCCTCCAACTCGAAAGTTGAGTTAAAAAATACTGAGTTTAAAAAACCCAAACAAATCAAATCAGTCAAAAGAAACAGTCCTTCTTCCCTCCAGCTAAATTACATAACAGCACTCTTCAGCCTGGCTAAAATCTTTTAAGGAGTAATTACCAGTGAAAAACTAGTAAATTACCACACATTTTTGCTGGGTATGCCAGTTCACTTTTTCTGGAGCCAAACCTTTTTTCAAGTCCCAGTCTCCTTGACTTCTCAGGAGCAGCAAGCAATTGTTCCACTAGCTTCGATACAGTGAGACTGCAAACATGCCTCCTTTCATAGAACTGTACACTCTGACAAAAATTTATCCTTTCACTTCCCTAAAACTATCAGTCATCAACAAGAATGGCACAGACACAGCAGAATCAGTCAACAACAATCCCAATGTTCTTTTAAAGTACTTAGCTTCTCTTCGCCTTAGACAGAAATAATCAACTTGTTCTTAAGAGAAGCTCTTTGCTTCATGTTCTATTATTTAGACTTCTTAAACTGTAACAACATTTCCAAACCACCAACTGGATTTTCAGCCCTCAATAATTACCTCTCCCATTCCCCGAGATTCTAGGGCAAGAGCTTGAAACTCATGATTCATCTCATCCACAGATCGAACCTGGAGAGGGAAAACCAAAAGAAAAATCCATTAGTCAAGTATCTTTTCAAGAGTGGAGTCTGCAATACTCGACAAGATTTCTGAAAATTGAAAGCACATACAAAATAAGCTTCCCAATTTAGTCTGAACATTTTGTGAACATCTATAGTGACCAACTTAATGAACCCTGCTAATATAATAACATGCAAGAAATTCCGAAAGACTTAAACAGCTTAATCTCCATAGACCCATACAGATATTGCTCACTATAGAAACAGTGGCCAACATTACATTTGCAATGAATGTAAGAAAAGA
>VZTJ01002120.1:3564370-3585438 GCA_013397795.1 Orthonyx spaldingii | reverse complement strand
AAAAAAAAAAAAAAAAGAGGCGAAGTTAAAGATTTGGGCATATAAAATCCTTTAGAAAGGAGAGGAACAGTTGCACTCTGTGTTACTGAGTACATCTGGCAGCAGACAAAGACAAGCTCACAAGGCAGGTCACAAAACCTACTAGCAATGTGCTGCTTTTGAAATCTAGTAACTGACTGCATTATCACAATTGCTCATGTTTTCTTCCAGGAAACAGCATTTTTCCTTCTCTGCAGGTTCTTTTTTTTGTTTGTTTGTTGCAAATATGAAAGGTATTTTACTCAAGTAAGGGTTGCTGCTGCCATGAACCACCTCCTTTTTCCAGGCCCAGACAAAATGCACTGGGCTCATTCTTTTCTGAGAAAATGGTTTCCATAAGGACTTTTCAAAGCCAGAGTAAGCTTAGAAAAACAAATAAAAAAGGAAAATTCAGAGTTGTTTCTTTCCCTTCCCTTCTCGCCCAACAGTGACATGCAGCAGGTAAAGTTATTCAAGTTCAAAGTAAAATTAAAGTTTTTCTCCCAACCCCAGTTTCTCTTAAGGAGTTACTTTCACCAGTAAATCCATGTTTACACCAGCCAATAAACCAAACTGAAGTTACTCCGCACAGCTGATAATATAAATAACACTTTTCAATAGATCCTCAAATACTAGGCAAAGAAACAATCTTGTGCTTTCAACATTCTGGCGCAAACAACTCCTTCTTAGCATTGGAAAAGTGGCCAGAAGATGCTCTGTTCTCAAAACTACTCCCAAACTATTGTTATTGCCTCAATCATTTTCAGCCATTAACTTCTGAGGTTGAGTGTCTCTGTGCTTTTAACAAAGAAATGTCACAGCTCAAAGAAATATTCCCTCAAGAAGAACAATATTTTAAGTTAAGATGCAGTCTAAAATCACTTCCCAACAATTTCAGTGAGATACTGAAGAGCAAATTTAGCTTCAGCCTGAATTATGGGGTAGGCGCTTCAGTGCACTGGCCTTATTCCAGTAATGCTGACACTAAAGTTAATTAGGTTGATTTTATTCTTTTAAAAACTGGAAGCAGATTTTCACATATCCTTAAAAAAGCTAAAGACATTTTTCTTCAAATGAATTAGAAAACAGATTCATATTTTATGCAAAACTTTTATTAGCTCCAAGGGATAATCAAATATTTGTGCATGCACATAGAAAATGTAACTGTTGAAGAGTAATAACTTAAAAAGAAAAACCAGAAACTCAAACCTTGAAGACTTCTGAATTTGAATATTATTTTCTGAAAACATAACTTCTTCTACAGATTGTTGAGAGAGTCGATTATCTTACCTAGGCCACTGTTCATGCTGAGGTCATGCACTTTAATTTCAATTACAAACCAATATTAATTTAGGTACTTCTGTCTCAATATGTAGTCTTGATCTAATGATCTCTAAACAAAATTTGCAAGTAAAGCTTGCCAAACTATATTTACCATAAACACTACCCAAAACACTATTAGATAACAAACAACTAAGCCTTAAAGATGCATAATTTTTTTGGTCGTGGTGGTTTTTAGGTGGGTTGTTTGGGGTTTGTTGTTTGTTTCTTATGTTGGTTTTGTTTTAGCTTTCAGTGGTGGTGGTTTTATTTGTTTGCATTTTTTGGTGTTGCAAGAACCTAATACTAAATACTTGTTTTTCACAATTCAGCAAAGTCCAAAACCATGACCACACATCCTTCCATGTCTCTAAGAAAAGACAATCCAAGAACCAGGGTAAGAGCACATCTAACTCCTTTTTTCTTCTAAGCAGTTCAGAGACCATTATAAGAAACTGAAGTTTTATAAAACTGTAAATACATTTTAGCACACAACATTAATTTTGCTCACTGGCCTCTTTCTTAAAAATATCAAATTTAAGTTAGTGTTATCTACTGCTACCAGCAGCAAGAGAAAAAATACAGTCCTCTTACTGTAGCAAAGAGGCTCTCCATTTCTGTTTCCATCAAAAACAGCCCACAAGATTCTGTCCCATATAATAAAAACGCTTTTCACAGATTGTTTACAAACTGGAGAAAACACAGGCAGCACCAGTATCTCCATGTCTTTCTTCAACACTAACCCAGCTCTATCATTACAACAACAGCAGAAAACATCCAGAATGACACCCAGCTGGATCTCCTATGTAGAAAGACATGCCCTTTCCCCAAAGGAGAAACTTTGGTTGGCATTATCTGTATTACCAAGGAGTTTTATTTTCTCTAACTCAATACCAACATTAACCTAATTCATAGGTTCCAGAAATAAACATTTTGATACTTTTTTAAACACAAATTGAGAATACTAAAAAAACCCTTTCGCTATTTTTATTCATACCCTGTCATCCAGAATAATTCATAAATCACAAGGAGGCCTATGGAACAAACTGCTCAACATTTACAAGGTTTTTTTTGGTTTAGTTTGATTACATCACTGCCTCATCCCTGGATGAGGGCATAACACATACTGCTGTTAAACAGATACAATGTCTTAAGCATATTCATGATTTTTTCCCCCTTAACACACCAATAGAAAATTCTCATCTTCTTCCCCTTCCACAGGCTCTACATACAACATAGCATCACGTTTTAGCCCATTTTTCATCGCAGCAATAGGAATGAGATTTTAACACAAAATTTCTGTTTCAAAAGATAATTACATTTTAGTAGACTCTTTCTTCATAAAGTTTACACTTGCCCTCTCTCCTTGAAATTTAAAACCAATTTATTATAAACCTAGAAGTCTACATAAAACTCTTCCTTTACTCTGTTGAGACTCTGTAGAGGCCAGTCCTGCCACCCTTCACCCAACACTCCCCTTGAATGAACTCAGTAACCATCGAGGTAACAGTTTGATTCAGAAGGTTTTTTTCATTCCTTTTCCATGCATGACAATTTCAGCAGATCACCCAGCTGAACTGGCTCAAACACCACAGGGAGGAGACCACCACATTTGACATGGGGAGAGCAACAGGGACAATCCCGTGCAGAGCAAGGTGGGACAGGAGGATCCACTCAGTGCTGGCTGCAGGATAACTCAACCGGTAACATGAAACCTGTCCTCGGCAACTCAGGGCAGAATTTGGGAGGTAGACTCTTGACTGGAAGTCATCTAGGATTACCACAAGTAACACTGCTTACAGTAATATCCATTTCTGGAATCCAGGCATCCAGATCTTGGGACAACTACTCTCTCAAATAACCCTGAATCTTGCTAGAAATAAACCTGTAACCATTTTCTTGCAAAAGCAAAGAACAGTGCCTTCTTTGAAAAAAGGCTGTGGAAAATAGTAACAAAGAAATACAGTATCAAAGAGGAAGAGATGACTTTATTTTATACATCAAAAGTGGTTAAACCAGCTGACCAGAAAGTAGGAAAACCACTTTTTCTGCTTTAAGAAATTCCAAATTCCATCCCTCCCCTCTCAGGTGAATACCCTAACCACTGTGACAAGACATATTTTCAGTTGAAGCTGTGTCCTAGGCCAGAAATTCAACACAAAACACTTGGTAATTACAGCACTAGGACTGGAAAGAAAGGGAAGCTGCTGTTCACACTGCAAATGCTTCTGCTTTTTTTTTAATTTTATTGAATTACTTCAACGCAAAATACCCTTCCAGGAATTTTCTACAGGGGTGGCTCTTCTGTAGCATTTATCTTATGCAAGACATATGCTTATGGCAGAAACTTAACATTATGAGCAACTTAAACTATTTTGAAAACCCAATACATAGCAATTCTGCCAGTACTCCATTAAGTTAAACACTGTACCAAAAAGTCACATCAGACACTTGACAATTAAAAAACTCCCCAAAAGAAAACCCATAAAAACCTTCCAGATTGGTGGCTAGCTTGAAACTACTAAACAAAAATAACAATTTCAATAAAAATATTAGAGAGAAATCTAGAGGAGATTAATAACTAAGAACAAGAAAGGAAAACTATACATCTAAACTGCACATCTCCAAACCTGTTATGCCTGTTATGGTGCAGTAAAGGGCTATACAGAGAGATTTCTAATCTATAATATTTTTGACAAACGTAACTAAAACATCCTTATTTTGGTTCAGAGGCCAACCCACAGTGCATCCCGATAACAAAAGCTGTTGGGCAGCTGAACAGGCAACTACCAGAAGCACAACTGAACTGTTTTGTACACTAAACACCAATTTAATAAACACTGTTTTCTGTAACATTAAAAGAAAGTAAGACATTTGTTTGATTAAAGCTGCTTTTGAGTAGATGCATCTTATCATACCTCTCTGAAGGATGACAGAAACAAAGGTTCATTTACTACCAAACTGGTTAATGAAAGTTGCTGTTCCCAAGTAATTCAAAGTCAACAGGTGCCATGTTTTGATAAGAGGCCACATGGAACAGTAACACAACTGAAAGCTTCCCTGAATACTCCAAAATGTCCAGGCTCCTGAAGCAGTCCAAATAAAGAAGGTGTTTAGGCACTTCTGACAAAACACTCAGGCAACCAATTTTAAGTTCTAACAAACATTTCTATGGTTACACTCTCAAAAGTACATCTTCCTCCAGTAAGTACTTAACAATTTTCACCGTGTTAAAATTGAGTCTTCTAAAACCAACTAAAACTTTTGCAGACAAGTGGATAATTCTTCAATTGCAGTATTTCTGGCTTCTTAACTCATTCCCAGACTGAACTGTACTATACTTCTGCACTCTGTGACCCTTAGTACACCCAAATATTCTAAGCAAACCCAAATTTCTCAATTTAGATGGCTTTGCTCAGCAATCAGTCTGGATCTTCAAGTTCTTGTGCTTCATTTCCTTGTGAGCTTTGTACTGTCATTTGAGAAGCAATCCTAGCAGCACTGACAAGGTTGACAATGACAGAAATGAATAGAGCAGATTTCAAGGTGGTGTTTCTGCAGCACATTAAAGGGGCAGAGGAATGTACTCAGCAAAAGCACAGTCCACCCTCTGAAAAAGCCAACTCACAAAGGGGCAAGGTGATCCCAAGAGCTACCAAATTCTTTGCTTGCTTGTTTTCCATAGGAATATCAATCATCTCAAAGCCTGCACAGAGGAGAAATGAATTCTCTAGGTTTTTATCAACAGCATGTATAAATATGCATATATCCATACATATATGTTATACACACGTCAAAGTATGCTGGATAGTATCTCACAAGGCACCATCAATTTTGGAAAATACTGATTTACTTGCATAGTCTTCTGCCAACACATGACAGAGAGAAATTATTATATCATCACTATTCACAAAGAAAATCAGATGAAGATGATGGACATCTTGCCCCCTGTTTCAGAACTACATGATGGTTAACTGGCCTAAAAAACCAGCTATGGACTCTAAGAAATTGCACTTGCTCCCCCTTTAAAATGAACTCTTCCATCATGTAAGAAACTCGCCTCTTCATTGCACAGGCTTTCATGATTCTCTTTCCCACCCAACGAGTTCAAGCTTTGCCCTAAGACTGGCAGAACTGTTTGTACAAGATTTCCTAAACTACTGTCAAATGTCCTCAAGCTCAGGATTTTAATCCGTACAGCCACATAAATTAATAATGTGTCTGTACTGAAACCAGATTTCGTAACTATTTATAACAGTTACACAGTTTGCTCCATTTGAAAAGCTGAAGTGATATATTCCTACATAAATAGGGCATATAGTTTATACTTAATAACCTTAGCAGGTTTCTCAGTTCTTTAATTGTCTAAGAAATGTACACTACAGGAGGGAGGGGAACAGAAGTTTGCAAAACAAAAATCTAGAAACATGATAAAAAGTATATATTATAATTTCACAAAATGGAAGAAAAATCCAATAAAAACTCATCCAGTGAAAGCTTAAACAGGAAATTATTTAAAAAAATTAATTAGAACAATTGATTGAAATAGTATTTCCCAGACACTTCTTAGCTTATTATTTAAATGAGCTACAAGAAAAAGTAATGCTTAAAACAAGGGGCTGACTGGTCCTTTACTGCTCGAAAATCAAACTGAAGAACTATTTTTCATGCAAGAAAATGCACAGGTTTAATCCTGAATATGAAAGAGTTTAGGTATAAATCCCATGTAGTTTGGTGAGACTCTTCACCTTCCTCTGCTGCACACATTATTCTGCAACTCTCACTCCAATGTTCCTTCATAAATATACCAGAAACAAAAAAGGAAGACACTAAATATATTCAGAAGTTTGAAAACAAAGCTGCAAAATGAAATTTGAGTTGCAGTTTCTGTCTAAACATGCTTAATTTAATTGGTGCTGAGTATTTATATGCACATGACTAAATTCTTTTTTTTCTAATTTTAAAAATCTACACTTCTTGTTAGGCTGGTTAGTCAGCATCACCTTTCTGGTAGCAGAAGCAAGTGCTGCAGGTGGTGTAACAGAAGTTTAGGGAAATTCATGAGTCAAATTTCTAACCATTATTATTGTGTTCTGCACAGAAAGGCTCTGGTAGTGAGCTATAACTATACAGCTACTTCTATACAGAAGTGCAACATTAATTTGATGTGCTGCTGTTTTGAGACATCAGCCTTCATTACTTCATTTACTCTCATTCAAAATCTTTATTTAGCAAATTAAAAAACCTAAAAAAACCTTAAGAGTGCTCTCTAGGCAATATGCTACAAAAAATAAAGGCTTAAAACTTTGCCTTTTTAGAAGATGAAGATTCTATATAAAACCCAAAGATATCTACACACAAGCAGGAACTAGGGACGATTTATCTCATTGTATGCAATGAAAAATTGCAAAGATTAATGAAACATAACCTTCATTAGAGTCTTAGATTTTCAATAGAGTCAACAAGCTTTTCTTAAATGTGTTAACAAGAATTGGAACATTGGAATTCACAGGTCTTGAATCAAGTAAAAATTTCCATAAATTAATTTTCTACATTGTAATCAATACTCTTTTTGCTGATGTGTTTTCTTTAAAAATCTCAACTATTTCCACATTTCTGTCTACTACCAAGGAATCTGAAACAGAACATCCCCCCATCACAAATGTCTGAAAAGTAAAAAAAAAACCCCAAACTTTAACCTTCTGTTTGATAAATTATGGGGTTTTAACACCATCTTAAAAAGAATGTGATGTTAAGGAATCCCATGCAACATAACTCATTTATAAACAATGTAAGTTATATGAAGAAAAATACTTTGTATGGATGCACATACACACGGACCCCACCCCCATGAAAAGTGGGGCTGAGGAAATTCCAGAAGTCGCTCTGACAGAATTTTCAGGAAACAGTTTTGTGTTATTGTAGAGCTGATACCACAAACAATCCCCCCACCCCCAGCAACTGATATGTGACAATTCCCTTCTTCAGAGCATTTACTTTCATTTGTTTACTCCTGAATATGGCAGACGCCTTTACCACACAAAATATTAATTTCTCAAGGACATAGTTTTCAGCAACACTACATGGAAAAACTGAAGTTCTCCCAGTAATTCTCCTGCTCAGAAGTTTCTAGCATCATGAATTCTTCTCCCTCATGATCCGCTACCATTTGAACAAGCTCTGTTGACCTTTTGGTTTCAGGTTTTTTTTCCCCCCCTCCTGAGCAGGCAAGAAGAAACTAAGGAATACCAACACAGTCTGATCTTCTCAAAGTGGGTGCTACAACCAGAGATGAAACTACCTAGTTCTTATGCAATGAACTGAACAGCTGATAGTAGAAAAAAATAATCTGAATTTTTACACTTCTCATTCCACACAAATAACTAGCCTTTGCAAAGAAAGGTGCTGACACAACACACAACTTCTCCATATTCCCAGCATAAAATAACAGTGAAAAACCCCAAGGTTTCAAGTCAGTCTGCTTCAAAATCCACCTTGCATTTTTCTGAGCCCTTAAACTCTGCACAACCTCAAGGACAGCCAGGGAACAGTAAAACATGTTTCCTTTAGTGTATTTTTTAGTGCTTCCCTTGCTGTAGGCAAGCATATGTGTTTTCTACTTATCTGTCTATAGCAGGTGAACGGACATTTAAACAAATTGCTGTTATCAATTATTTCAGCTGTTTTCTAAGGATGTCCTCTCTGGACAACATGTATTCAAACCACCCATAGATTTCTACAATTGCCTAAAAGCTGAAAAAAACAGCCAACTGTAAAAAAAACCAACTAGAGACTACTTCTAATTCAGTAAGCCTCACTTCTAATTCACTACGAGCTGCAGCCTAGCTTTGGACATTAATATCTCAGTAACTGCTGGCTAGCACAGTCCTTCAAAGGAGTAAAAGACAGTCTAAAGTAACACCAAAGACTTTATACCAATAACAGTAAACAAAAATAAAAAATAAAATTAAGTAGGCTATTTAGAATTCAAATTGTAGTGACAAACGCTTTTTAATAAAAATTAGTTCGAAGATTGGTATTGATACATCTGTGCTTCAATGGATTTCAAGCCAAATACTTAAACTTGTTCATTTAAGAAGCCAAAAATTTAAAAGCCATTTATATGTAAAAGTCATTATCAGCACACAAACAGGCACAGTACGTAGGGCAAGCAAAAGCAGTAATTGTGGATAAAAAACCCCCCATGTTTGAATTATCATCTAACAAAATATCAGATGGTGATTTTATGAGCAAAATCTCTGGTTAGATGTCTAAATTCCATGTTATTCATCCTCACACAAAATAAAGTATTCCCTGAAACCATTTACCCAAATACAAGCTTCCTGCCTGCTTCCCTTCACTAGTTATCCACTTTGCTTTTCTCTTTGTCTTTACACTGAAGAGAAAAAAGCTTTCACATAACTCTTCTCAGAGACATACAAGGGCATTTTTCACCCTGACTCTAATGTAATTGGTACCAAATCAGGCAGTTCAGAAAGCTAAATGCAGCTCCTCTGTGCAATGTAGCAGTGTCACATTTTCAAAAACATAAATTTTAAATCACAGGAAAAAAAAAAAAGGCAAACAACATTCTAAACCCACAGATAAGAACTTGGATTAGGCAAAAGAACTAACACTACCCCAAATTTATTTTGATTTTCTTGATACCATGAATAACGTAAGGAAATGAATAAGAACTTATCAAGAAAGTTGCTGCAAATGTAAAATGCTTAAATGCCTATATGGAGTCATTTCTAGACACGTTTACTGGCTTCCACCACGTGGATATCATGCAAAACTTCTCTCAGAATGCCTAAACCAAGATTTAACTTTAGGACAAAACTCCACAACCACACAATACCCATGTTTAAAATGAAGCCTCATTCACAATCTCACCTAGAACCTGGAGCACATGGGAACGAATGCAAAAAAACTTCAGCTGGCTTGACACACTGCCAGGTCAGGTCTCTGCTTCCCCCTGTTGTGCTCCAAGGCTGCTCCCAGCTCACATTCCCTCTGGAAGCTGCACTGCTGTTCAGGTTTATGCTGCCGTCAGTAACTCCTCACAGACCTGAACTGATTCTGTGCAGAGCCACTGCTGCACAAGCACACGGCATAGTTTATCTGTGTGTAAATCCACGACAAGGAACAGCTGACCACGTGCTGTTTGTTTGCTGTAATATCAAACCAGGCTCTCCCTACGCTAACCACTGAATAAGCACCAAACTATGAAGGACTCTGCTTCGAAGGACTCTAAGCATAAGGCATTATCACAAAGACTGATACAACAAGAAACCAAATTGGTAAAGTGAGAATAAGCAGGCATTCACATGAAGACATTCAACAATGCATGCCAGGTATTAGGCGACATCACGGCAGGTGAACATACAAAGCAATATGTTGGAAAGCACATAGACACTTGTGAAGAAACTTAATAAAGACAGAACTGACACTAAGGCCACGTGCAGGAGGGAGCAGTTCACCACTTGACACCACAGGGGACAATACGTAGTGGGTGGGAACTGGTCAAGTTCCTCATTGGCCGAAACCATCACCTGCAGTTTGAAATGTTGGTGAAAAGGTCAGAAACTGTGCAGATGCACAGAAACAGCAAATGTGACTGGAAGGAGTGAGTAAGAAAAAGAGTCTCTAAAGAACAGAAGTCACACAGAACAAACTTGTTTGCACAGTCAGGTGACTGCAATTACTCCTTTTCCTGCCCTGATGACAGTTCACATTAAGTTGCCTATTCCATGCACTGTGTGCTGGAAAATACTAAAAATACAAAACAAGTATCTGCAAAATTCAGTGCTGTAATTTTCTTCTCTCTAGCTAGGGAAGTGCTTTAAAGTATATCACAGAAAATTCTCAATGCTTTTCTTTCAGTCAAATTACATGAAACCACATTGCAATACATGACAAAATACTCCTTTTTCAGCTACTTCAAATCAAAGAGTGGGGAAAGACAGACACATTTCCTCTTTCCAGCCATGTCTGCTATCAGAACTGAGAGTCACAAGCAGGCAATAAAGTGCTATCTCACTATGCGGGTTGCAAGACATTAAATTTTTTTTTAACAGAAAAAAAGGCCCAACCTTGTAATTCACGTGAAAAACTTACAATATTTGCTCCATATCATACAGCACTAGTATGACAGAAAAATCTCACCAGGAACTTATTAAACAAGATGTTTTAACATGGCACAGATTTTCCAAAATAGGAATTAAATGCCTTCCCCCTCAGCTCTTCTCTAGCCACAATGGAAAATCCTTCCAGTCTAAGATTTCTTTTCCTAGTTTGTAAGGCTTGAAAAGTTTTACTTATTTGCAAGTTTGAGAACCTGCTTAAATCATACATTCAACAACCATAATCTGAGTTTCTAGTTTGGTGGAGTTAAATGCTACTGGAACTGACAACGGCAAACTCAACATTAAACCAGAGCAAACCTAAGTACAGAAAGGCAATACTTACAAAAAAAGTTGTTAGAGAACTTGTTGCTTGCAGAAACAGAAAAAAGTAATCTTCAGAACAGCCTCGGATGTTAACTTTACAAGAACAACCCATCAATCAGCTAAGATAAAACTCGAGCTGTTACAATGAAAAACTAGCAACTGCAGTATTTATGTGTTGCATAGTTAACTAACACTTGAAAGTCTTTAAAAATCTGTTTATGAAACTTATTTTGAAATCACTTCAAAATGGTTGTATTTCACAATTATACTTCACTTCTAAACTGAAGTAAAAGTTGCAAACAAAGTTAAGAAATAAAAAAAATGGACTGCAAGCATATTTCGATTTCTAAGGACAGTTTTATGTAAAATCTATAAAAGGAAGAACTAATGATTGAGGAAATGCAACTCCCACTGTAAGGTCAGGAAACAGATTATGTTGTTCTCAATTTGAATGAACGGATTATGTTCATTGTTTCAAGGGACGGCTACATGACCATGAGGTCTCATATGGGAGAATGATTTCCCAATTTCGATTGCACAAATGTATTAGTCTATCTTATTTGAACAACAAACAAAATAATTTTATTAAAACCAAGGCAAAATTTTTGCTAGGAATTGTCTGTTTCATCCTGTTAAGTATCTGCACATTTTATTAGTTTAATAGCATCTATACATTTTCTCATGGCTATATTAGTTCTAATAGACCCCCACACAAGTCATGATGGATACTTGCAGAAACTGATATGTTCAGCTTCTCCAGACCACAGAACTGCCAAAAAGCTCTTGAACTCAGTAGGACTCTTCCCTTTGTTCTCTACTCTTCCCCTCCAAGGAAGGATTTTTCTTTGTTACAGCAGCTACTCACAAAACTTTGAGATGTTTGTCAATTCTAGCACAAATGAGTTGCAGCAACTGCAGCTCAACTGAAACTTTGTGTAAAGACACAATTTATGTTCTTTTGTTTATAGCACCACAACCCTTCGGGTTTTTGGAAAAGGCTGCTTCAGCCAAAGCTTTTCTCTGTCAGTCCTGCTTATCAACTCTTGCTTCTTCAAAAGCAAGAAGCAAAGACACACAGGTCGTGTTAAAATTCACAACCCAAAGTATTTAGATTAAACTAATGAAGTGTTTAACTACCTTTGCCAAGAGGGAGGGAAGCAGATGGAGCTGAACCAGGAAAAGACAGAACAAGTAGCTTGGGCAGTATCAAGTTTCTGCAGCTCTTTGCTTCAGCATGTGGGAAGAACATCTGCAAGTAGTCCAACATCCTAGAATATATACCCTGAGTTTACAAAAAACTTCTTCTCTGTAACTCCAAATACTACATCCTGATTGATGATCACTAAGCCTTTGCACCACTAAGCCTTTGCACAATTCTTCATTTCTGAAATGATGCGAATTAATGACAAATAGATCACTAACCTATCTGCAGCCCCATGAGGATGTGAACAAAGGGATGATGCCACAGTACACAGTGCTCTTCCTCAAATGCTCTGCTACCAAAGAGACTGAAACGCTTTTTTGGTCTTGAGGGAAAGAAAAAAATGTCAAAACCTCAAGTGAAATAGTTTTTATACTTAGCTCATCATCCTTTATAACTCTTTCCACTAATAAATATTTTAAAGAAAGATTAATGAGTATCAGGGATGATTATCTCTAGATTAAGGAGTTTATACTTAACCTGGTCACTGACTGGATGGTCACTACTGTTTTAATATGGAAGGTGACAGTGGTGGTCTCCTGACTCAACAGTTCTGGCTTTGACATCCAGTACTGAGGAGTTGTGCACGCACTATCATTCAGCTGAGTGTCTAAAGATTTTTGGCTATCACCTCTCATGCAAATGCATGCTCATCTAGCCTCTGCCCTCTTCTATGCTGCCAATTAGTGTGCAGAGCCTCCCCCTCTGCCTGCAAAGTAGTTCAAGTCTCTGAAGTGTTGGGCATTAGAGACTGTTGTCCACCACATCAATTTTTGTTGCTACAGCTGAAGCAGCCATAGAAGAACACAACAGACTGTCAAGGTTAACAATTTGCACATCTCTGTGCCTCTTACACTGAAATGTTCTATAAGATGAGGATGTTAGTTCTGAGCCAGTGATTGGTTCATTCGGACACCAACGTGTCAAGTGCACACTTAGCAAAAGGAATTTTCCATTTCAACCAAGTGTTGAATCCCATTTGACCATGGTGTGTTTGAATTTCTGGCTCTTTTCTTATATGTGTGTGCCACCTGGAGCTCTTCCATCAGTCTAGATAATTTCCACATAAGCATACATAGCATACTCAATACTACCACAGATCTCCAGGATAAACCACTTGCTCTTTCCTTGTGCCATCAAAGGCCTCTAATGCTGTGATATAATATTTTAGCTGGAAGGAATCTTCTAATCCAACCACTTGATCACTTCAGGGCTGACCAAAAGTTAAAGCATTGAATTAATGGCATGAACTGCCTTCCAACTACTGACACTTCAGTGATGATTCCCATAGTTCACTCCTCAATAATCCCTTATCAGGGACACTGACAAGCAATTCTTCAGTCTTTCAACCACAGTAAAAATGAAATATCCTACTAGACAAATAATTATCTTTACTAAAGACATTGTCTCACCTTATGTTCAGTTCTTTTGAAGATATTTCAGATGGCTTTCAGAAGACCAAGATAATATTTCTCTAGTCTTCCCAGGAATTAATTTCTTGCAATTAATGAAGTATATTTATCAACTTCTTATTCTCTTACTGAGCTGCTTTAGCACTTTAAGTAATTAGAAGATTCTTTACAATCCATCAGTGACTCCAGCCAAGCTGATCTGTTTGTCTTACTGCTCCCAACAATAATTCTTTAAACTCGCTTCTATGTACCAGCCAGAGTCAGTCAAAAAGTAGCAGGTACCTTCCTTTACCAAAGTGGATACAAGGTTTCTCCACATTCTGAATTTACTTGAATCCACCAGTTAAGGCCTCAGGCTCATGGGATTTACTTGACAAAAGACCATTCCTGGAAGACTGGACGGAGTGAAATGCTGGGGTGAAGTTCTTGGGGTTTTGGTGGAGAGCTGGGGTTGTTCAGCCTGGAGAAGGAAAGCTCCCAGGAGACCTTGGAGCACCTTCCAGTACCCAGAGGGGTTACAGGAAAGATGGAGCAAGGGGGTAAATGGCTCTAAATTGACAGAGGGCAGGTTTATATCAGGTATTTGGAAATTCTTTACTGTGAGGGTGGTGAGACACTGCACAGGTTGCCCAGAGAAGCTGTGGATGGCCCACCCTTAAAAGTGTCCAAGGCCAGGCTGGACGGGGGTTTGAACAACCTGGCCTAGGGGAAGGTGTCCCTGCCCTTGGGGGGGCGGGGTTGGAACTGGATGATCGTTAAGGTCCCTTCCACCCAAACCATTCAGTGATTCTTTGAACATCAGACATTACAAGATATTTACTCTATTTGCCTCTATTAGTTTTCTTTCCATTTTTTCTTTGAATGCATAAAAATTTTCTATCTTTAGTGTATTAACTTACACAGTCTGTGTAGTAGACACAAAACATAATTGCAGCTAAACTCCTTCCACTGTTTGCATACAGATTTCAGAAAACTCATTTCTTTTGTACTTCTAACTCTGTAGTTTTCTGTTCTTAAAAATAACCAACAAAACAAACAAACAAACCAACCCCAAACAAAACCCAAAACACCCCCAACAAAACAGTAACTTCCATCTTAACTAAATCCCAAAGATTACTGGTACACAGGACTCAAATCAAAGAATTGAAATGGAGAAGTCCCCTGATCTGTCCTTGATTTCTGCTAGTTTATATTGCTAAGGAAGAATGAGAGCAAATGAATCAAAAAATGGTACAACAGTAAGATGATGATTACAGTAAGTTGGAAACTACTATTCCCACATGGATAATGCACAGCAAAGAGTAGCTTCCTCTTCCCCAAATCCTCACCATGTACAGAACCACTGAAGCACTTCAAAAATTAAGAGCAGTTCCTCTGCATCCCCCATTCAAGTTACCAGAAAACGTACCAGGTTCATGACATTCACCTGTGAGAGGAATCCAGAAATACTTGGATGGACCTAACTGAACTAAACCAAGCTGCTGACAAAGGCAGGGCTCTGATCACAGGGGATGGAAAGCAGGTGGCAGAAGAGAGACGGAACTGTTATTCAGCATTTACTTATCTGTGAAAAACTTTACCTACACAACATATCAGCCTTGAGAAATGTCAGTGAAAATCAGCACCATTACCTGTGCAACTTCCACTAGCAAGGAAAAACTCATCATTTTCATTCCCAGGAAGTGCATCCAAATGGACAAATAGAATATTGTAGAATTTTAGATTTACTAAACTGCTTTATGGTTTCTGTACAAGTAATAAAGAATGTGATACAGCACGAAGCAGGATGTCAGGTAAGAGGTTTTCTACTTTGCTATGGAGGTCAATATATGAGGATGAAAATAGTAAAAGGATAAAGCCAGAAACAAAATGCCAAAAGAAATTAAAGAATGAGAAAGAACAGGTGAAGAAAAAGATGAAGACACAACAGGCATTCCTGCTTGTAATGTCAGCAAATTTTGTATATTTACATTTGTTCCTACACTTGTTACACTTTTTTTAATACAATCCCTAAGTCCTTGGGCTCGGGAAGGTGCAAAAAGTTCCATGTGGACTTAAACTGTGGCACACTACAAGAATCCTGGGGGAAAATGTCATTCCTACTTTCAAATCCAAACAAAAGTTTTTACAAGAAACTTAGGAAGCTGTATCAATCAAACATTTGAGGGTAAAAGGCTTAAAACTGGATCTTTTCTTTCTTCTAGGTTACCATCTCAAAAGGAGAGTTACATTTTAATCTACACTTAATTCTACTTCTATTTCACGTGAATAAGACATTTTTATCTCTCAGTGTAAAAACTAAGACTCAGTACTAAATGCATATTATTCCTCATAAAGCCTCCCAAGAGAGAGTGCCTTTTCAAACTGAACCAATTGCTTTGAATAAATTCAAAACTAATTATTTTATCATATTCTTATAAAAAAACAGGTATTCAGAGCAATATGAAATGTTTATGCAAGTTAAATAAATGGTTCCAACTGAACATTTCAAAATGACTTTATGCAGTTTCATTTATAACTGCTTTAACAAAATTAACAGCAAGTTTTAGAGTCTGGATTATCACAGCCTTGAAAAAGCTGTTTAATTCACACATTGTTCTTAAAGACGTGGATTCAACACAAAATACAGGAACTGTTCCAATGAAAAAAAATCAACGACCTACTGCAGGAGCGATATGAACACCACCTCCTGTGGGCCAGCAGTGTTTGCCCTCCAGCCTGCTGCTCCAAGAAATTCCAACTGTGGCACGCAGAACGTCCACTGAGGGGTACTTGGGTACTGGAAACACCTGACACCAGGTACAGGGATGGCGTGAGGGGTGTTTCCACCTGAACTGGGCCCTGATGTTACTGCAGCTACTGTTCCAGCTGGGGCAAGCCCTATTCCAACCCCACAGCTTCCTGACCAATGCTGACTTGCATCATTCCTCTGATCTCCTGCCAGGACACTTCGTTCATGCCTAGGAGGACACAAGGAATGCTCATTCCTCATAGAAAGCTAAAATGAAAAACTCTTGATAACATAACAGACTTTCCTACATATCTTTAAATAGGTAGCTCTTAGGACTGGGGAAAAAAAAAAAAGTCCACACAATACAAGAACAGTATTTATTGGTAAATATGTTTACTGATTTAAACCTTAAATCTTAAATATCACTGCCAAGCTAGGAGTCTAAAAGAAAAAGAAAGTACCACAGAGTTTTTTACAAAAAAATGTATTACAATGGTGGAGCTCCATACATTATAAACACTTGCACACGTATTTTCTTGCTAAAAAAATACAAATTCGATCATAAAGGCAGCAGTTTCTTTTGCATTATTACTCAGCATGATGTGTAAAACCACTGATTCTGTTATACTGCTGTGTCTGATTCTATAATTAGTAGACTGTGTAATAAAATAGCACAGAAAACTAACTTGTCTATCTGAATTATATCTCACTCTTATACCCCAGCCTCAGCCGTTCTCTCAAATGTGTTAAGCCACATAATATTCTAACATAGTAATTGACATTAAACATCTCTAACTCACACAAGAGTACATTTGGGGGTCTTCACAAAATAAAGATTTCAGGCTCAGATTAAAATTAAGTACATCAGCTCACTTGTGAAACATTTAAGCCTTGACTTAGAACAATTATAAATGACAACAGCAAAACACTCCGGTATTGACAAAACTGTCTCAGGAAAAAATACCTGTCCCTGCCTGAACACCCACACTTAATGACCTCCACACATTCTTAATCTACCATAACTGATGTATTATCAACCTTTTAGTATGTGAGTGGACATAAATAAAACCCAAAATATCACCTACTAAAGTAAGTATTTTTGAGGGAGAAAAAAATTCAAGTCCAAGAAGTGTCTTATTTTTCATGCTAAATGAAATTATTACGTCCAATTAAAATCTAACATATGTGGATAGATACTTAATCAGAATACAACACTTAGATCTCAAATACAGACAAAATAAACCAGTCCTTTAATCCCTCTACACAATTCAACCTTATTCACTGAGTCTTACAGACTACCAAATGTCCCACCTTTAAGGAAATATATAATATATGGACAATTACATGGTAGGAGTCATTTTTTATAATCATGAACAATCTTGGTTTTGTGAGTAATGCAAGATCTAAAGCTACTTTATCTTGCCAGTACTGCCACAGTAGATATTTAGTTATTGTCAAAATACCCCGATAACATGAGTTCTGCACCTTCTTCAGATGACATGATTAACTCATCATGGTACCATGTCAGAACTAAAACTTAAACAATATATATCATAGAGGAGACAAACAGAAGGTACTTGAAAAATATGAGTCAAGCCAGACAGACTCCTTATTTTTAGATCAACTATACGAAGTCATTTCCAGAAAGTCTAGCTCTGTATTTAATCAATACACACACGTGAAGAGTTATGGAACTTAATGCAGCTTTTAAAAACTCACTTCCTCTTGGAAGAGATTTATGATCAACTTCTATATGAAACTTCGTATCAGCTAGGCAAAATGTGTGTGACTAGTTCAATCCATCACCCAAAATTCTTCCTGAAAAAACATGGATGAAATCTAAGAGCAAAGTTATGAACATAGATCTGACACGACTCCACTTCCACCAGGATTTACATACTGGAAGCATTATATGGAAAGACAGACAACCAGACCTGTTACCTGTAACTGAGACTTTTGCCAATACCTTCATGAAGCAAGAGGTAACCTATCCTGGAGTTGTATGAAAAACTAAATTAAAAATAATCACAATTACAAAACATACACCAGATTACTTAGTTCAATGTACACAAATGTTTGCTGTCAAAAAATAAGCCTGCCTAGAAAGGCTGCAGAT
Source organism: Orthonyx spaldingii (assembly GCA_013397795.1). Lineage (NCBI taxonomy): Eukaryota > Metazoa > Chordata > Aves > Passeriformes > Orthonychidae > Orthonyx > Orthonyx spaldingii. Next base: position 3,567,188 of record VZTJ01002120.1, on the reverse strand, counting down.
GTGTTTTTAGCACAGCCAGCAGAGGACAGAGGATCAGATCACCACTCGAGTTTAGTGCAAATAGATGCATACACAGAGCTGGCAAAGAAGTGAAATGTGAATTATTACTGAGATGCTTTGCTACAGAGCTTTGCATTTCCTTCTCAACTCCTAAGATGGTCGTCATAACCTCCTCAGATGTATTTCTTCCACATACCTACAACTTCTCTTAAACAGCTATGTTTAGGAAAAAAAAAAATCTGTTAGGCAATAATGAAATATAATCTTTAGAGGTAAGTGGTGTTTATTTGTAAGCTAAACATTTCACATTCCAGCTCTTGCCTACTATTCTAAAAGCCACAGCAGGTATTCTGAGTGAGATTAAAACTAAATCTTGCTGTAAAGTTTCAGCATGCAAGCCACTGCTATAAAATGAATTTTATACAACTTGTTTGAAATGACACTGAAGCAGCTAGAACCAAAACCCTTACATGTTTTGATGTAATTTAAAATGCTCTTCCACTCTTATGACTGTGAAGTGCCTCCAGCTTTATTACTGGCAACACTACACAATTGGTATTATTTGTTATAGGACCTTTTAAACTAAACATTTCTTGCTCCATTTCCAAGACAAAGGCCTGGGCACTGACTTTATGGCAAACTGGAATTCTTGCACTATGTGGAATAATCAAGACAACAGTTATGTTATGGGTGGAGAAATCCCAATTAAATGAGGCAAACATTTTCACCTACATTAGCTGAACAAAAAGAAGACTGATAACTGTCTTACATACCTACACTTTTGATACACACCATGAGAAGCATTTATATATCATATCTACTGTCTTATGTTGTTTCCTCTGTAGAGTTTCTACCAAACTTTGTCAAAAGAAAATACAATGTACTAATGCTTGTTTTACAGGAGATTCTCAACACAGAATTTAACATTCAAGAGAATTTAGGTTTCTTTTAAGTGCAATAGACAGTTAATTTTCATATAATTCCACATTCAAAAAAAAAGCAGGAAGATACAAGCAGGAATTCAAACCCTCTACTGGCTTACTTGCCTGTGTGTACAAAAACTTGGTCTAATAATGTTGGGGTTTTGTAAACCACTGTACAAAGAAAAAGATGAAATTATCAAGGAGAATGTTTCTATACATGCTGATTATTCAGTGCACACTCACGTATCATCAAATCAAGGAGAGGGGTGCAATATCTACGTGAACTAGAAAGTGCTGTTTAAAAATCAGATCTAGTTCACAATATTCAGCAAGTTGACGTTCTGTTAACAGACTTGCCCTAAACATCTGCAACATCTGGCCCGCCGAGAACATTGCAGAGAAGCACCCAAGGAAAACAGCTACATAAAGCCTTCAGTGTACTCCACAATCCAGTGCAAGATTTAATATACACTGTCATAACAAGAGGCATCTTCTCATAAAGAGACAGGCCAGTCCAGCTCTTTCAGCCAACTGCTTGCACTATTCGCTCAATCACGACACCAGATACAATTACAATTGCCTCAGCACTGTGCCAACATCCCGAACACAGAAGGAAAAGATTCAGTACTACAGAGTGATACTACAGGGGGGAAAAAACCCCAAACAAACCATTCTTATTAATGCAAAAAAAATACTATTCAAATAACACGGACCTTCCTGTGTGCAACATCCACATAAATAAACTGCAGAATGTGCATTATCAAGCAGTTTCTCACATGCATTTGCCTACTAACCATTCTGCTGGGACAAATTCCAAATTTTCAACTCTCTGAACACTTCAGAAAACTGTCAGGTGATTTGGTGTCATTTCCACACATATAACCCAAACTACACCAGCACTAAATTAGCATTTCCCTTTTTATTCGAGTTTCCTTCTCCCACTTCCCTAGCATATTTATATTCGCGTTGACACAGAGCTGTTGAGCAAAGTAGGCAACATCTCCCTTGGCTTCTCACTAAAACTGTGACTGTTGTTAACATCTGGTTTTAAACTTAACCGTGACTAAATGTAACAAAATACTAAAATGTAACTAAATACTACGCTTTATATGTAAAAATGATAACATGGTACAGTAATTATATTTGAATGCATTCATATCCCACATACCTGAAGAGCTACCCCATTAGCTCACTGCAGCTACGTAGGCCTGATCTCTTAGCAGAGATGCAACAAAGAGAAAGTAAAATAAACCTCAAAGTATTTTGTTAACATGTAGCATATAAACGACTACAGGCGATTTAAGAAGTTTTGACGACTCCCATTGCTCATACACATTTAATTACTCAGAAAAAAGCATCCCAAAATCCGGTGATAAGAACCTCTTTATCACATCTCAAACACACTGCACATTTTGGTATTAAGCCATCTTGCTACAAACCGTAAACCAGAAGAATATAAACTGTCCCAAATATATTAATTTTCTCTCAAGGAAACAGGAGTCTGACCCTAGGAAATACACGAAAGAAAACAATGCCAAAACAAAACCCAAAAATCTTTGCACAATAACTGCCACGGAGATTAACCCCAAACTGTTCGCTGTACGCACGATCCACTCAGGACAGGAGGCATTTTTCTCAACTTTCTGTTATTGTGGTCTGCACGGGCACGTTTGAAGCAGAATCAAACCCCACCGCTTCATTGTGTGCTACCAGCTACCAAAGGCATTTGGCCTTCTCGCTGCACTCTCAGGAAGCGGTTATTATCTTTGAGAGCACTAAAAAAACAACACAAGTTTTTCGTGCGCTCGAACAAAGCCCGTGTGATTCCAGCCACGCAGCGGCCCGTGGGGTCCGAGCGCCGCCCCCGTCCCCGCTGCCGCTCCCCCCGAGCCGGA
>VZTJ01002120.1:3501991-3563820 GCA_013397795.1 Orthonyx spaldingii | reverse complement strand
CCCGGCCCCGCCGCGCCTGCGCGCCCGGCCCGGCCCGCGGGAGGCGGAGGGAGGAGGTGGCGGCCCCCGGCCCCTTCCGCCGCGCATGCGCCGCGCGCCCTCCTCAGCGCGGGCACCGGGGGAAGGGGATGTGTGCGTCCCCGTCCCTCTCGCCACAAGCAGCGTTAGTGTTTGTCTCCCTGTGTTTGAGCTCACTTTCATTTACTGTGTCGAGTTCTGGGCTCCTCAGTGCAAGAAAGACAAGGAGCTACTGGAGAGGGTTCAGCAGAGACCACAAAGATGATGTGGGGTCGGGAGCATCTCTCACATGAGAAGACACTGTGGGAGCTGGGCCTGTCCAGTCAAGAGAAAACAGGGGATTCATTAATGCATATAGGTTTCTTTAAGGCAGGTGCCAAGAGGATCACAGAATCATAGAATATGCTGAGTTGGAAGGGACCCCATCAGGATCATTGAGTTCAGCTCCTGGCTCTGCACAGGACATTCCAAGAGTCACACCATGTGCCTTAAAACATTGTCCAAGCGCTTCTTGAACTGTCTCAGGCTTGGTGCTGTGACCACTGTCTTGGGGAGCCTGTTCCAGTGCCCAGCCAACCTCTGGGTGAAGAACCTTTTCCTGATATGTAACCTAAATGTCCCCTGACTCAGCTTCAAGCCATTCCCTCAGATCCTGTCACCGGGCACCAGAGAGAAGGGATTGGTACTTGCCCCTCCACTTTCCCTCATGAGGATGTTGAAGACTGAAATGAGGTCTCCCCTCAGTTGCTTCCAGCCTGAGGTGCCTGGCACACAGATGGTGCCAGTTTTAAGGGTTGCCCAGTGACAGGACAAGGAGCAGTGGCCATGAAATGAAACACAAGAAGCTCTACCTCAACACGAGGAAGCACTTCATGTTAAGGGTGGCAGAGCACTGGAAAAGGCTGCCCAGGGAGGTCATGGAATATTTCTTCTCTGGAGACATTCAAAACACACCTGGACACATTCCTGTAACCTTGCCTTGGCCTAGATGATCTCCAGAGGTCCCTTCCAACCCTAACAATTCTGTGATTCTGTGATTTTAGACCTTTCAGGAAGTGTGGCGGTGGGAGGCGGTGCCCACCTGGGGGCCTGGGAGGCAGAGGGGAGGCGAGGCCTGTTTGAGGGGTCTGCAGTGGTCACCCAGCACCACCTGTGGGATGTGTGTTTGCATGTGTGTGTTACAATAGCCAGAAATGCATCACTGTAGTTACTAATTTGTTAGTTAACTGCTGTGCCCATGGTTGTTGCGAGGTGATTTTGGGCAAAGAGCCAATTATTCTCTTCCCCTGAGAGAGTTAGAGATGGGATCACTGGTACAGCAGGATGATGCTGTTGGTAAATATGGTCCTGGTGCTAGTAGACATTGCCAATGACGGGTCTTGATAACCTCACTCAGTATGAGCATAAATTCTACATATTCCGCAGCCCCTAAAAATTAGAGGGCTCTCTGCATGTCAATGACATTTTAAAACACGCATTTCACAAGAAAATTCCCCATTTGCCTTTTTACCCATTCTTCAAGAGCCCGGTTAGAGCACTGCAGGAAACAGTGACAGATGCCATCCACAGATCAAACCTTCAGACAAAACCTGACTCTGGGTCCTGTGGGCACTGCACAGCCACTGCTGTGACCCCTTGTTGTGCAGGCAGGGAGGAGTCAGTGACTCCTGGCGAGCTGGGCTGCAGGAACAGCACCTGTGCTGGTGCTACTGCTGGCGCAGCAGTTGTGTGGATGAGATGTCTGTGACTACCAACTGTGTTCTTAAAAATAGAGATGTCTCAAAGGAGAAAATCCTCACTGTTTTCAGTATTTATAGACATGGCTAAGAACATAAAAGTTCCCAGCTCCTGATAAAGATAGAAACATTTCTGCAAGAAATGAAAATGATTTCTTGAGACTAATGCTAGTCAGCTAAATACCCAGATGTCTGCAGCCTGCTGCCACTCGCATGGCTAATCTCTGTGATCCCCAGTGTCCTGTCCCACTGCCACCTGGGCCGTCTCCAGGGAGGGTGCAGGGCTGAAAAGCCAATTCCTGTGCTTACTGAGGAGGGAAGGCCTCTAAGTCACAGCCTCCAAGCCAGCCCTTCCCTTGGTGCAGACCAGCTGGGACCGAAGGAAACCCTGCTATGCTCTTGGCATCCTGAACACTTGCAGCAGCTGGTCCACATTACACCAGCTCTCCAGCTCCGACCCTTCTGGGGACTCTGTTTGTCCTCAATAATTCTAATCAGTGTTTGTATAAAGCATCAAATCTTCACAAAGAACTCAACATGCATTTGATAAGCATGAGCTTGAATGATTTCTACATCAGCGTGCTTCTCAGTACTGAAAAACCCAACCTGATCATGAAACAGAAAAATGTTTACGTGCAATCAGTTTGGGATTTGGTCTGATAAATACAATTATTTGGTTTTTTCTAAAGTATTTTTCTAAAAAAAGAATAAAACAAAACAATTCCACCACCATATACCTCACAATTTAATAATGGCGCTAAAGTTTTTGACTCATGCTAAAATAGTTCAAGAAATGCCTTCTTCTCTTGCTGTTGTTCTGAGTGGAAACTTTAAAAGTACTTAATACTTTAGATAGTTTTACTTGATATCACTCCATTACAAAATATTTTTCCTAGCTATTCCTCTTTTTAAGGATGTGTTAACAGCTGACTGAGCTCTGCTTACACTCCAGATATTTCAGATAAACTCCTTTAACTTTAACACAGTCATGCTTTGCTTTTTCTGTGAATAAGCATCCTCAGTGAAAAATAACAAACAAATACACAGTCTACAGTTTAAGAAAGTAGCCAAGGATACGGAAAGCCTGGATGCCTTTGCCTTCCTCCACAGTCTTCCTCTGAAACCCTGGGTAAGGCACTTAACTGAAGACATTCACAGAAACTGAAAGCTGCAGCCCTAACCACCCCCACCCAGCTCCTGCCTAACCATGAAGAGGTCTACATTTTCTAAAGCCACAAACTTCAGGACCTAGAGCTCTGGACATGAACAGAATTTATCCTGCTGTGCCATGACATTCACGTTACCCAGCAGTTTTGACAAACAACGCAAACGGTTGTAGCAGGATAGCAAATAATTAACCTGTATTAATTAAAACTAAGGTATTCTTCCATGAAAACGAAACAACTCTCAAACCAACTCCACAAAAAACGCAGGTCCCTGCAAAAGCTTGCACTCTTTTAAAGCAAAGTGTGTGACATCCTTCACTCCCAGGACTGGAAAGCATCCAGATTTGATTCCTTTGCTCATTATTTACAAGCATGGCTTCCTTGGAGAGAGTCCCCAAAATCAGCAGCCTACTTTGGCTGCCCTCTGCTGCAGCTGGGCTGTTCTGCAGCGAAGAAGTCAATATCTCGACTCAGGTCTGCTTAATGGCCTTGCCAAGGCCTTGCAGTCAGAGAAGCATAGAGTTGTTTGGGTTGGAAGGGATTTGATGACCCTCTAATCCAAATCCCGAGTTTAACTATCCCCGATCTAATCCCCAGTCTAGCTGTCATCCTACAGCTTAAGAGGGGCAATCACAAATGTGTGAGCCTCTGAATTCTCTGAAAAAACAGTTGCATTAACTACCTACACCTTCACTGAGGAACAGCCCTGCAGCTCGGGAGCCATTGGAGCTGTCTGTCCGTGTTCCGGAGTAGGGCCATGGAAAGCTGGTTTATATCCTTAGCATGTCCCTTGTGAGCTACATCTTGATGAAATATGCTGATACATTTCATGCATTTGCAGGAGAAGATCCCATTCTGAAGTTAACTTTCCCACACCACCACTGCATAGCAAATCTAGGCACCTGATGCATTGGGTTCTGCATTCCATTTTGTCAACAGACTTACAATTATTTAATAAGGATCAATGAGTCTGAAATGCTACAGTCACTAGACATGCTGCTAGATGCATTGCAATAGGAATTCGTTTGTATTTCGTGGTTTAGGCCGGCAGTGACCATAACACGTAGGAGGGTTTACTGCGAAAAGAACTCTGTCCCAGTGAGCCAAGCCTCCCCCTTGGCTGATCTGTTCCCAGAGCCTCAGAGAAACTTTCTTAGGAGCCTTAGACTCTTTGCACAGTGGGACTTTCCCATCCAGGAATCCTTTTGCCCCACCATTGCTTTACAAGCACAGCCTTTCCCTACTACAGCCATTCATGTGCTAAGTCAGGGCTGATCTTCTCTTCTATTGTTTTTGAACAGTAACCTGTTCATTAACTCAGTCTCTGCTGCTTCTTGTACTGATACTGTTGTCGGAATTCCCTCAATCTTCACAGCCTATTTCTGTCTCAGCCCTCTCTTCTGATATGGAAACATTTGACCCATGTTATGCAGCTGCATCCATTGTCCAGTTTTAGTGTTTAAAACTACATGATTTAAGCTTTTTATCCCATATATGGAAAGAACTCTTCTGAGTTCATTATACTTCAAATTTCCCATTTAACACAAAAACTGGTACAAAAGGGCCTTCCCCTAGTATTATTCCCATAAACCCATTTGACAGCAGCCAGCCTCTCAGTACACTGAAAAGGCCAGTCTGCTCTATTCCTTAAAACTGTGGTATTATTTCCATTTGTTTCCCCTTACTTGTATGTGTGACTGTAAATTTCTTCAAGGAAGGCTATGTATTCTGGGTTTTTTAGGGACTAGATAGCAACTAGCATAACATACTGAGCTAGTGCACATGAGAACGCTTCAGTTTAGCATCAACAGGAAATTCACAGTTGTATTATAGTAAATTTTGTCACTAATCCCATTTTTTTGAGTGACTCATTACTATACTACTGCTCTAAAATGCTGACTTGCAATTCAGTTACACACATGGTCATTGCTTGTGTAGACATTATCAGCAAGATAATAATTCTGCAAGAACAAGAGATTGAAACGAAATGCATGAGAAGAGGTGTCAGTGAGTGGAGTGCACAGCCCTGCAGCACAGATCATCATGAACAGTGTCCCAAGAAAGAAACGTCTCTCCTGGAAATGCTTTGCTAAGTAACTCTGTGCTATAATGGCTGAGGAGGTATCAGCTGAAGACTCGTTTCTCCTGCGGGATGGCTTCAGTCCCCGAGTCATTCACCCCCCATAAGTGGCTGAGGTCTAAACAAACTTCATAAACATACCTGGGAATGTTTCACGCCAGAGACTGCCATTGCAACACAAGAGTCACTAATGGCATCACCTCACGTACAGGAATGAATGTGAATAGCTGTGGAGTGGCAAGGCCAGAGATAATAGCTGGTTTTCATACTCACATTCACTTCATTCACAGCAGAGTGGCATCAATGTTTATCTTAAAAAAAAAGCGTGCATGTCTCAATAGAAGTATATTTTTCTTTTCAGTGGAGAATTAAGTTCCAGGAGCTCTTCATGATAGAGGCAGGCTGTTGCTCTTAGAGCTGAAGATTGCATATAATACTCAGTACAAAGAATGAAACCTCAGAGTTGAGCATCAAATTCACTGTCACTCATTTAATATATTCAGCAGTAATGAGTAAACATTCTAATTTCTAAAAAGGGGGGGAAAGTGCAAAGAAATAGCCGAGGCAATGGAAGCAAGCACAAGAGCTCTGAATAATAGGGATTTTTTTTTTTGCACACTTAGGATGACAGAATTCAGCCATATCAGAACAAGGAAGAGTGGGAAGAATGTTTTTTTTTTTCTCTCCTAGGGAAATACATTATAACAACCCTAAGAGCATATCCAGAAGTTTTGATTTTTTGCATAAAGTCTCACCAACTTAACGTGCATGAACAAGAATTTCTCTGCATCTTCAAAAATGAGAAGCCGTAATGCAAAGGATAAACTAGAAAAAAAATCTGCAACAGTACTTTGACTTACATAATTTAATATCTTAGGTTCATTAATACCCTTCTACCTCTTGCTGTATCAAATACTGATCCTCCCAACTGCTAAAGGTTCTTCTAACAGGGCTCTGAACCAGCAGCCTGACACCAAGTGGACTTTGCTTAGGGTAACATTTGGACATCTGCAGTCATCTCTGCTCTTTTGGTGTAATCACTAGGCTATAATTTTTTCTTCTATCTTAACTGCACCTGAAGCTGGCCAGAATTTCCTGTTCTTACACAGTGTCAAGGGGGCCCAATCACAAGCAACAAGATGACTGGACACATCATTTAAATACCAAAATGGAGCACAGCTGTATTAACTCACAGCTAGTTCAGACCTCTGTTCTGACTCATCATTATAGCATGAAGACATAGCCACTGTCCCCCATTTCCATGCAGAGAACCCAAACCTTACTCTATGCCAAACATACCTTGAGAGCAGCAAGGCACAGCACAGTGACTACACAATGCCAGACACAGACTGAGGAAGGGAAATTCCATCTTGCTTCCTGAGCATAAATAAAGTGGTTGAGCACTGTAATACTGAAAAGTAGGTGCCAATGTTATGCACATATTACATAACTAATAACAGTGTATTCATACCTCTGTGGGCTTACCTTTAATTATATCTGCAGGTCTTACAGACTTCTAAAGTACCTCTCTTGTTTCTGATGCATCCTTCTTCCTAGGCAGTTAGTCAAACACAGAACAAACTAAGAAATTCATTGAGCTGAGACAATGCGTTTGTAAATAGTGCAAAATTCAAGTTCTTTTTGTGAGTCAGCTCTCCCTCTCTTGCAGTACAGGACCCTTGTCTTCAGCTAATCTGCTATCAGGGCCCAACAGCTGTTTGTGCATCCTCACCCCCCAGTGCTGGGGTGGGGACCCAAGGGTGAGCCAGCATCTGGAGCAGAAAATGGAAAGGGCAGGGTGAGAGGGAAGAGAAGTGCTTTGTTTTCCAGCGGGAGCTGCTGGGGGGGGGACCCACCACCCAGCCAGCTCTATCTTTACTGTCTCTGTCACACTGGGAGCTAAGAGTTTTGCAAGTGGGAAGCCGAGATTACCTCTTCAGATGGGAATAATCAATTCCCATTTCCCTGGCACAGGAAAAGTAGGCACAAGACCACACCCTGCAGTCTGTGGCTTGCTTTGCCTACTGGTTTGAGCTGGCTCCAGACGGAAATCCTATTTGGCTGGAAAACTTCTTCCCTCGTAATGCATCCTGTTAGTGGATTGCAAATCAGGAAATTTATATGTGTAAATAAGAGTGCCTTTTCACTCATTTTGGCCAAGGGCTAAGAATTAGAAGACAACATCTGTAGATGCATCCAATTTTCATTTAGGAGAACAATACTACTTAAGAGTGATTCCGGTACATCCATGTTACATCACGCTGACTGCATCACTGACAAGGGCAATTAAGGAGCTATGATCTCTAGACCAGAAAGAGTCCTCCAAACCTTTAAGCACAGTCCTTTTCTTCATACAATCTCAAATGAAAATTTTCCAAATGGAATTAAAGTCCGGTCCCCATCTCCCACACATACTTCCCCTGGAAGGCCAAGAAAATATGCTTAATCCATTTAATCCTTCCTTTTATTCATATCTATTTTTAGCTTTAACCAAAGCATACAGATGGGAGGAATTACAGTCTCAACACATCACTATCTTCCCAAGATCATTTGTTTTTCTGTTGGTAAAAATGCACAAGATGAAGCATTAGCTGGAAAATACATGCTTGTTGCAACTTCATAAAGCACCAGCCAGAGATGTGAACGAGTGTCATAACTTAAGTGACTTTTCCAGACAAACAGTGGTTTTTCTTTTATATTTGACAGAGTCTAAGTGATGTTGTAGTTGAACAGCATTAAAATTAACCCCTTGTCCTAGCTCTTTGAGAAGTTCGGCAGTAACTGGCATGGAGACTGGCTGAGCCCCCTTGACCCTGGATAAGCTTATCCCAGGAGATCAGCTTCACAGGGCTGGACTCACGGCCCAGAGCCCATCGTGCAGCTTTACAGCCACTCCACAAACGGAATGTTTTGGGCACGTAGGGGCAAACCCTGCCCTCACGCTGGCCCCGACTGCGAGCTGCAGCACATCCCACCCCTGGCAATGAAGGGTGATCTGCCTCACACGTGTTGACAGCAGCAGTGCCAGGCAAGGATAAGGCACCCAGCCCCACCCTGTGCTCCCGACTGCGGCCCAGGGAAAGCAAACAGGCGGAGGCAGCTCACAAAACTTTCACCAGCTGCTGCAAGCAGTTACCCTCTTTTCCTTCCTGGCTGTTGTTCTCCATGTGCTTTTCCTAGTCCCCTAGTAGTAGGGCAGGTCCTCTGCTGTGCCACACTACCAAAGGTGGTGTTTCGCCCACTTTTGTGATTAAGAAGAAGAAGAGAGGCAGGTGGGCAAACAGCCCTTCGGCCCTCGGGGTTATTGGGAGGAAGACGTCGTGGCAGCAGTGGGACAGGCTGGGGAGGGGAGCTGCCTTCTGTGGGCCCTAAATGCCACTTCTGGTCCAGGGTTTCATTCAAAAATAGGGATCAGTTTTCGTGAAGTTTTTAAGGAATTCAGTTTAGTACCTGCAGTTACTATATCCCCTTTTCACCTAAAAAACTGGAATTATTTGGGTCAATGTTATTATGGTGTTTCTGACAGGAATTTTACAGAGGACACTATTTTATTGTAGAATGCTACTTAAGAGAATGAATATAGATTTATAGGTTAAGCTCTAAGTGTGTGTTGTAAAAGTTTATTTTAAAGATAATAACACTATCTAGTGTTAGTGAAGGTATTATTGTGCAACTGCTCAGAAATGTGGGAATGCATTTCAGTGATGAAATAGAATTTTGGCATGTTTAAATTCTATTTTTAATCTTGTTTGGTAGAAAGTTTTCATGAAAATGTTTATTTGCATTCTGGAAATGACAGCATATATTTGATAATGATTCTGCAAAACAGACTTTGTATAGGACAAGATAACCTAATCTTGAATTAAACTTAATAAATAAATAAAAACTTAATTCCAACATTTACAAGAAGGAGTTCTTAAGAGTGCAAACAAATGCAAATAAATTATTAAGGCAAATTTAAGGTATTGTTAGGAAAAGAAAACAGGACAGATTGTGTGTGTGTGTGTATATATATATATATATATGGTCTGTATATATATATATACACACACACATTGTATACATATATAGCTATAAACCCAGGAAATACAGAATGAAGGAAGAAATTTGTACAATTTCCCTCAGCTGGTGAAAAAAAAGGTAGCAACAGCACTTAATAGAGTAACTCGACCTGTGGAAGCAGCAATGGGATCAGTATTTTTGCAAATAGTAATTATTTCTTTTTGGCTGTGGTTCTCATTTCATCTGTGTTTCATCTTATTCCATCAGTATCTTCTAGAGCAGCTAGTATCATAGAATCATTAAGTTTGGACCTCCAAGACCATTAAGTCCAACCTTTGACCAAATAATACCACGCCAACTAAACCCTAGCACTAATTGCCATGACCAGTTTCTTAAACAGTCGTTTCTCAAACATCACCAGGGACAGTGACTCCACCACTTTCCTCTGCAGCCCATTCTAATGCTTAACCACCCTTTCAAAAAACTGGTGAAAAAATTCTTCCTGATGTCCAACATGAACCTTCCTTGGTGCAATTTGAGGCCATTTCCTCTCATCCTCAACTCTCTTTATTGTCTTTTACAGTGGTGGCCAGATCGAGTTCTAGCTGAGCTTTCACCGTTCTAATTTTCTCTCTACATGACCTAATGACATCCTTGTGTTCTTCCTGAGGTGCCTGCCCGTTCTTCCAAAGGTCATAAACTCTCTTTTTCTTCCCCTGAGTTTCAGCAAACCTCGCTATTCAGTCAGGCTGGTTTTCTTTCCCACTGACTCATCTTTTGGCACATAGGGACAGCCTGCTCCTGAGCCTATGAGATTTCCTTCTTAAAGTATGACCAGTCTGCCTGGACCCATTTGTTTTTAAGGGATGCAGTATGACACTAGAAGCTTCCTCTTGAACACAGTAAGATAACGAAACAAAATATTCAGTGTCTGACTGGGAATGTGGGATACCAAATACATTTTAATAAAGAATAGCTGTAAAATAAAAGCAAGTCTTTCAAAGTTTAATAGTTGCAGAACCAGAATATGCTGAGCCCTTGTTGAGCAGGAACAGGGAGGCTCAAGCTCAGCTGCAGGCTATCTGCAGACCCAGACAGGGAGCACTAACTCAGCTTATGGTAAATTATTGGGTTTAAGATTCACTCTTAACGCCAAACTTCAGATCTGCTATTGTAACATGACAGGGAAAGGCAGTTACTCTAAATAGAAACAAGCACAGTTTTAGTGATGATTCTTGTTATGAAGCCTAGGGCTGTCCTGCATCCTCAGAAATGTCATTTCTACCCCACCATCCTACTCCCAGTAGCCCAAGCTGTTTTTTGTTTTACTAGCTGCAGCTCACACTGGCATTTTTAAAATCCCAGCCAGAGCTTTGCTGCACAAGGAGCTCTGTTTTTTATGCCAGGGGGCATTGTTGCCTTGGGGGCAACCACACACTGCTGGCCCCTGGACATAACATGAAAGGAATGACTGGGTCCAGGCCGTCTCCAGTGGGGTGGAGGCCCAAAGCTGCACTCTTTCAAGGCTCAGATGTGAGAAGAGTCAGGATGCAGTGGGGATGTAGAGAGTCAAACACATGGGGCACCCGTTCCCCCGGCAGATACCTCTCAATGAGTCCTCTTTCCTTTGTCTGTTTTCACACAGGACATCTGGGGTGTGTTGTCTCTCTGCCCCAATTTTGATTCTGGGCTAAAGATGTATTTCAGAGCTCCACTTTCCTGGCCTTTATTTACTTTCTGTTTTCAGTCAGGCATCTCTACTTATATGGCAAGCACAGACGCCAAGATCTGCCTGCAGGTGCAGTTCAAATCTTGCATTTTGGAGGTGAGAGTATTCAACTTCGATTTGTGGGTTTTCATGTTCTTAATTAGAGAAGGCTATCAAACCCACAGTTTATGTCCTGGATGAATTCTCTAACCTTTTGTACCTCTCATACAATTTGGTGTTTGCTGGGGGGTTTTTTTTGTGGGTTTTTTTGGGTTTTTTTTTGGTTTTTTTTTTAATTAAAAGAAAAAATCTTGATCCCTGCACAATTTTATAACTATAATATTGCTTTCTACCTCCAAAGAAAGTTATGGACAATGATTTTGGCCACTCCACCCTCAGATTACAGGTTATTTTTAATCCCATCCAAGTAACTCTTTTCCAAGCGTGGGACAGGCAAACCAAGCCCATAACTGTGTCCCACTCACACTCCTGGGACCTAAAATTAAATATTGTGAAATATTTACCCACATGTTTTGCCTAGTTTTTACCACTGACATTGGCCTTTACTTTAAATTAGTTTTCTCTAGTCCTCATAGTTACTCCTGGGATAAAAACAGCCAGAAGAACATTAAGGAGAGTTTTCTCTCACAACTCGAACATAGTCTATTCGTACTACCCTAATGCTGAAGAAGTAATACTTCTGGGGGGCTTTCTTTCAGGCAGGAATGCAAAAATACCAAACCCAAATGCAGACTGAGCCAATGTCGCATTTTTGCTCGGGACCAGTAGATGGCAACCACCCATTGCAGTGTCAAAGGTAAGTGAGAGTTGTTGAGGTGGGGGATTTATTAGGGGACAGCTTGAGCAGCGAAGCTCTGCTACTCCACACGAGGAGAAAGCAGAACTTGTATTTTTTACTCCTTCTTATACCTCTCCCTTTGGGAAGGGAGCAGTGAGTTGCCCTTTTACATACCCAGTTTTGACAAATTATAATTGTGACAATCCATTTGACTAAAATATCTTACGGCTGCTCCTTACTGCTAATATCGGTCAAAAAAAGAACAAGACAATGGAAAAAAAAATCTAAAGCAATCAGACTGTCTTCGCTTCCACAGGAATAGCTTCTTATCATTGTTAATTAGATTCCTTATTACTTTAGGTGGAAGCAGTTAGAACTGAGTAACAATGAATCTGGGATCGGAAATAGACTTCCCGATAGGAATTGACTGAGGCTATTGACATACCAGTTAATTAATTATGGTTGTCTGAGTGGCCTTAAAGAAGTTTTTTTGACATGATCGAGTTTGAAGAAATTCTATTTTTTTCCCCCTACAACATCAGATTAAAAGTTATTCATTTCTAGGAGCAAGAACAGTAACAGTTTGAAAAAAATCCCCTCCAAATACCTTGCATTCATGCTTTGGAAAATAACTTCCTTCATTAAAACACGAGAAGAATTAGGGAAATATATCTATAACCTTACTAGAAGGATACTTAACTACCTGTAGTCATATTAAATTTAACTTTTGCATTGATTTAACCATATTTTGTGCCTTTGTTTTCAGTGAGGATTGGTATACATAATACATGTATCGATGCACACAGAAGTAGAGTGTCGGTAGTGCAGGAAAAAGCAGACCTTTAGACCTCTGAAGGATTCCAGCATGGCCTTACAGTGTCATTTGCAATTTAAAAAAGAATACACTACAAATAGCTAAACCAGACGAGGAGAGCACTGTCACTTAGTAAAAGGAAACCAAAATACTCTGCATTACTGGAATGCCTCCCTCCAAGTTCTCAACCACTTTGGAAACCATTAACTTGAAATGCATTAATTTGCACCCTTGCAGTACAAGGTGTATGTTTATTCTCAGAACTCACACCTTTCCTAGGAAGGCTTAAAAGACTGAGTTGACAGATAAAGTATAACCTTTCGCTTTTGTTACAGCTACCCCTTGATCAGCTGTGAATTTCTATAAGTGACTTTGAAATTAGGGGAAAACCAGCTGGCATCTATTTCCTAGTGAATACTAGAGAGGTGATATTAGGAATAGCTTCTGAAATGCTTTACAAAACCCATCAAACCTTCCTCATTATTTCCTTAATCTAATAATAACATTTTTACTCTAAAATCCCCTACTTTTTAATGAGATTTGAGAGGTTTTTTCTTCTTTAGAGAACTTAAAGGCCTTCAACCTGATGATAAAATTTGAGCAATTTTATTTGCCTTAGCATGAGAAATTATTTGACTTGTATATGTTGTTTTTCTTATGGACCCATGAGTTTTGTTAAGGGTCCAAGAGTTATCTTGGACTCTTCTTCCAGAGAACTGCCAAGCTAGGTTGGTTTTTTGTTTTTACAAAAAGGTAAAGAAAGAGAAGTTCTAAATGATTTAGAAGGAATTTTTGGACAAACAATAAAAATACTGCTCTGTTTATAATCATGCTTTTTTTTAGCTCAAATGTTTGAAGAGGACAGATAGTTTTAAAGATTCAAGGTCTGTGGTTGCCATGAAGGGCAGAGAAAGGTCTCACTTCTGGTACTTATCACAAAGAAGTTTGCAAGAGACCTCCAAGGACAGTAACTCTCCAGTAAAGTTCAGTTCATGTTCAAAGGAATTTGTGTGGAAATTCCAGTCCCCTCAATGCTTCATACGCATCAGAGATCACGAAATACACCCTCATGCACTGTAATAGTCATATTTATAGCAGAACCTGCCTCAAGGCCTGGAATTTTATGTGTTAGATATCTAAGTAAGGGTCAGAGGTATCTTCAAAAGCTTGTGCTGTGTTTCTCTTGTGTGTGCATTGAAATGTGTGTACGATGAGCTGTGACAATGTGCTTTGAGGATCGTTGTTTGGCAGGAGTGTGCACACCTTATGTACAATGGTAAAAAGGCACTGGAAAAATGTAATTGTAGCCTTTTCACTCTTCTTCTCCTGCACTTTCTAAAACTGGGAAAAGCCCATATTGCCCCCTACTACTGTGCAGGAAAACAGTCTCTGGACTGTTTTTAGCAAAACATTTCTGTTTCTTTGATTGAGACACTGGAAATATTCCTTGTTGAGCAAAGCCATAGCATGCTGGCTGGCAGACTTGTTTGTTTGATCATGTTACAGTGAAGAATGAAAATATGATTGAGCACTGTAGTGAGTGCTTGAACATTGACTTTTAAACAAAGAATAAAGTACAGATTTGCATGGGGACTTTGCTTACCTGATCCGTATTTCAGATGCTGTTTGAAGCATAATTTAAAGGAGAGATAACCAGGATCACAGTCCAGTAATGTGCTGAGTGATTTTGAGGTGGTGCTGGATACTATCCATTACCATTGCTTGCAGTGAGATTCAGGGATAATCAAACTGGCGTAATAAATTACCAAGATAAGATGGGTAATGAAAGAATGTGAAATGCAGAAGATAAGTTTGTGTTTCTCAACAGTGTTCAGTGTGACTTTTGTAATTATTAACTAAACCTTAAAGCCTGAGGTAGCCCTTATTCAAATGCCTTAATCCTTTTTCAGATTCTCTCCTTACAACTACATCTCCTCACATTTCCACAATGAGGGAAAGGAAGACAACAGATCCACTTCATTCGTCCACAGATCTGAGTGAAGGGAAGGAGAAGTTCAGACTGAAACAAGAGGTCGGCCTGATTAGCGGCGTGTCGTTAATTGCAGGCACCATGATAGGCTCGGGGATCTTTATGTCCCCTGAGTGGGTGCTACATCACATGGGGAACCCTGCCAGCAGCCTGCTGATCTGGGCAGCGTGTGGTCTCCTGGCCATGTTTGGAGCCTTGTCGTACGCTGAGCTTGGAACAATAATTAAAGAGTCTGGAGGAGAATATATTTACATTTTGAGGATTTTTGGTTCTTTTCCTGCTTTCCTTTTCGCCTACACTTCTGTCATCCTGGTGAGACCAGCTGGCTTGGCAGCTGTGTGTCTGAGCTTTGCTGAGTACGCCATTGCGCCGTTCTACCCAGGATGCTCGTCTCCGCAGGTTGCCGTCAAATGTACAGCTGCTGCCTGCATCCTGATTTTAACTATCATCAACTGTCTCAACGTGAGGCTGGCGACATCTGTCATGAACATTTTTACAGCTGCCAAACTCTTGGCTTTGTTGGTGATCGTGGTGGGTGGGTTGGTGCTACTTGCCAAGGGACAAACTCAGAGTTTTCAGAATGGTTTTCAAGGCACAAGTGCAGGTATTGGGGCAGTTGGAGTGGCATTTTACCAGGGACTCTGGTCCTATGATGGATGGAACAACCTAAATTATGTAACTGAGGAACTGAAGAAGCCTGAGGTGAGTGAGTGAGTGAGTGAGTGAGTGAGTGAGTGAGTGAGTGGTGAGCTGGGTTTTACTAACTTAATCCTGCTGTTAATATGTTTGATTCTATCTGTGGTTGTGTTAAGAGTGGTAATCAAGGGATTTACAGTGAGAGTGGTGAGACACTGACACAAGAGAAGTTGTGGATGCCCCATTCCCAGAAGTGTTCAAGGCCAGCTTGTGTGGGGCTTTGAACAACCTGGTGTGGTGGAAGGAACCCCTACTCATAGTATGGGGGTTAGAACTAGATAATCTTTAAGGTCCTTTCCAATCCAAACAACCTTGTGATCCTATGAAAGTCCTAAAATGCCCCATTGACTGGAAAAATATTGTTAGGCAGCACTTGAATGCTTTGGGGATGAAGTTTTGTGTTAGTGTTTAGAGGATATCACTGTAGACACTTAGATTTATTCAGAAAAGCACTCACTACTATAATCCATAAAGGATTCTTAACACCACATATTCCCTAAAAGACTTGACCCATAATCTATGCATCAGAAAACCACTTTATCTTTCCCCGTTGCATGGAGGGGCAACTTCAGAGCAAGCCAAGCCTCACTGGAAAGGGAATCTAACTCTCTGAATGATCTCTGTCTTTAAAAATCCACATTTTAGCATTGTGCAGTCCATGCTATAGGCACTGAAGTAGCTCACCTGCATCTCACATCAGCCTTCTCTGTGCCATATTACCCATTTTCACAGATCACACACTGCAGCAGTGAACAACTCTTATTTTGCAAGAGTTATGTGAGTGCAGAGTTTATAGAGTGTGCTCTCTACCAGTGCAGCACACAAGATCCTAGAGATTAAATGAAAATACATAGTTAAATATTAGCCTAAATGGCAGCAAAGTTCCCAGGGCCACTCTCTCCCACAGGATCGTGAGCACTGATATTCAGGCCCTTCCAGAGTGCAGATAACAACATTAGGAATTGATATATCTTGTCCTGTGTTGAGAATGGGGAATGCAAAAATTGGTATTTCAGGTTCTTAGATGCACACAGTTGCCATTTCCCAGTATTTTCAGTTGCATAATACCCTTGATTTTATTGAGTCTTAAAATGATCCTGTGGCATTCTAAGACACAATCCTGCCACTAAGAAAAAGAAATATTTCCTTCCTAGAGCAAATCCCCTTTGAGATTTTCAGATCAAACCCCTGCTTTGATTTAAACTATAGAGGAGTTAAATGTGATGCAACACACACTGGAATTTTGTCCATGGCAGTGAGATGTTTATGGAAAGATGCAGCACACCAGGAGACATAACACATGAATAACAAATAAATCAATTTTAAAATAATCAAGAAGTATGCAAAAGACATCTTAGGCAGCTATGAACCAAAATCTTTTTAATAAGATTGGGTGGGTTCTTTTTGTTTGATTTATTTTGTTTGGTTGGTTGTGGGGTTTTTTAGACTAACTTTGGAACTGTACAACCTTACTGTTTGCCTGACATCTTTGGAAGACTGGTGTGAAAACTGCCATGTGAATCTGGATCTACATCCTGTTTGGAGGAAAAGCTTAGGGAGCGGAGGAATTTGAATGAGAGACGTGGGCGGTGACAAAAACAAAACAAACAAAAAAAGCACAGTGCAGGCATAAATGTGCTGCACCTAACACTGCTGTCATCCCTTTTCCAGGTGACCCTTCCCAGAGCTCTGATGATTGCCATTCCTTTGGTTACGTGCCTGTATTTGCTGGTAAATGTGAGCTACTTGGCAGCCATGACTCCCTCTGAGCTGCTGTCTTCAGGAGCTGTGGCCGTCACTTGGGGGTGAGCTCTGCGTGAGGCAATGCAGCCCCCAGAAATACTGGTTCTCTCCTGAGCATCAGGAGATTTGAGTGTTATTCCCAGAGGGAATGGCAGCACTGCACTGGTCAGGCCAGGAAGACCTGTCAGGCCATGTTACAGAGAAGAAGAGGGTGACAAAGATGCTCAGAGGACTGAAGCACACTGCTGTCTGAGAGAGCTGGGACTGTTCAACCTGGAGGAGAGAAAGCTCCAGGGAGACCTTATAGCATGTTCCAGTGCCTAAAGGGGCTACAAGAGAGCTGGAGAGGAAGGTTTTATAAGGGCATGTAGAGGTAGGACAAGCAGGAATGGCTTCAAACAGAAAGAGAGTAGGTTTAGATTAGACATAAGGAAGAAATTATTTACTGTGAGGGTGGTGAGGCACTGGCACAGGTTGCCCAGAGAAGCTGTGGATGCCCCATCCCTGGAAACATTCAAAGTCAGGTCGATGGAGGCTTTGAACAACCTGCTCTAGTGGAAGGTTTGAAGAAGATGATCTTCAAGGTCCATTCCAACCCAAACTGTTCTGTGATTCTATAATTCTGTGGTTCTGTGAGGCTAAGGCTGACCGGCTCCATCTGGCCACAGTCTCCAAGGTGCATCTAGGCTGCCAAGATGGCACATCCCTTACTCCCCATTCCCATTTGTTTACACTGGGAACCCGTAGTTCCCCCCCAGTTGATGTTTTACCTCATGGAAAGTGTCCATAAAGCAGAGGTGAAGGTCACGCCAGGAGCATCTCCCCACAGGCACTGGGAATGCAGCGAGGGTACATATCCAGACCTGGGGACTGAGAAATGACCCACGTTTTAGATATTTCCTGGGAAATGGAGAGGACAATGTGCTGCCCTGCTAATGCAGCGGCAGTGGGCTGGGAGTGAGACAAGAGCCAACTAGGTGAATACTGTCCACTTGTCACCTGGAATTTAGAGCAGACCAGAGTCTTTTGGCTCAGTTTCTCCATCTGTGGGGAAATGGAAAAAGACATTGATCTCAACAACACCTTTGAGAGGTGTTATACACAGGTTGGGTAGCCTTTGGTAACTGTAAGTTCAATTGGCTTGTGCTTTTCCAGAGCTGCACAGAAACAATTTCTACCTTTCATCAACCTGAAGTATTTGGTGACAGTTTCTGTGCAAGACAAGGAAGTTAGGAAGAGAAGAAAGGGACCATCATGAGAGGTGTAGACACCATCAATAGTCTTCCACCAGAACACCTAGCCTTAGTGTAAATATTTCCAAAGACACAGAATCCCTGATAGCCCTAAATGGGCTGTCTGGCAGTAATGATGACACGGTATATCCACAGATCATGTGCTGCTCATTCTCTTCCTAAAAAGTCAGCAGCAGCTTTGCTTCTTGTATATTTCGCAAGATCTCCCATTTGAAGATCTGACTGAACTCTTGCTGGATGTGTTCTCTAATAGCCTTTCATGTCATTATGAGTAGGAGCTTTTAAAGGTCTAATGCTTTGTTTGAGCATGTCACAAAGCCTCACTGAGCTGCAGTGTCATGAACTTTCCCTTCACTTCCTTTCCCGTCATTCCTAATTAACAAGTAATTCGTGAGCTTCCTCCTTTGCAACACATATCCTTTTCCTGCCTGATTGACCTTTTCACCCAAGAGTGCAATTCAGGAAGGACTATTGAACCAGTGACAGGAAAACTGGGCACTCAAAGATTGGGGGACAGGTAGGTAGCCAGAGTCTGAGTAGGGGGTGATGGTTGTGGCTCACAAGCAAAAGATGCAGCTATTCAGGCCATTAGGAAAGAATGGGAGGAGTATAAAGAAGCCAGAGAGGACTTGTCGCATTTAAATGCATTTATTCGCCATATAAGAGGAAAACTGCCTGAAAGAAACATTGTTCAATGGTGAGAGGTGCAGCCACAAAAGGAGCTCAGGAAACTCTTCCCAGCCTTTCTTTGATGACAGTGATTTAACAGCAACTGCAGGTTTCTGTTTACCTGTAAATAAAGTGGTCTAAAAAACATTTGACTGTCGGATTTTGCCTATTAGATAGAGTGTTTGTGTATGTGATAATTACCCCAAACACCAGCATTTATTACTCAATTAATAGTCTTAATGCTGCTTCATTCCAGAAGACAATCTTCACTTTTAGGTGAGAAGATTATCATTCCTTTCAAATGTTTACCTTGAACTCTGTAACTCTGCTACTTCTTCTATTAAGGAGAAGGCAAACGAGAAATGTCTGAACATGTTCTAGAACCAAATGTCTGGAATTAAAACCATTGTTTTGGCTTAAGTCTGATGCACAGAATAGCAGTAATAGGTGTATGTGGGATTAAAGGGTTAAAATCATATGCATATTGAGGAAGACGTTATAATGCAGAATACTTCCTCCAGTGTGATGGGAACAGTTTTTCTGTGATTTCCAAGCTAATATTGTTGGTTGTGATAGCAGTATCTTCAGGCTTTTTGCCACAGCATCGGTACACAAAAAAGATGTTTTTGCCTGCTGTGGCAGCTTTGTACACCATTGCAGTGTGGACAGAAGTAGATATATATACACCAAGCAGGAAGAAAAGCTGCCAGACAAGACAAACTTACTAGCCACTAAATATTATGGGAATTGCAAGAAGACTTTAAATAATTAGAAAGACTTTGGAAAAAATTCAGTGTAATACAAGAATAATGGAGGGAAGAAACCTGTCTGGTTCTACAGTGAGTATTCAATACATCTGTGAACTGCATGTAATGCTGTGGACTCTTTCCCACCTCAGGGACAAAGTCCTGGGCAGCTGGGCGTGGCTCATCTCGCTGTCGGTGGCCCTGTCTACGTTTGGTTCGTCCAACGGCACGTTCTTCAGCGGAGGCCGCGTGTGCTACATTGCTGCCAGGGAGGGCCACATGGTAAGCACAAAACAAGGGGTCTGGCTTGCTTTGAGCAACTTCACCTTCTTGTGACACTAAAGCAGAGAGGAAAACACTGTGTGCGTTCAACTGGCAGAGCAACAGCTCTTCAAGGGGTTTGTTCCTTGCTCAAAGTCTTCAATCTCCATCTCTTCCAAATGTAAGGTGTATGTTGTCTCTGGGTTTTCTTCTTCAGCCAGGTGCTTTCAAACGGGTACATGTTCACATCTAGCCTGAATTTTAAGGACAGCTTTGAAATGAACCATTCAAATACTGCTGCATTGGAGCACCAGGCACAGGCTGTGGGGTGACCTAGTCAATATACCTGCCAGGGAAGGGGAACCTGGCCATGTTTGTGTGTTGTAAGGCACCTTTGCTCGCAGTGGGAAGGCAGCCCAGCACCAGCCAGCTGCCTTTGCATCTTACACTGACTGCAGAGGTTGGTCTCAGGGGTGTTCCAGCCTTATCCTTGGTAGTCCAGCTTAGATGCAGCATAATGTACCTCTGCTCTTCAAGCTTCATAGCAATTACAAGGTGCCACCAAGCCTTACATCTCTCCTAGCTCGTGTTTCTCATTGGTTTTGTTAGGTGGGCCAGTGGAGGTCAGGCTGCTGCAGCTCCCTCCTCCCTGGTCCAACCAGTAAGTCCAGCATGTACTCCCAGTAGTCACAAACAGGCAAACACAGGTATGAAGCATATATATACACACACATACATACCTGTATAACTGTATATGTACATACACAGACAGCAGGGCATGCAGAGCTGCACACACAGACAACCTGGGGCTCACACAGACACCAGCACTAACAGCACCCAGGGTCTTTGTGACCCTCTCTGGCTGATCAGGGGTCTATTAGTGGGAAATACATATAGAAACATATGGGTGTGAGTCCCTCCAGCAGCTGGGCTCAGGTACTCAGCCCCTGGATCCCAGTCTCCCCAGTTGCTGGTACCTGGGCATGGAAACTCCCGAGGTTGCTGTCCCATCCCAACTGCTGGTATGGACCCCCTCACTCACAGGTACACCCCCCACACATTTAACCACACTTCTCCAAAAAGAGGAGAAAAAAGGCTGAACTGCATTTGTCCTTCTCTGTTTTGAGCAGGCCTCTTGTGTTGCTCCTGAACCTCTCTGCCTTTTTTTTTGGTCCTTCCCACCCACAGCATCTGGCATTTCTGTTCTCAGGTGTGAAGGCAGTGAAATAGGTTGCACAGAGAAGTTGTGGATGCCTCATTCCTGGAAGTTCAAGGCCAGGCTGGATGGGGCTCTGAGCAGCCTGGTCTAGTGAAAGGTGTCCCTGCCTACAGCAGGGATGTTGGAACTAGATGACCTTTAAGGTCCCTTCCAACCCCAATCATTCTATGAATCTATGATGCCACACCAGCTCCACTCCTGGTTCATAGCAGGGAATCTTTTATGCATATGAATGACCAGGTTGGTGGAGATGACTGGACTGGTGGTTGCTGGTGTTGGTGGTTGGTTCCTGGTTTCGGTGCCCACTGGTTCCGCAGCTGCTCTCTCTAAGGACAGTGCCTGCTGTATCATGGCAAGCTCTCTGCTGAGAAGTGCACGGATGGTCTGAATCTGACCATACCAGACTATGAGCTAAATGTTTATGCCATTTCTCAGACATTAATCTCTACCAAAAGTCCTTGCATTATATTTTGGTTGGGAATCAAAAACAAAATTAAAAAAAAAAGAAGAAAGTAGCCTTTATCATTAAACTTATTGAAACAAACAATAAAGAGGTTACCAATCCTCTCAGTGTTCTGAAACAAATCCTGGTTTAATTTGTAGTTACATAAATGTTTCAGGAGTAGTCCTTGGCTCATTTTCCAGTCATCCCAAGAGAAGTCAAGTCCCAGAGAGACGTGACAGAGGGCAGAAGAGTGGGACCATGGCAAAAAGTCCCGATGGTGGCCAGGAAAGCTCTAATCTGACTCCGTCTGTCACATCAGTAATTTGAAAACCTCAATTTGCCTGCTCAAACTGAGCATATTTGATGTGAAATCAGTGAGACATGATAAAAATACCCTTGAAGGAATTTTATGTATTTACACTCCTCAAAGTTGGTCTGGTTTTATATGATGCTTATTGCTGATTACGAGTGGCTCTGGCTGCAGACAAAGCTCCCATCAGCAGCTGAGGAGGAGGAGTAAGGGCCTCTGAGTCCATGATATGATGATACAGTGTTTTGCTTTGTCTTTCAGCCAGACATTCTGTCCATGGCTCACGTGCGATGCCTCACGCCCTCCCCTGCTCTCCTGTTCACATCTGCAATGTCTTTAATAATGATAGTATCAGGAAGCTTCACCAGTATCGTGAACTTTTTCAGGTATGTGTGTGTAGGGTTTCTATTTGCATCCCTTGTGCTCCCAGGTTTTACATTGTTTATAAGTATTTTCCTGCAATATCTTTTTGAGCCTGGGCTATTGCTTTCTAACCAATATTGGGGAGAGGAGGAGGGAACAAAGAAAAGAAAGAGCTTGGGAGCCAGCACCTTGCAATGCATGAATGCTCCTGTCACTATAGACTTAACTGAATGTGATTCATCCTCATTGAAATGAATCTGTAATGTTCAGATAATGCTAAAGTTCTCATTGTTTGTGTTAGAAAGGAAATGAATGGAAGAACTACTAAATTAATATCAATATTCACCTTTTTGATTGGAGATATGAACATCTGGGATGTGCAAGGCAGGACTGGCATTCCTGGATAATCTTACCCAAATGTAATGCTGTCCATTTTTTCCTTTTTCTTCCAGTTTTATGGCATGGCTTTTCTATGGCATGACTATTTCTGGGCTCCTGTATTTAAAAATCAAGAAACCAGAACTGCCAAGATCTTACAAGGTAAAGTAATAACATAAAACCCTCAAATATTTTCTTATGTTGTTCAAATTACTAAGAGAACATTAAGAGAAAAGAGTGAGCACCAGTGACTTACAGATTTAATGTGGTTGTCCTTCCTTTTTTAATTTCAAGTTTTGTCTCGGCAAAGTCAACAAGAGGTGAGATAGTGTGAATGTATAGACATAAGTCAAGGTTGAATTCTCTGTCTTGATAAGCTAATAATGCCCTGCCTCCTCACTATGGAAAATATATCTACCATATCCTCTTTTTTTCTAAAAGATTTAAGTGGTAAATGAAGAATGATTCTGATCAACCATGTAATTACCTGTTTGTGCTCACAGACTTGGGGCAAAACTCCTTGCAGGGTAGCCCAGGTATAAGAACCTTGCAGAGGAAAAAATAACTCAGGCAGAATGCCCCAAGTCCTTTGAGATGACTGGGGACAGGTTTGTTCCCCACAAAACAGCTAAGAGGAAGGAAATCAGGAGTCACATGTTATTCCCCGATGCCATGAGCGAGCTGATCTGCAGTGCTTCCTCAGTGACTGAGGATTATTAGTGCATGCACAACCCACCCTCCTTTCAGGAAAGGTGGCTTCAAATTGAAGTTTAAATGCTTTCTGACCAGGCTTACAGAAATTGCCTCTGAGATAGCCTGTCCACATGTCTGTCAATATGTGGATAAACCTTTTTGTGCGAGGGTGCTAAGGGACAGTTGATTTGAATATAATTGTATGTATTTTGTCTACAGCTTGACTTTTAGATTCAAGGTAGTAGGGAGAGCAAGAACAGACCTGGCACTAAACCCAGTAGTTTGCAGCTTTAGCTCTAGGGGGACAGGAAAGGCCAGGGGTTACGTTATGTTATGGTGGTGTAGTTCCCACAGGGGTATTCAGCCTTGGAGTGGGGGTAGGCTGGGAAACAGGATGTCTGGATTAATTGGTATTTCTAGGTAAATACCTCAGGTTGCAGAAAGGTTTCATCTAAAAAGCCTTCTGCAGAAGTTCCAGACCTACAGTGGCCCAGAATCACATGAGTCTTTATGCTGATGTTTTGCTTTCACAGGTCCCAATTATCATCCCCATAATCGTGCTGATGGCAGCTGTGTACCTGGTGTTAGCTCCCATCATTGATCAACCCCAAATAGAGATCCTCTACATTGTCCTGTTCATTTTCAGTGGCATCATTTTTTATTTCCCACTGGTTCGCTTCAAGTACCACCCTCGCTTCTTACAGAGAGTCACTTTACACCTCCAGTTGTTGCTGGAAGTTGCTCCAACTACCAAGGATACAAACTGAGATAACATCCTCCCTTCACATGGCTGCCTGCACCTTATGGTTTATCCCAGCACCTTTGTTTTCAAGGCTCAGAAAATATTCTTCTGTAAAGAGGAATGAGTAGAATGAGACTGACACTAAGTGTCCAGATGAGATGGACTACAGCTATGACTCCTCATGTTTCCTCAAAATCCTGGGAACATGTTTTTCTCCTTTTTAGCTCTGCCTTGGCAAATTACATACAGATTCCAAAGGAATATGTGCTTTTCTATTTTTCATTCCAAGAAGGGCTGTTTCTCAGAATTTCAGATCTTATATTTCAAGGTAAAAGGCAGCAAAAGACAATGAAATATTATTCCTATAGCAGGCTGGGTCCCCAAGCCATTCCTGGCAACACCTTTAATTATTTACACCTAATTCTGCCCACTGTGACTGCAGAGCTCCTCAAATCAATAAAGCAAGGGCTCACCATGCCCACAAAAAATAAATCCTTTTCACTCTAGTATTCACTCTGGGAAGACCTTGCTTCTTGTAGTCCCAGGTGCACAGTCACAACAGTCCTTTCTCTGTCTCAGAAATCATCCTACATCTCGACAGAAAAACCTCTGACATGAGACAAGAAGTGTTTTAAAGCTCTGTCAGTTTACTCAGTTGAGAATGCACTTGTCATCTGGGATCCATCCATGCATGATGAGGACACAAGCAACAACACTCAAGAACCAACAGTCACCCAATGTGCTTCCTGTAACTCCTCTGAAGACAAATAACTTACTTTGTGACAAAGTGAGCAAAAAAACCCCCCAAAACCCTACAACTCTACAGCATATGTGCCAGCAAGATACTCTCATTGGGAATTAAAGAAACCACATACTTGGCTACACTGGCAGGAGTGTGGCCAGCAGATCAAGGAAATACTCTGTCTCTTTGGGCTCAACACCTGAAATCATGCATCCAGTGTGGGCCCTGCTGTTCAAGGTGGAGTTGTGAAGACCACCTGGGCCCTTCTTTGTAACGGCAACTCAGAGCAGCAGTCACAACCTGTGGCTTGAGATGTTCAGGCTGGACTTGGGGAAAATGTCTTCACCACAAGGGCAGTGCACCCTTGGAACAGTGTGCAGGAAGGTGGTGAGATCTCAGTTCTCTTAGATTTTCCACAACAGCCATTTCCACTGATTTCTATGATTCTAAAGGCACAGAAAAAGAGTAACGGGCTGTGCTCTCACCCACCCCTAACACACTGAAGTCGCTGTTGTTTCCCATTATCCTGAGGCACAACTGTTTTTATCCTGTTCTAGGGGGAGGGGAGGTGTTATATGCTGTTTTCTTCCCATTTTCCTAGATTTTTCCAGGATGAGACCTGCCCTGTCATAGACTAAAAAGGTCTAGGAGTTAGTCCCTAAAATGCCTTGTTAGATCTTAAAGTTCTGAAAGTTATTCAGGTCAACTTTCTGTCAGCATTCTTCTACAGAACCTGCTACAACCCTGCTACCTTTACCTAACCTGCTACGATCCTAGAACAGGGTCACTTGATCCTCCAGGCCTCTTGCAGCCCATCTCAGAGCTGTGTATCTGATTACGATCTCATACTGCAATGCCACCCCCTCTGTTCCTCTGAGTGGTGATACCAGCAGTTACAGGGATGCACCAACAGTCTGTTTGTCCAAGTGTTAGGTACGATAATAGGATAGGCCAGTTGCCACTCATCCAATCCTTAGTTTAAACAGTGTTTAGGAGGATTTTCGTCCACTGATTTTTACTGGAGTTGCCAACAAAGGCCCATGAAGGAACAGTTTTCCCTCCTGAATCCCTTGACAACGTACAATTCTCGGGATGCCTCTCTTAAAGGAAAGGATGTACTTAACAGGACTGATGCGGTCAGGAGCTTTAGGCTACCTTCCCCCCATGGCCCCAGGCTCTTCTTCTGATGTCAGGGAAACTTCTTAACAGAGCTGCATCTCAAATATTTATCTAAAAATTAGGATAATGCAATTTATCTGATTATAATTTTCTTGAAACAATCTGTTTCCTACACCTATTTATGAAGCCTATCACACGGGGCTGTGCTCTAATAAAGAACATGAAAAGACTTAGCACTTTGAATAAATAGCCTTTATATGTTATTGGCTTGTGTATGGATATAGGGGAGCTGGAAAGCTGCAATTATCATACTTTGAGCCAACCTCATTTTCTATAGATATTATTGTAACAAGATGTTCTTTTTTATTTATGTTGCCTAGGGTTTGCAGGTGTGTATAACGCCAAAACAAGATGCTGAAAGCTCAGAGAATTGCAAGATAATGACAATAAAATGGGCATTACAATGAAGGGAGTTAATGTGTCTGTTTCTGTTTTTCATCCAAGAAAAACAATTCCATAGAAATTTTACTGCATGATCATAAACATTCAGCATCAGGCTTATCTCTCCTTGGTCAGAAGGTTTAACAACATGCATGGGTGCTTATATGTGCATACATTCATTTTTCAAAATGATTGCTTATCTATTCAACCCCAGCATATGTAAATCGGAATCTCTTTTTCCTTCATGAGACATTTACAATAGAAGTGCCAGGAAGAGGCAGCACGTCCTTACCGTTCATCCCTGCAGCACAGTGACAATGTGACAGTGGACAGAGCTATGTAGCTGCCACTTGTGCAGGTTGTACTACAAGATCTTGTTGGTCCTGTCTGTTTCCAAAGCTCCAGATCCCTGTGACCTGTGCTTGGACCCTTTCTTCATGGGCTCAAAGGAAAAATGGACTATAAGCACTGACCTCAAGATAATCATAAGATCTGTACTTCACCTCAAGACCCTGAGTATAATGGAATCCCATCCTTCAGCTGCCAACCTGCAACAATCTGTTGGGAGTTTTACCTTGGTGCACAAAGCTGAATATATTCTGGGCTTTTTCCTGACTTCCTCAGAAGCATCAGAGATGGGCCACACCTGGGGACAGGAAAGGGCCGGTGTGTGAGAGAGCACAGAAAATCCTCCTTTGGTGATTTTCTAGTCAGACATGCTCATACGCCCACGTTCAAATGATTGCCATAATTTGTGGTTGAGGACAAATTTCTGCTTGGGTGGGACAGAGCAGAATTCATGATAACTTTAATTTCCCTCTGTTCAAGAAACGCAGTTCATCCACTTAGATTGACTGGGTTTATCTGAACCGTTCTCAGCCAGTGCAGAGGGTTTGGTGTTTAATCTCTCCTGGTCTTTCCTGGGACATGGGGACATGGTGCTCTTATTAGAAACTTTGTTTAGGCTGTGATAAATCCAGCATCAGGATGACTCAGTCTAGCAGTGCAGGGGGATCTACATCTTGCACTTTACCATCTATTGATTAGTTAGTTGGATACTGTCAGGGTCTTTGTGTATGTGACTCATTCCTCTTGAAGGAGTGATTTTTGCTAAAAAAGGATGCACACCCACAGTCATACAATAAATGGGTGGTTGTAGGTTTGGAACTAGCAGTGAGATTAATGGGTAGTGAAATAGCCCATCTGTTTTTAGAATCGGGCTACCGTGTCATGTTTGTCCTCAGAGACAGTGAACCCTATGGTTTGGGTGTCTGGCAGATAAATGATCATCTTTTCCTTCTAAAGGTTGGTCATCAGTTCTTATTGTTTCATTTCATGGGCTATGCCCTGGTTTCCATGCACTGACATGAAAGGCAACTAGGGAGCTGAGAGCAGGGAAAATGAGAAGTAGCTTGAAAGAGAATTCCTGTACATACAAGTCTTGGCGTGTCTGTCTGAATTACTTATGTAAAATCCAGACATGAACAACACCCAAACAGCAGATGTGTGTCCAGAAGTTCTGAAATGACAGAAAAAAACTTTTTTGCTAAGCAGTTGTTGATTTCCTTGCTGTTTGTACATTCTAGGCCTGTTCTTCAGTTCACAATCTATTTTTCCCACAGCATATCTGTGTCATTAACAAAGTAGAGCAACAGTTCAGTATTTTGCCTTTTTTCATTGCTCAGTCTGTGGTTGCCATACATCACCAACAGGTCATGATTCCTTTGAAGAGATGACACCAGAATGCACAGAGTTCTCCAGCAGAAGGTATAAGCCCTGACACAAGGAGCACTACCATAGCCCCATCCAGTTCCTGAATTAGGAATCCAGAGCTGTCCTCAGGTTCTCTCAGAGTATTGGTCCTGCTGTCCTCGTCCCTTTGCTGTGCCCTTACTCCAGGGCTCTCAGAGCTCAATTCTCCACTCATATCCTGTTTAAAAGTGGGTTAATGATACTTCAGCCTGGCTGAGCTGTTGTGAAGCTTAGTTCATTCATGTTTGTAAATAAAAGGAAATAATCTCATGTCACTGAAGAGGAAGCAGGAAGATCAAATGATGCCAATGGTCTTCTTTCCAGGCCAAGCAGTCCCTCTTACCTATACTTTTACAATCTATATTAAGTGTGCAGAGGCTGCAGAAAATATTGAGGGTTTCATTGTGTCTGAAGGGCCACTCTGGTAAGTTGTACCAGCTGAGCCACCCTTTTGGTGTCCTTGGATGGCTCCAAGTCCACTGGGGCCATGTGGGCACTCTGCAGGCAGGAGCCATGCCTCATGCACAGCAAGAAAGTGCAGAGGAGCGTGGATGGATTTGAGCACATCCAGGTGATGCTGCAAACTATCCCAAGGATCAGGGACCCTGGGATCCCCAAAACCTGCAGAGAGCTGCACCCCTTGAAGCAAGACGAAAAGCTTGGACCAGATCCTGCTGCAGGTTCCTACCAGGATTCTCATGTACCAGGCATAAGCATGACCATGGGTGAAGAAGCATATGGTGACTTTTCATCCCCTTGGAGCTGCCTGGACTCCAGGCCACTGTGGAAGCAGAAATGGTCCTTAAAAATCCCCTGCAGTCTTCACCAGCTTCCCAAAGGGTTCTCTCACTCCATGTCCCCTAGCACCAAGCTTTCTTGCTCCTCCTGCCCTGAGGGCTGTGCTGCCAACCTGCCCAGCAAACCCCTGCCTGTTTTTCCACTCTCATTTAGCTTACTTTGTGCTGAAAGTAGAATTCCTCAGATTTACAATGCAAAATACCCCTCAGACAGCACCAAAATACTTTACTCAGGAGTCCTGAATATGGGCAAAGGACAGGGATTGGGGGATTTGGAATAGCAATTGTCACAGATGGGGGTGATGGGGAGGGCATTGCACAGCTGTGGGCTGAAACCTCAGCTTAACATCGGCTTCCTTAAAATCACAAAATCATTTAGGTAGGAAAAGACCTCTAAGATCATCAAGTCCAACATGTTAACCCAGCATGGCCAAGCCACTGCTAAACCGTGTCCCTGAGCACCACATCTACACTTTTAAAAAATCCCTCATGGAATGGTGATTCCACCACATCCCTGGGCAACCTGTTTCAATGCTTGATAACCCTTTCAGTGAAGAAATAGTTCCTAATACCTAATCTAAACCTTCGCTGGAGCAACTTGAGGCCATTTCCTCTCATCCTGTCACTTGAAAGAAGAGACTCACACCTCATTACAGCTCCTCTCAGGTAATTGCAGAGAGCAATAATGTCTCCCCTACGATCAGACAAGTTCCCGTGTCTACTGTCCCCAAGGCAAGTGAGAGGGTCCTGGGAGCCGAGCGGCAGAGAGGTGTCAGTGGCAGTCAGGTGATGAAGAGCTCGGCAGCGTCAGCCTCTCCCTCCCCTGTGCCTGGGCAGGACAAAGAACTGAGGCCGAAGAATGGACTCTGTCGTGCCCAGGGAGTTGTTTCACTGTGCTGCCGTGGACAGCTGCATGCAGCCCCTGCCCACCCAGAGACGGCTGCCTCCACTGACATCACAGAAAATCTCCTTTTGGGGCAGAGGAGCAAAATCAAACAGCTCTGGTCCTACTCAGACAGATGCCAGCTCTGGAGCAAGGGAGAGGGCAGTCCTGTGGCTGGAAGTGAAAGGATAAAAGGGAACAAGTCCTGCTCTCTGCAGCAGTGGCCTCCTGTGTCCATCTGTACCCCAGGCACCCATGACACAGCACCCACCAGAGCCACCTGCTGTCACCCTAGGATAATTGGGGACACTTCTCTTGGCTGCAGCAACTGCCCTGGGACCAGGGATTCTCCCAAAGGCCATGGCTTTTTTTGCTTGAAGCAGTAGTGGTTAGAAAGGACGGCAGCTTTCAGGCTGAAATCAGGATGGGTCCTTGTGAAGTCAGGCAAATTCATGAAAACTGAATTATCCATCGCTATATTCAAAACATATCCATCTCCCTGCCATTTTGGAAATCCAGATGAAATGCTTTTGTGCTGGAGTTGGATACCCCCAGAGGTACTTTTGTAGTGCATTTTAAAAACCTGGCTTTGTCTTGTCTTGAGATCAAAGCTGGTTGGGAAGCAGGAGCCGCCTCCCGGAGCAGGCAGGACCTTGCCCAGCTGAGCTCAGGCCTTGCTGGAAACCCACAGAGTAAAACTCAAGGCTCAAGTTGTGTAACTGAGCACAAAGAGAGTCTGACAGTTTCATTATCCAAAGTGAGTGCAAACAGATAAACAGCGGATAATGGTGAAGAGTTAATTGCATACATTTTTTCTGTAGATGGAGTTTTGGTGGAATAAAGTTACCATTTATTTGTGTTGGTCCCTAACACAAAGAAGCTGTAGCTGTGAGTTAGGACCTGCATTTTGCTGTACATATGCAGAAATCCCCTCAAATATTTGCCAGAGACCATCTAAGCACAATTGTGCCATGCAATGCCTGACCTGTGCAGAAGAATCACATTTGTGTTTTCAGTAGGTGCAGTTTGCACCCTGGAGCCCCAATTACTGTGCAGTTCAATGGGCTTTGCAAGGTGTGACCCCTGAAAATGCTTTGTGGGACAGTGCTCCCTCCACGAGTGTTTCCTCAGAAGAGGTGGGACTGCCAAACAAACTCAGTTTTCCTTTTCCAACATTCCCTCAGGTAGGACAGCAGGGGAGCACATTCCTCCTGGGGCAGAAGAAGAACAGAGCTATCAGTCCATCAGCTGAGCTTGTCCTCAAGGCTGTATCTCCTTCCCCTGCATCCCCTGTAGGGAATACCTGGTTGCATGCTCATGACATGTCAGCATCCACAGAGATGTTTTGTATGGCTTTATGCAGAAATGGAGATATCTAGCCCATATCATAAATCTTGCAAAGGAAACAATACATGTAAATCACTATACCTGCAAATTACTATACCTGCTCTAGTTTGTAAGAGGTTATAGAAAATAAAGTTCAGAAGGGCAAAAACTTTGGCTGATGGCTCTGACAATGTCCCAGGCAGATGTAGTCAGTAACGAATGCCATCAGCAATAGCTAATTAATTCCTAAAAGCACTTTGAATATTAGCAGGTTGCTTCAACAATTGTCTCTTTGTTACTACTTGGAGCAGCAAATTCTCCAGGATTATTTTAGGTTGCATTATCTGGCTTTTCTCAAGCCAATGTCCTGGGACCCATGTTGCCCTGAGGTACTGACCATCCTTTCTGTGGGAGGATCCACACTATCCAGGACACAATCTGAGCATTTTTTGGGGGTGGCTTTGGCTTAGACTGGCTGGGAGGTGTAAGGAAGGAACAGGCACAGCCACCAGTAAAACAAGAAAATCAAACCTGATCTAGAACCTGCATCATTAATCACAAAGCCTAAAACCCAGTCCCCCTCTGCTGCAGCAGTGCCATAGTGGGGGCAGATGTGGCCAGACTGCCCCTTACTTCCTGCTGAGGTTCTCCCAAAGCCCAGTGCAAGACACACAAGTCTCTCTGAACTTCTTCCCCCAAGTGAATTTCACCCCTGGTCAGGTCCCAGACTTTAGTCTGTGAAAACACAGCCAGATCCAGCTCCTGTCTCTCACAGGCTGGGTGGGTCATGAGGAGCTTTCAAATAGTCTGATGCATCTCCAGAGAAGATGGACAACAAACGGGATCCAGATGTGTCCTGCAGCACAAGGCTTTTCTTTTGGAAGGAATTTCCCCAGATCTTACCCCAGATTTTGCTGTCAGGGTTTCTCTCGTAATGTACAGCCATCTGGCTTCCCTCCAGCTCCCAGTCATCAGCATTGGCTACCCAGGGACAGAAGGCTTGGTCCAAATTTTGCCTGCTCCTTTCCATTGCCACAGTCTGCTGCCTGTCCATCCCCTACACCCAGGGAGTGGAGCACCCTGAGCTGTCCTGAACATCCCACTTCAGAAAGCCAACCACATCCTGGGCTGCATCCAAAGCTGCATGGACAGCAGGCCCAGGGAGGGGGTTCTGCCCCTCTGCTCTGCTCTGGTGAGACCCCACCCACAGTTCTGCATCCAGATCTGGGGTCTCCAGCACAGGAAGGAGATCAACCTGTTGGAGTGAGGCCAGAAGGGGTCACAAAAATAATCGGAGGGCTCATACACCTCTCCAGGCTGAGCGAGTTGGGGTTGTTCAGCCTGGAGAACAGAAGGTTCCAGAGAGACCTTATAGCAACCTACAGTACCTAAAAGGTACTGGAAGATGAGGACAGACTCTTTAGTAGGGTCTTGTTGCAATGGAACAGGGGGCAATGTTTTTAAACTGAAAGAGGATCAATTCAGCTATAAGGAAGAAAGTTTTGCAATAAGGGTGTTGAGAAACACTGGCGCAGGTTGCTCAGAGAGGTTGTAGGTGCCCTGTCCCTGGAAACATTCAAGGTCAGGTTGAACAGCAAGAGTTGCTCTGAGAAACCTGATCTAGTTGAAGGTGCTCATGGCAGGGAGGTTGGACTAGATGGCTTTTAAAGGTCCCTTCCAGCCCAAATGAATCTGATTCTTCCCTGGGAGTCCACAGCACACAGCCTGCATTTTGTGAAGAAAACAGAGCACTGAGTCCTGCTATACTGAACTGAAACAAAGCTTAAAGCTCACAGAGACCAGACAATGGAGCCAAGAACTGAGCCTGGGCTCCTTACAGCCTCTCTGCACCAGAAATGATGATGAAACATTTATTGATTGCAATGAAGCATTGCTGCACTGAGGGAGCTAAGGCAGGAGTCCATATGGCTCAGCGTTTCAAATCCTTTGCCTTGATATTTTTCCAGGTACAAAAATGTATGTGTTTTTTCTCACAGGCAGACATTTGGCAGCAGAGTTAAGTGAACTCTAAGGGCTGTTATAACTTGGGCCCATCTTTGGGAGGCCAGTGATGCACGAGAAAGAGCTCTGTCTTTACAAATTCCTAAAAGCATGTATGACTCCTGCACACTGCTTTTCCCTTGAGACTTACAGACAACTTCCAGCAGGATCAAGGGTTAGGTTGTGGGCAGCCTAACATCAGTGCTGTGTCATCTTTTCTGTTTATTTGGTGAATTCTGATTTTCATAATTAATGCAGTAGAGAAATTCAACTTGGGGGAAAGAAATATGTCTGGGACTCCAAGGTTGAGGAATTTAAAACAAACTCTCTTTCAATAAAAGCAACCCATTAAGAGACTCTTGATTATCTATTTAAATATTTCAATTTAAAATGCTAGTTTAAAGAAATAAATAAAATATGCTTCAGTTCTTCAAATTCAATTTATCCTCAGTTAAAGTCCATTGAGAGATACCCCCAGGGTGAATTTTCCCTACATCTGATTTCTGCCCTGGGGTGTTTTCATAGC
Source organism: Orthonyx spaldingii (assembly GCA_013397795.1). Taxonomy (NCBI): domain Eukaryota; kingdom Metazoa; phylum Chordata; class Aves; order Passeriformes; family Orthonychidae; genus Orthonyx; species Orthonyx spaldingii. Next base: position 3,530,402 of record VZTJ01002120.1, on the reverse strand, counting down.
AGTCTGAGTCATCCAAAGCTCCCAAGCTGAATTAATTTCTGAATCTCATAGTTGATATCCCACAGACAAAGCCACGTCTGTGGTTCAGAAAAGCGCTGATTAATACGGAGCAGGAGGAAATCGGGCACTGCCGTTTGTCCCTGCCCGTTTCCCCAGCCTGCGGGACCCAGCCTGGCTTTCTGCAGGTCCCACACGATGCTGGCACTGGGGGAAGGCAGAGACTGGGCACATTGGGTGGGGGAGCCACGTGCGTTGGTGTGAGGATCCTGCCCCGTCCCTTCCCCACCCAGCAGCTGCACTTTGAACACATCTCCAGAGCAGCAGCCAGGACTGCTGCTGCAGCAATGCCCCGGTGAGCCTGGCCAGCGCTTCTTTGCTCATGCTACAGATTGTCATCAGCCTCATCCTTTCCTGGAGCTGGCTCCAGCCTCTCCAGCCTGTCCTGGCCCTGCACAGAAGGTTTTCCCACAGCTCCTGTCTGCTGGAGCAGCACTGAGCTGGGTTAGGAGGAGGAGGAGGAGGAGGAGGAGACCCTTCCTCGCAGCGCAGGTGGGGGACTCACACTAGAGCCTCATATGGTGACAAGTGACAATCCATAGTCAGCAAGCTCTGCCATGGGATTTCTCCATCCTCTTCATGTTGATGAGACACTGAGGAGTTGCACAGGCATCTGGATGCTTCAGGCATCTGGAACTTCCAGCATTTTTGACTCCTCTGTTTTTCCTGTAAACATTCACCCAGTTTTGGGCACCAGGCAGAGGCACTGCCCCCAGACATGGAACAGAAATACTGAGGAGACATGGCAGAGTCCTCCATGAGCTCTGCATCCCTGTCCCCAGGTCCTCCTATACCTTCAGCTGGGCTTGTTTCAAGTGCAAACCCAGCTGTGGCCAGGGCTCTGCAGCCACGGAGAGGGTCCATGTCTGGGCCCTCAGGCGGGGTGGTTCTCCTGCTGCAGTCTGGTAGATGGGCAGACGGTGCCATCGGGATGATTAACAGCACCAAAGCCAGTTTGCCAAGAGCCTATTGATTTTCCAGGAGGGTGACAAATCTTCTCCTTATGTACCAACACTGAGACTGAAGTAATCTGCTTATGGCAGGAGGGAAGTCAGTTTTCAGCGTGATTTAGGGAGGCCTGGGTTGCATCCAGACACACACCAATATGATTTTTCCTGAGTGCTGTTAAACATTGCCTTAATAATTAATTAGGAATAAATAACATTTGTGTTTAACACTAATTTGCAGCTGAGATAGGGCAGCAGACTGAGTGCCAAGACCAGATCTTGCACTAGGTGGATGGCTTCCCAATGAGTCAGAGTGAGTAAGGATTGTCCCTGGACTCTCTTTCCCCAGGAGTCTTCATGGATGACCACGTAGGGAAGCCACTGTGGTGATGGCACTGTATTAATGTCTTTTCTCGACAGATTGAGAATCTGGGGAGATCTCTGGTTAACAGAGTTTATCAGACATGATAATTTGCCATGGTCTTAAAGCAGCTGGGTTGTGGCCAGACATAAGCAAGGGACGTCACGAAACACTGTCACCACCGGCAGCACCTCCCTCTCCTCTGGGGTGGTACAGCCCCTCATGTTTGGCACTGTATGAACACATAACAAAAGGACAGTGCTGAGTTTGCAATCTCATATCTTGATCCATATGGCAATCATTACAGAAGTGTGTCAAAAAAGACTGTCAGGTGTTACCATAAGGCTTCTCTATATCTGCCTAATTATAATGGAAATACAGCCCTCTGGGTTGCAGTGGAAGAAAATAACAAACCTGTTTTTGTGATGTTGGATCCTGCTCATTCCCAACCCCTCAGCCTTCCCTCTGTGACCCCTGTGCGAGGCTGAAGCATTGGTTTAGTAAGGGGGACTATGGTGATGCTCTGACAACCATGGCATTTGACCAAGTCCCATGGGTCTTGATCTCCAGTTGTTGGGAAAGAAGCCAGTGTGCTCTTTCCAAAGAGACTGGGAGGAAGAGAAGAAAAAGTCTGAGTTGCCTCCCTCATATTTTCAGAGCATCATCATCTGTTGGCAATTTACTACTGATGCAGTGTGTACCAGGTTTACAGCAGGTCCCTGGAAATGTACCCGGGCCCATTCATAGTTTTTAAAAGCAAAGCAATGCTTAAGTGCAACATTAATCTAAATTTACCTTGCTGCAGAAAACTGGCAGACAGGGAGCCTTCCAAAAGATACATTTTTATTATCTTTCTCTTCTACCTTTGGCCATTGATAAATATTTATTTAGGCTTTAACCTGCCAAAGGCTTTAAGCACAGCTTTCACTTCCCTCCAGGGTAAGTGTTGGCAGGCAGCTGTCCACGATGGGCAGAGCCTGCGGCAGACCCAAAAGTGCCTTCCCATGGTGCTGGGGAGTGTGACTAAAGCAGGAATATGTGCCAGAAATGGGGAGGGTGGAACCCAGAAACCCCCAGTGGGGGACATGAGCCCCAGTGCAGCCTCTCTCAGGGCTGCCCTGGGCAGCCTTAGCCTGGGGCACACTGGAGTTAAAGGGAAAGGCTCTTATGGACTGAGAGGGGTAAGGGGTACAGGACACAGTTTGGGATACAGAGGAGCAGCATCTTGGAATATGACTGAGGAGGAACAACGTATGGGGAAAGGGAGGGATCTTTGTGGTTTGGGAAAGAATAAGGGTGGGAAAACACAGTGATAAGGGGATTAAATGGGCCAGTGACATGTCAAGGGTTGGCTGGTTGCTTTGTCTGTCTGGCCATGCCCTGCACCTGGTCAGAAGGGCCTGTGTTCTCATTGAACTCCACTTCAGAGGCTTTTCATGTGTGAGGGACTCTCTACTCTGTGTGCACGTGTGTTGGAGGTGTAAGTGACTCATTGGTGAACATCAAGTTGGCCTAACTGGTGAGTAGGATAAAAGGCTTTAGGAGACAGATATCAAAGCTACCATAAGCCTGGTCTGGATGTTGGAGGCAACAGAGATCTGTAGGTTGGCTACTGGAGGGACCAGGGGGTCCTGGCCAGCTGTTGGGGGTACTGTGGAGTCTGGAAGTCAGCTGAGAGACCTGATTGTGTGTGTCTGTGCAAGGGCCAACTGGAGATGAGAGGATTCAAAGACCAGATACTGTGTAGACTTAAGAGTCTCAGGATATGATCCACATTGTATAGATGTCCATATATATATATATATGTATATAAAAATAAACATATTTTAAAATATATTCTATTAATGGACTTTCATCATGATGTCCCAGAGGGCAGAACAGGATGAGGCCCTTGGAGCTGGTTGTGCTTTTGTGTGTGTGTGTTGAGCGTTTCTGTGGAACTGGTCATGTGTGTACCCAGATATGTGCTGAGTATTTGTGTTTGTGCTCATGTGCCTGCTGGGAACACACACTGAGCCACAGCTGGCCCTGGGGCCAGGGACCTGCAGCAGCCTTTCTTCTACTGGGCCACTGGATTTGTCAGCCTGTGATAGTGACCTGTTCACTTGGGCCTGCAGTTGGGTTGGAGCCAAGGACAGCCTCTGCCAAGACTATCCTACTGCCTGAGCAAAAGGGTTGAAAGGGAGAAAATGCTCCTTTTAATACCTTCAAGCTTACAAACTCCCTCTCAGTCAAAGCTGGATGATGACAGGCAGCTAAACCCCCCATTCCCAGCATCCAGGCATATCCACCTTGCAACACTGCTTGGCTCAGCCACACCTGAGCTGACAAAATTGCCCCCAATGGCATCGAACTGCTCAGAAACCAGTCATGGGTGTGATTCATGAACTGGATGTTTCTCTACCAATCTGTCCCCTCAATAGGCACAGCCTGAGGGGTGTGCTGAGACAAGTCCCCTCCAAAAGCTGTGTCACCCTGACAGAGGAGGTTGCTGGCAGAAAGCACATGTTGGGGAACTGAGCAGATTGAAATGTGAACACATCAACAGTACAGAGGTACTTTTAGTGATGGACAAGTCCACTAGCAGAGATGAAGCATTCAAGGCCTTAGGGACACATAAAATTTATTTTTGGCAAATAAATTGCAGTCTTTCTTCCTTTTCATATGCTACTCTGAGTTGCTGTGGAGGAATACCATGATCCAGCCCTGTATCTCCATCAAAATATAATAACAAATTACAGGCTCTTGTATCACTCTGACATTCTTCGAGTGATTGCAGAGGTACAAGATGATGAATTATTTAAAACAGATGCAGTACATTTCACAAAATGAATTCGATTAAGTGGCAAGACATTATGAAGAAAACTGAGACAAAAGCCTAAGAATTTATTTTCATAAACTAAACAGGCTTCCTGTCTGAAGATAATGTTGAGTAAATAGATGAATTAGTAGGTAGACTGATAGATTGTCCACTAGAAAGACATATTTACATAAGAAACTAATACAGAATGGAGAATGGTCTTGCTAAGTAAGACATATTACCCTCTCTCCACTGCATCTGCAAAACAGGCAATGGAAAGGAAAGAACACATAGGAGTTTTTTTAGCTCCAAACTGCTTCTCCTTCCAAAACCCTGTACTGGGTGCAGTGCAGGGAGGTTTTTGCTAAAGCACTGCTGATATATCACTTTGTAGATGTCTCTGGACCTTACAAGTTCTTCCTACATCTCTGTACAAAACACATTCTAGATTGTCATGGCTTTTGTGGCTTGTCATGGTCTGTAGAGCTCTGTGGGGGGAAGTCAGGTCCTTTATCACATAGGATCTGGAGGAGGTGTTTGAAGACATGAGTGTTCAAGAGCTTGTCTGTTTTCTTCCCAATGAAGTCAGCTTGTCTACCAACCTTGCCTTGATGACATTCTTAAGCATGCAGGTTACTACAACACTATTTCATGGATTACATAAACTGTCTTTGCAATGAAAATGGAAAATTGCTCTCACATACTGCTTTCTTATAGTTATGTACCGACTTTATTTATTTATTTATTTATTTTATTTCTACTGAATACATCAATACCATTTATTTGCATATCTGCCTCACTGAAATCCCAAATTATACTGTATATCATCATATTTACCTAATATAGTATGAATTCCCCTGCTGTTTCAATTGGATAGCTGTGGTGATGGGAAGCAAATAGTGTATTTCATCTTAGAAATGGCCCTGTTGAATGATATATGAACTTCATTTAATTTCCATCTTCTGTTCCATAGCACTTCTTTCCTTTGTCTTTTATTTTCCTTAATAAATACTCATGTTTAATATTTAAATACACAAAAGTATATATTAAAGAAAATAGGTTAATAAAGCAGTTTCCTCTCCCTCTTCTCCTCTCCCTTCCAACACTGGCAGCATGACTCACATTAGAGGAGAGCACTTTGGCTCAAGCCTAGCCTGGGTATTGACTGCTGGCAGTTTGCTTCTCTATGGATTCATCACGATTGATTTTTGTTCCAAGCCAAAGATACAGGCATGGATCACTTTCTAAGTATCAGTCTCCTAAAGACTTTCTAGTTCTCCAGTGGCTAATGTCTGAGCTCTTCCATGGCTAATATCTGAGCTCTTCTCATGAGTGAGCACAATACCCATCCCAGCAGGCCTGAGGGTAGGATCCTTGTATCACCTGGCAGGTGTGACTGCACTGCAGGCTGCAGAGGATCCTGGGGACACATTCCTAAGTGGGAAAGGTGAACTGGCACCCCTCGAGCATCGTGCTGCATTGGGGCATTGCTTCCTTCCAGCTACCTGGCAGTGCAGACGTGCACAGCCTCTTCTGTACAGCCACACAGACGTAGCTTGAGGTGGAATGGAGAAGCAACCCCAGACACAGATTCCTTAGGATAATACACTGACTGCTGGGATAAATCCCCTTCTTTCTGGATCACAGAGCAATGCTAAAATACAGAACAGGAAACTATCCAGTCTGTATTTTTCATGGAAGACAGATGCCCTAAAATATGGACTGCAGCCAAATGGGTTTCTTAGCCACACAGTAAACAGTTTTTGGAAAAAGTGCTCTGAGACAGATACAGAGGGAGATCATTGATTTTTTGATAGAAGTGGCAAAAAGTGAATTTATATAGGTTTAGCAAAAGATGATGAAAAACCTTCCCTGAGTTTCTCTTTTCCAGTTGCAGAGGAGTATACAGTGGAACAGATTGCCAACTTTCTATTTCCCATAAAAAAACAACAAAAAGGTTAATGTTAAGAAACAGAAACTAAGGTCAGTGTAACAGTTTAATTCAGAGATATGTACAGTGAATGCTGGGAGTGGAACCAGTTACCCTTATCTAGAACAAAACACCCTTCTGGAGGAAAACACTTGTTTATTTAGACTGAAAACAGACACGAGCCAATATGCTGCCCAGTGTCCTACTAAACATCAGGTAGTATGAGCTCTGATTCACCCAAGTGGTCTGAACTTTCCAAGCAGGGGGAGCAGTAAGTGTTTAGAATCTTTGCAAAACTGCCTCTCTGCAGTTCAGTGCTCCACATCAGAGGCACCTGAGACACCTGTGCTCTTTAACTTATCTGCAGACTAATCCTCCCCACCCACACATGCACATACAGGATGGAAATCACAATTTAAACCTATCTACATAAATACAGCTCTTTGAAAGGCGCTAATGATGCTACTACTTGAATCCGGAGAGCACTTATGCACAGCACACACACACACACACACACACACTCACACACACACACACACACACACAGGCTGCGTGGGGGGAAGGCTTTTAAAGTTTGGGTACAATATCAGGTTGCATCGAGGGATTATTATAGACAGAGGGGAGAGGAAATTGAGGTTAAAAATGGTCCAGGAGACAAAAGGGAAAGAGCATGGGAAACAAGAAGAAGAACACTCCAAGAAGTAGATGACTCACAGTTACTTTAGGCAGCAGTTTCTCAGTTTGAAAATGGAAATAGCACCTACTTATCACCAAGAGATGGGCTGGTAATTCATGTCGAAAAGTGCCCAGAAATTCTTGGAAGAAAGGTACTTTTGGAAATGTCATCCTTGAAGCATTTGTTGTTATGGCACAGTGTGATTGTGAACTTCAAAACTCCTACCAAAAAGTGATGTAGAAGGAAAGCAGCAACGCATCCAATCCTGAATACTTGACCAGCTCCAATATTTCTACCCATAATATCATCAATAGACAAATACTGGTGGGAAGAGTGGGTAAGAAAAAAAATCTCAAGTGTGTATTTTGCTAGGTCTCTCACCTGAAAAAGGTCGTTTGCAAAGTGTACAGCTCCAGGTACATAATCAGTTCAGAAATTTGTCTTTGTTGTCATTTTGTTTCCCCCGGGAAACTTTAACCAGGCTGCCAGAGTGATGACACCAGCACCAAGGAAGTCAGCAGAACAAAATGACAGACTTCCATGTTCTCTTAGTTCATGACAGTTATGCTCAATTAGCGCTGTACCTTTACTTCAGGATCAGGAGTTTACCTTAAAATATTTCTTTGTCCATTTCTGTGTTTCAGCATGTGCCTTCAAACCCTGCAGTCACATTATTTACCTGCCTCCAGCCTTGTGCCTTTAATGTGAGTCCATAACTCAGTTATTTGGGCTGCCAGGACTCAGCGCTTCTCAAAAGGGAGGAATGGGAAGTTGCACCCAAAGTCTTTCCTTTTTGGTTCATCTCTGTGCCTCTCTGAGATGTTCTGCTTAGCTTGAGAATGTCTCTGTCTCTTTCCAGATTGTTAATGACTTGCAAAGTTGACAGCATGGTTGCTGGCATTCCCTCTTCTTCATGTCTTCTGCTTGCAAGTGCTACGGAAAGACAGAAGAATTTAACATACATTCAGATTATAAGAACAAAGGGGTGTAGAAACTGAAGTCTAGCCTTTTTCTCCACTTTTAAGGTAGGAATTCCATCAAGAACTGAACTATCCTACCCCAGATCCAGAACTGGTTTACCCCAATTTATTCACCTGTGCCTGAAGAAGAGGTGGAGATAGCATTGCCTCCATTGTACTCTATGCTATACATTGCATTCCTGATGCATATGTGAAACCAAGCCTGGGCCAGCTCTACAAATGAATCCTAGAGAAAGTCAGACCTGCTCTGCCAGTCAGAAACCCGCTGCTATTAGCACAGCAGACTATTGGATACCTGTGTGGTGGCACCCTTCCCTAAGGACACCCTTCAAGGAAGTGCATGGAAGGGAATGCATACTAGGAAACTTTGTCAGCACAGCTGTTTGCCACTAAGTCTTGCTACCAGGAACCTGGGATTAGATTCACTAAAATAAATATTCTTGTGCTTGTCCCACTAATGCTGGTTTATGTTTCTGTCCTAGTCTATCTTCCTTGACCAAAAAACCTCCATGGAGAATGGTAGCTTGGTCATTTCCATTTCTCAAGACTGGTTCCACATCTCAAACCTAGAATTGTTCTCTTCAGCCTGTGTTGGAGGTGGAGCAGGAAATAAATCCAACTTTCAAGTGTGATGCTTTGCAGATAAGGGATGTTTTTCTCCTGTAACATAAAAGCAGCCCTTATAGCACAAACACAACAGCAAAAAAGATACCTGCTTACCTTTCCACATGATGAAATCCAACCACAAAGTAATGTTCACTTCTCACAAAATTTGGCAGTGCCTGTAGTGTTTCTTTCTCCTTCTTTCCTTATGTAATGCACATTGGTTAATGATCTCCAGGCCTCTATCATCACCTTCTTTTGTCTTGGCAGAACAGCCCAGGTAAGTATATGCCCCAATGCTGGCAGCTTAAGCTTTTCCTTCTGAAGTGTTAATTGTCTCCTTGCCTGAAGTAGTTTCTTAATATTTTAGCTCTACCTTGGCAGCCACTGGAATAATAGGCACTGTGAGGCAGACCACTTTGATTTCTGGAACCCAAAAATCCAGGATGTTTTGCTGTAAGCCAGTCCTGTCCATGAAGAAGCACATTAAAATAACATCAGTAGATGTCTACATCCTTGTGGAACACTGAGTGGAAATCTCGGTAACCGACTTCATTCTTCCCTGACACATCCAAGAGAATGAGTTTCATCTCTTTCCCATTTTCTACCTCTGTGTCAGTAGTGTCAGCATTGGCTCATAGGACTTGGGAAGGTGTTCATGACCCAGAGCAAAGATGAAGCGTATTTTACCACAGGGGTGATCTCCAACTACAGCTAACTTTCTCCTAAAAGCAGCCATTCCTTGAAAATCAAGACGAAGCATGGAATGACGCATTCCCAGGATGGGATTTTTGTTTTTCAGCTGTTGTGAAGGGTAGAAGGAGGAGAGGAGAGAAATTCCATTAGCTGGGAATTTCCCTTATCTCCTTTTTTCTCTCCATACGCCTGTCTTACCTTTCTTCCCTATTTCCCCCGCCCTTTTAATTTCCCTGGTATCAGAATCTTCTGAAATTGTGACTACCTTGTTCTTGCCTAATACTATAAATCAAAAAACTAAGGTATTAACCAAATTTGGATGTAACCAAAACTCCTGCAGTGCCCTATATTTCTGTTTCATCATCTCAGATATTGTTTATGGTCAGTGTTCAGTCCATAACAGATTTAATTTTTTAGATTGAGTGACTTAATTTTGTGAGTGAGATGGAATGTAAAACACTCTAGTGAACAACCTTCCAAATCAGTTTTATTGACATTTTTCCTGCCATGGAAAGGAATTCCATGTTAGTGGAATTCTACAATGGCAATAGCTCTTCTGTGTGTACCCATACTGCTTTTGCTCATAGATCAGTTATCCTGTGGGAATTAAGAAAGTCTTCATAGAGTCATGGTTAATTTATATGAAATAGAAGTTTGTTAGAATTACAGGACAGTAATTTCTACCATCAACCGCCTTCTCTTAGATCAGTTTCTTCTAATATTGCTTCTGTCTCAGCTTCCTCAGGTCACAGGTTCCCCTGCAGAAAGAACTGACCACCACACTTCAAAGATCATCATGAAGACCACAGTAATTAAAGGAGTAGGTTAATGTATCTTAATATAGCCAACCAATCTACATGGAGAACCATATGACATCATTGTTTTTTAAAGAAATCCACTTTACTGGCAATAAAGTGGAAATTACACAAATCATTAACACATCACAACATGTTTACTTCAGAAGTTTCCTTGTTCCTATTGTGAAAGACTCATCCTGTGTGAGCACTTCAGAACTGAGTGTGCCAAACTCCTTGGTGGAATGTGGGCTGACAGCGCTGGAGTGTGAAACAGGAGTAGACCTGCCAGAAGGACCCTCAAAACATCACTTGCCAGATCTGCTGAGGCATCACAAGTAAATGAATTGCAGAATCAAAGAATGGATGAGGTGAGAAGGGGTTATCTACTCCACCCTGCCCTGCTCAGAGTAGGATCAACTCCAGCAGGTTGCTCAGGACTGTGTCCAGTTGGGTTTTTAATATGTCCAAGGATGGAGACTCCACAGCCTCTGTGGGCACCCTTTTCCAGTGTCTGACCATCCTCAAAGTAGTGGAATGAAGTACACCCACTGGAGAGTCTAAAGAGAAAGAACTTCCCACTGTTAAGGATATTATCGTGAACTCCAGATAGACTGAATTCCCTGCTATCTTGTTGGCATTGAACAAGCAATTTTTACTCTGTCTCAGTTTTCCTGGTAGACAAAGACTGCAAGGTGTCTGCAATCACTGAAAACTGAGAACAAAGGGAACCAGAGGTGGATTAGTCTGCAGAGAGAACAGTTTCTAAAGGCATTATTGGTGATGTAGACATGTAACATGATTAGTATCTCTAATAGTTATGTGGTCAGCTCATTTATTTCATGCAGCTAGAGAAGGGTTCTTCAACTGAGATGAGGGGTTGTAGGTCTAAAAATTCTAGCCTAAGGATGAGGTACTTGTGTTTATTTAATTTGAACTCAGCTAGAGGCAAAAGGCCACTTTAATTTACTGTAGTTGTGTAATTTTACTCTGCCAGATCATATTTCCTGAGTCCTATTAAAGTTTGAATTTTATAGTCTTGCTACAAGAACTTGAAAAAATTAAAACCAACAGCTTCTGACTGACCTCTCTTATTCCCTGGAAGAGCAATGCCAGTGGATCCCATACAGCTCTTTAGTCATGCAGGCATTTCTTTTTTGGGATTGTGTGCTTCCACATGCACTGTCCTTAGCATAAACCTCTGTATGAAAATACACAGGTCATTTCACCTTCTCCTGTGCCTTGGCTTTCCAGTTTCTAGGTAGATCAGTCTGACTTATCTGCTGAGAGCACTGATCCTAAGGGGCTCTGAGAGTTAAACTCTGCTTTTCCCCAGGTATGCTGGAAAGCAATGGACCTGCTATGACACAGAGCAAGTGGTTCCTAAATGTGCCAGAAACTCTTAGCAGCTTAGATAGACAGATACTCACTGTTTCTGCCTGTCCTCCCACATCTACTCAGAGCTTTTCCACACCAGCCCATGAACTGCTCATATTTCACTGCCTCTTGCCTCCCTCACTTTGCCGAGAAGCTTTGCCTGCATGGGGACTGCAGGATGCCTGATGCCAGCATTACAAGTCAGCGTGCAGGGCTCAGCGTGCCATCAGAGCACACATGGCTCCCTCAGCATGTGTGCCACAGCAGGCACTGTACTTACTTGCCTACTTATTGACAAAAAGAAGAAACATTGCCTTCCCCACTGAGCTTTCGTGCTTCTGGTACAGGTTTACACTCAAACACAAATTATCTGAGTTACAGACATGCCCTTTAGAAAATCTGTTTAGCAAGAAGAGCAGGAGGGGAATATAATCTGGAAACAATCTCCAGTAATTGACAGGAATTGTTTTCTCAGCAACAAAAAAATGCCACTTGGATTAAATAAAAACAAACCAAAATAAAATCAGAGTTTTAATCTCAAAACCATCAGCATAAGCAATGAAAGCAAACAAGTGGTGTCTTCTTTCTCCTACTTCGTGCTTTCTTCATCAGTCATACAGATGTATGTGGTGCAGCAGAACTACTGCTCTGCTTAGAGAGTGCACATTTAGGAATAACTAGAAGTGAAGATTCAGCTTGCTTAAAGAACCGTAGTTCAGCGTATCATGCAGATTCATTCAGAAAACGTAAAAGCTACAACGTAAGTTCAAATTCAGCCCTAAAACACATGAGCTGGATGCATTTGCTGAGTCGAAATGCATGATAACCACAGTGACTTAGCAGTTCCCCATAGAGGGTATTGCTGGAGTGTATCCCAGAACAGTGAAATGAGTGTGATCTCAGCCTGAGCGGGTCACGGGGCTGAGTCTCACGATATAAAGCCTCCAGAAAAAAAACTTACAAAGCATTTGAAACCATTGGTCAAGGAATTGCATAGCCTTTGCTGAAGTCTGTCTTGCAAGGTGGGAGATGAAACATCAGACCCTTTGCCTTCAGCACAACTGTGTGGAAGACTAGAGATGTGAGACTTCACCAGAAAACGAGGCACTTATGGCTCAGACCAAAACTTGGTGTTGGAAATACATGTGCACTGCTCAGTTACAAGAAAAGTTCATGCTGTGGGTTTGACTTGGGTTAGCTGGACATTTATGGAGTAATCCCTCAGCACAATTTGGAAGCTGGGACCAGCAGATGGCTTGGATAAGGCCACCCTGCTTTGAAGCCTTTAAAGAGTTAAGCAGTCTGTATGTGGGACAGTCGAGGCACACGGGTGATTGCCAGCAGCACTCTGGGCAACAACAGAGCCGTGTGCTTTGAAATTAACGAGCTGCTTATTTACCTGCCTTCAACGGCAAGCACAGATAAGCTGATCAATGCAATTGCTCATTTGCATGATTCCTTTTTTCTATTTAACGAAACGTTTTGCTCCTGAAAAGACAAAACCAAACACCCAGGCATGATTCAAAAGCCAAACACGAACGGAATCAGAAGTAGATTTAAGCAGCACCTCTCACACCGGGTGCAGCACCCGCAGCTTCTCCTGCTGCCGCCCCAGAGGTGGGTTTTTCCAGCTGTGGATTTTTCCAGCTGTGGATTTTTCCAGCTGTGGAGCCGCAGGAACAGGAGCAGGGAGGTGCAGGGCGCGGAGCCGCCGCGAGAGGGCGCCGGCCCCCCGCCGTCAGCGCAGCGCGGCCGAGGCGCCGCGGGGGCGGGAGCGGCGCGTTGGCGGGGATTTACATTGTACAGCAAAAATAATATACAGCAAGAATAATATACAGCAAAAATACACAGCGAACGCCCTCTGCCCGCCTCTCGGGACGGTCTGGCGTGCTTGGGATAGTGGGGGAAATAGCTACAAGCTGCCAGTGCTCCACCGCCAGGAGGATATGGCAACACGGGGGTGATTTCCACACAGTTTTGTGAAGAATCTAAGCCTGAGTGACAACAAATTTAAATGGACGATGCAAACCAGAAATTTGGCCCGTTCGAAGGTCACAGGTGCTGAAAAACACCGATGTCTATGTCTACACTTTATTGCTGGGTTCTTTAAAAAAACAGCTAGAATTTATTATGTTCACATAAAATACGTTGTACAAACCCCTGTAAGATCAAGGTACAAATTCGTCCATCACCATCCAGGGACATGCTTCTTTGTCAGGGAGAAATGGATATTACAAAAATCTCACAAAAATGAATTTTATTTTAATGTCTAGGATTAAGTGAACCTTTTGCCCTATGGACACACATCCCTCTGTAACAGTATGCTGCAAGTAACTTGTCAGGCAATTCGATGTACTCAGTGATGCATTCGCTCTTCAAGTGGGTATTTAAAAATATAATTTCTAATAACAACCGCATTGTAGAAACCGCTCATTTCTGTTCTATTCACTAATACCAGGGCTGGCTAGGAAAACGGGACACTTTGTATCCAGCCCCGAGCGGCAGTGGCCACAGGACACCGTCTGTGTGGAAAAGCTGGCAGGGAAGAAGGCTGGGACAGCACCCGGCTGAGCAGCGATAGCTGCAGCGGGGACCCAGCGCCGGCGGTGTCCGTGTGAGCCCGGGCGCTGCGAACACCACGGCGCTCCCAGCCCAGCCCAGCCCCTGCTCCTGTGGAGGGATTCGCACCTATTTTCCACGTTAATTTTTTCATTACTGTGACTTTCGATACCCCTGCAAATTGAGACCCAAAGGCCATTTCAGTTCGAGCTTGCTGCTTCTCCCGATTTACAATTCCTCCGCTCTCTTTCGGCCAGAAGCTGGCGAGAGTCGAATATGATGAATTTTTTAAGGAAGGGAGTCGAGCGCTTTTCTAGCAGCCCCCAGCGGACGCTTTTGTTTTATTCAACCGCCTGCAACACTCTCCGCTCACTTTGCCTGGGCTTTACAGCAGCAGCTGGCACGCAGCGGCGCTCCCCGTTTCTCTCGGTTGCCCGCCCAGACTCGGCCATCCCGAGCGGCGAGACCGCGGCGAGGAGCGGTCCTGCATTGCCCTGGCGCCCAGCCCAGCCGGGACCCCCCGGGGCCGGGAGGGCTCGGGCCGGGGACAAGGAGCTCCCTCAGCGCGGCTCTGCCGGCCGGACCCCGGGCCTGCTGCCCCGGCTCGGCCCGGCCCGGCCCTGCCTTGCCCTGGCTCCCAGCCGGGATNGCCGGACCCCGGGCCCGCTGCCCCGGCCCGGCCCGGCCGCTCCCCGCCCGCCCTCGGCCCCGCCTCCCGCTCGCGCCCGCCCGCCAATGGCAGCGCTCCCCGCCGGGGATGACCTCACTCCTTGCCTTCCCATTGGCCGGCTATATTAAGAAAGTCGCGAGCGCCTTTAAATAGCGGCGCCGGGCCGCAGCTTGCGGCAGTGGCGGTGTGGAGTGGGTGTTGTGCGGGTATCCGCCGTGAGGGCGAGAACCGGCGGCGGCGCTTCCGCTGCAGGGCTCCGGGACCGACGGCGTTGCCCTGCGGCCGTAGCGCTCCCCCGAGGCAGGGGACGGAGGCGCGGTGCCGGTGCGCAAAGAGAGGAAGGCGCGCCCGCCTGCCTGCGCGGGCCGGCTCGCCACGGTGCCCTGTGAGAAGCGAGAGGGAGCGGGAGGCGGCGGCCGCGGGGAGGAGGGCGCTGCCATCGTCCTGCTGCACGGCAAGGCCAGCTTGGCGAGCCTAGCCATGGCCGCCATCCGCAAGAAGCTGGTGGTGGTAGGGGACGGTGCCTGTGGCAAGACTTGCCTCCTCATCGTCTTCAGCAAGGACGAGTTCCCCGAGGTCTACGTGCCCACCGTCTTTGAGAACTACGTGGCGGACATCGAGGTGGACGGCAAGCAGGTGGAACTGGCCCTGTGGGACACGGCTGGCCAGGAGGACTATGACCGCTTGCGCCCTCTTTCCTACCCGGACACCGATGTGATCCTCATGTGCTTCTCTGTGGACAGCCCGGACTCGCTGGAGAACATCCCGGAGAAGTGGGTGCCCGAGGTCAAGCACTTCTGCCCCAACGTCCCCATCATTCTGGTGGCCAACAAGAAGGACCTGCGCAACGACGAGCACGTGCGGAACGAGCTGGCCCGCATGAAGCAGGAGCCGGTGCGCACCGAGGACGGCCGGGCCATGGCCATTCGCATCCAGGCCTACGACTACCTGGAGTGCTCGGCCAAGACCAAGGAGGGTGTCCGGGAGGTCTTCGAGACGGCCACCCGGGCAGCCTTGCAGAAGCGCTACGGCACCCAGAACGGCTGCATCAACTGCTGCAAAGTGCTATAGGGCGTGTCTGGAGCGCGGCGCTGGGCACAGCGCCCGGGTCACCTGTTGGCAGGTGGAGAGGAGCTGGGTTACACACGCACACGGCATCCGCCTGTCCCGTCCGCTGGGGGCTGGCCCTGGATGGGGTGGGGGCTGAGGGAGGGAGCGTGCTCCTTGAGCCTTGGCCGAAAAGGGTTGTGCTTGCTCAGCCGTGGGGACAGAGGGAGGGGGGGATTGCATGCCCTGAGTCTTGGGACTAAAGTGGGGAGAAGCCTTCTCCTACCACCGGCCCCCGCGAGTTAGTCGCGGACTCGACAACAAAAAGCTGCTGAGACTGGACTGAGCAAAAACGCTGCACCCGGCTCTGCCCCTTTGCCAACACCTGCTGCTCCCTGCTCCCGGGCAGCCTCCTCTCTTTTGCAAGAGGAGGGCAGTGGAGCTGAGATGCTCGAAGGGACTTCTGCCTCCTGCCTGCATGTGCCTCCACCCAGGCGAGCTGGGGAAAGGGGCTGCCTCTCCCAGGCTGCCTGCAGCATCCTCGCTTCTCCCTCGTGTTTCAGCCTGAGCCTGACCTGCTGTGGAAATTAGTGCCCTGAAGACTGAGACTGGGAGGGGAGGGGAGGGTCATCCCGAGTGAAGCCTGTATATATCTTACCTTTCTGTCTTGTGCAAACTGGGGTAGTGCAGGGGGTGCTTATTTAAAGTGAGGTGGGGAGGGGGTGCCCAGGTGGGACTTGTGTTGTGCAAAGGAACTTGCCCTGAGTGACTGATGCCTGCTGATAACAGGAGCCTTGAACTGACTTCAGCTGCAGAAGCCACTAGGCCAGAAAGTAAAGCTGAACTGTCCTGCTTGCTGAACATCCACCCTCCTGACGGATGAGGCAGGATGAGCAAGGGGATGATATTGCCATATTATGATCTTGGTGCCTGCTCCTTACTTTTAATGTTGTCTCCTGCAAGTGTGTTGATTTGGGTTTATTTAAAAGTTTTATTTTCAAAAGAAGTTACTTTGCACAACTTGGTGGATTTTTTTTTTAATGTTTAAATTAAACACTCAATGCACTCATCATCTGCATACAACACTGTAGCATTGGAAACATTCTTACTCAGTAACCTCATCTGGACTTGTTTAAAATTTATTTCAACACAAGACAAAATAAAACCACTGTATATTTTTGCCTTGGAAAAAAATGGGTGAAAGCACTGTTCCTTATGCAGTGAGTCCATCAGACTTCAGTACTAAAGGGCAGTTTAAAGAATCAAGGTTTATTTAAAACTTATTTTCACAGGGTGGTCAGCCTGGGTGAAAATAATTTTGTGTTTCTCTGGTTCAGAGAACAAATGTATCCATTTATGTTTGTTTACTTTTCTCCCTCTTCCCTCAACAGTGGTACTGAGACTGTTTTTAATAAACTGACATGGCAAAAACTGAGGTGTATATGATGTTTACATAAAACTATAGTGTATGCAGTTTTTTATGTAAAGTATTAAAAGAGTCTATGCTGACACTTGTGAGAGCAGTGTTGTGATTCACGGAGACCGTCCTCAGGTTGCAACAGTACACCTGGGTGGTGTTGAACTAGACCAGAGTTTGCCCCTTGCCTGCACATGCTTTTATTTGGCTTTTTTTCACTGGCCGAAATACCGGTCTGGCAGCTTTTAGAGGATGGTGGTTTTATTTCCCTTCGGGGGAGCTGCTTCCTTACTTTTTCTGTGCTTGGCATGTGGAAGTGTACTCAAAAGTCAAGCTGGTGACTAATCCATCCTTGTTGCTGTTAGCACGGGAAGCTGCTGTGGCTTGTGTTTGGACTCCCAGTGAGCTGGTGTAGCAACAAAACAGGCACAAAACTGAAAAGTAGCACAGGCAGTATGGCTTATATTTCAAGAAAATATTTAGATAAAAGCCATTTTTATTAGTGATCTCACTTTTGCTTGAAGTGCATGGGCCTGCTTGCTGCGGCAGGTCATGGGGCAAGCACTGTTCTCTGTTGGAGCAGAAGTCTCCTAAGCTGCCTGGCTGGATTTCCCAATTCCTGGCCTGGTTAATTCCCATAGCAACATGAGCAGTCCAGGCCTCTCTCCCCGTGTCAGGCGTCCCCACACTGTGCCTGTGCCTTTTCTCTTTGTGCCCAGGCAGGTGCACAAGGCCCTGTGGTGCTGCCTGTGGCGGCAGCTTCTGGCAGGAGAGGTGGCCTTGTGCAAAGTGTGACTGCTGCTGAACAATAAGGCCTATGCCCAAACTGCTGATGTCTCCTGTTTTTCATTTTTCTGAAAAAACTTCCTCAGGTACCTACAAGGGAAATCGCAGGACAGTTCTATATTTGCATAAATCGTCTCCACTCCTTTTGCAGAGATGTGAGAAGGGAGTCGAGCCTTTTCTGGTTTTGACCTATGAACATTTGCTAAGGTGCAGATAGTTCAGAAATGTTAACAAATGTTAAATACCAAGGCAAGCAAAACACATGCAGTGGCTTTTGCTTGTTTGCTCACAGAGGGCTCTCCCAGCAGCTGACTGAAAGCGATGGGGCTTTTCAGACAGACTGACATAGAAATACCAGGTTCCTTGTTCAACACCTGAGAAGTCAATCAGCCATAATGTGAAAATACTGGAGTACATGCTCAGTCCATGCTGTGAGTTTATTACACTGTTTCCTATTATCCTTAATGCAAGAGAGAGGCATTTTCACGTAGACAATTTAGCCAGGATTTCTTGAAAAGTACCTAAGTCCCAGCTTTTGGGTATCCTTCTCAATTCTCCTGATATTCAAATTTCCATTTCAGTTCTCTGGATATTCAATGTGTGAGTTTCTTACCTTCAGTTTGAGAACACTAAAATCAAACATCCTTTGAAAGAGATCTCACTTTTGGATGCTTAAAGGCCATGGCCAAAGACCTCATTCTTGCAGGGGCACTCAAAGCCCCAGCTCTGTGCAGAGTAACACACTTACATGTGATGCCAACTAGTGATGTTAAAACCTGCACTGGAAACCTTCTCATTAAAATGATTGCAATAGCTGAAAAACTTATCAATTCTGTTAGACTGCAGCAGTAACTAATCTTCTCAAAATCCCAAAGGAGAAAGCATTAATATTTGTGTTTTAAACACTGGGAAATGGGTTAGCATTGCATCCCTGTATAATTAACGATACCAATATTTTCCACTGAGGTGCTTACAAGGTAATTACATTCATTATTTCCAATTGGACCTTTGCCCAAGTCAGGGATACAGCCTCTGGCCCAAGGGGGAAAAGCTCAAGAAAGCACATTTCGGTTTTAACCGAGCATGACCTTTCTCTGCTACTTGTGAAGCTGAGTAAGCAGGCAGGGTGAGATCACTGTGGGAGTCCACCCATTGGGGTCAGATGGTGGGATCAGAGCTCTAACATAACTCCTTTACTTCCTGTCTCATTGCTGGGCTTGCTTTGGTGGAGGGGAAACACAAGGTGTGGCACATCCCACCCTGCGTGACTCAGACACCCGGTCAGGGCCAGGCTGACACCCCAGAGTGTGGGCATGTCACACTGACCAGCTCCATCAGACACCCTGACAGGGCCAGGCTGACCCCCCACAGTGTGAGGGTGTCACACTGACCAACTCCACCTCACAGTTTCGTCTGCCCAAGTGTACCCAGAGGGTCTCACACCGTCGGGCCAGGCAGGCACCTGAGCTCAGGGCAGGTGTCTGACAACCTACACCCTGTATTCAGACAGAGGATTGATTTCATCTGAACCTCCCGTTGCTTATCTTCATCTGGTCCCCTAAGTCATGTTCATCTGATCCCAGTCTGTCTGCTGTAACCTTTTGGCAAGAGAAGCAGTGACACTGATCAAGTCAGAGCATCAAAGGAAGGTCAACCACCAACTCATCCCACAGTCCCTGTGCACACTGCTGGGCACACAGTGGCTTTCCCAGCTGTGTCCACACACTGCACAGATGTCCTCAGTTGAGGAAAGGTTGCACATTCCTTTATTCTCTTCAGGATGAGTTCAGCTTCTGCTAAAGGTGTTTCTTCTAGTGGGAGCCAGAGCCCTGTGATGGTGCCATCACATCCTTAGCAGCAAACTCTGGAAATGTACAAAAACCTTGCTGAAAGGCCCACTCATCATCTCCATCATTCTCCATGCAAGTGAGGAGACCACTTGTGCACTCCCACAAGGTTCCCAGGCTGAACCTCTGGCAGTGTGAGAGTGTCTTGTCTGCCAGACTGAAAATGAAGCCACCCAGGGAAGGTCAGAACCACTTTTTGCCCTTCTCTTCCCTTTTTACCCACAGCAGCTGTAAGCAGCCCTTGCATGATCAAATAGAGACTCTGTACAGGAGGCACACTCCATAGGGTGTGTCACACACAGGATAGGTCATCTTTGATGGGAGAAAGAAGTAATTAAACCTCCTTGGTACTTTTGGCAAAATGTTTGTTGAAGCACTTGTTATGCATTGGAATTAGGCTACTTATGCTTGCTAGTTATTTTAACCCTCATGTAACTCCACACACTCCAGGGGGG
Organism: Orthonyx spaldingii; assembly: GCA_013397795.1. Classification (NCBI taxonomy): domain Eukaryota; kingdom Metazoa; phylum Chordata; class Aves; order Passeriformes; family Orthonychidae; genus Orthonyx; species Orthonyx spaldingii. The sequence goes on along the minus strand of VZTJ01002120.1, from coordinate 3,510,400 downwards.
GTTGCACAAGTGCAATTGCAGACTTTAAAGCAATGTCCTCTTATATGGTTTTCTGGGTTTGCAACAATAAATTAGTTTAGCTCCATTTGCCTTACACTGTGTTGGACAGGTTACAAGTCCTTTTTAGCAACTCAGTAAAGAACTGACACAAACTCCCTGCAGTAAGAGAAATTTTAAAAAATACTCTGAGGGAGTCCACAAGTGTTTTACTAGAATCAGTGTCACTAACTAATTCACTCACAGATTTTATTCCTTGGCTGCAGAACTAGATGATGTTTAAGCTCCCATTCAACACAAGCCACCCTATGTTTCCATGGTTCTATGTTTTTAAATGCTTGATTTGAGTAGCCTGATGTAATGGAGGGACATTTTCTTCAATGCTACTAGAGGAAACCAACTGGTTCCACTTCCCTCCCCCCCCCATTCCCTTGAATTTGTCCAATTTTTTGTTGAGAGCAAGTTTTCTTCAGGCTTGCTCCCAGTGGCAGTGGTAAGGCACAGTCTGTGAAAAGTAGCAGACAGGTAAATTCAGTTTTGTGGCCATGCACATCCTGCACAGGACAGACCTCTCTCCAGTTCTGTCATAGGATCCATGAAGCGAGAGGCTTTGAAGTCACCTGTAAGAGGTGTGTGTGTCAGCAGTGTATTATCCATCCATCCATCCATCCATCCATCCATCCATCCATCCATCCATCCATCCATCCATCCATCCATCCATCCATCCATCCATCCCTCAGAAATTTACACCGTTTGGTGTAATAACAGGGCATATCTGCATTCCTTACAGGATTATCAAACTGGTGCTCGAAGGTGGGGGTGCTAGAGGGGAGTTATAGCCAGAGGCACTGATGTGATACCTCCACTGAACTGTAGCTGCAGAGTAAGAACATCAGACTGGTGCCTACAGCAGGAACTAACTGTGTGTGTACATTTCCCTCCTCACTTGCCAGTCTGTGTGGGTTTTGTCTGTGTTGCTAAATCTTGCTTTCCAGTAAAGCGGACCAGTGGGTGGGATTTTGTGCTAAATGCTTAGTTCCGTTGCTTTTAGGTCATTCATCCCCTTCTGCATTCAAAGCTTGCCGTGGCAGGGCTGGAGATAGGAATTTGGAAACAAAATGGCTTTCCTGGTGGGAAATTATCCTCATTTGCATGCGAATACCCCCTTCCCTCCCGGCTGCAGGGAGGGGAGGGTGGTGGCAATGGGGAGTCCCCAGGGCTTGGGGAGGTGGGAGGAAAACTCTGCCAGGGGTCTGCGCTGGAAGAGCCTTTTCTCTGCTCCTAAGCTTTTGTGCAGTGGGGTTTTTATACAACAAAGTTTGACCCTACAGTCGTTGCTCTGTGAGGCTCTTCCCTCTGAGTGCAGCAGCACAAGTCGGGACTGCAGAATCCGGTCCCGCTTTGGGGGATTCTCTGGGGTCTGATGGCAGCAGCCTGACCCTTCCTGGTGACAGACAACTTTCTCCTCCCGTGAAAACGGAGTGAGTTTTAGACCAGGGTTTTTCATATGGTATGTGCAAAGCTAGATGTAGTCACACTACCTGTGTAAAAAGATGAAAATCCAGGCTTTTGTGTTCAAGATTATTATAGGAGTATTTGGGCACCTTGTATTTTCGACCTCATCAGCTTGGAAAATGTTGAGTAATGTCACTGCCTGGTGTGCAAGTGTAACTTAATATCTGTGCCAGAAAGACAAAGATTATCTACCTACCTACCTATCTGTCTGTCTGTCTATCTATCTATCTATCTATCTATCTATCTATCTATCTATCTATCTATCTATCTATCTATCATCTTCATTTTGGTTTTAAAGCAATCATACCCTCACGAGCATCTGAGAGAAACTCCAAACTTCTAAATACTTTCTAAAAGTATTTAGAAATTCATTTCCATTTTCTCTGACACTCATCTTGGAGGGACAGTAAAATGTTGGCATCTAGAGGCCCGAGGAAACTGGATGGGAGAGAGCTCACGTCAAAGCAGCCAAGTACCAACGCGCCTTCCCACGGTGAGGTGATGGGCAGGAAGATGCGTGTCACCCATGTTTGCTCTTTATGGAAGTGTTCCCAAACAAGGCGCCCTTCAGCTGGGGAGCTAATTCTTCTTTGATGGTGACAGAACACTTTGCATTGGCGGTGATTGCTGCAGTTCAGTCAGAACACTCCCAATGGTTAAGAGGAATGAGAGCCTGGCAGAAGACACCCAGACACACACACATACCAGTAAAGCGGTGACAAGGAAAGCAAATTGTAGTAATTACCTTGCAGCCAGGAATTTAGCGAAGGTGTGCCTAATGCCTGAGCTCTTTGCTAACAGCCCGCCTGGCTGCCACACACCGCTGGCCTCTCCTCCTGGGTGGGCTCAGATTTAACACCGTCCTGTGAAATTCAGAGCAACTGTTCTCAGCCTATATTCTGCTGGGAAGATTTCAGACTGGAAGGGCTTTGATGCCTGATGGATTCTCTGTCTTTTCCAGCAATATCTCTGGGTTTAATAAAAAGACATTCATCTCCACATTTTTCATCTAAAAATGCTCTTAATTCTTCATCAGTCCAGGGAAGCAACTAAGGATGGCAGGATGTTTGACTTGCACCCTTTGACATTGCGGTAGCAGTTGTAATATGTACTCTAAGACATTGGTTTCAGCCACTTTTTACTCTCCTTGGCCTAAGCATGTATTCGAAACATAAACTTCTGAATTTTTACATCTCACAATCTAGGCAAAGGAATAAGCCAGACATATTTCTTCCATGTGATCACAAGAAACTAATGACCACAGTCACTTAAGAGAGTCTACGCCGGCCCCCTGAGCTGGGTGCCGGTGTCTGGCAGGTTTAGGGACCCCATTTCTCTGCACACCCTGCAGAAATGCCCATGGAAGGAAGGTTTCTCCCCTAGCTGATTGCTACCAACACTGCTGAAGGCTGTGCAAATGCTGTGGGGGGCCCAGGGTGGCTGCCCTGGGGCAGCTGAGGGTGGGTGTGTTTGGTGCCAGCCCCCCCCTGCCAGGGGACACACTGTCACTAAGGGATGGGGGGCTGGTGCTCAGTCACCTTGCAGGGACACAGTCCCCTTAATGCCATATAGCAGACAAATTGTAAACAATGTATTGATCACTCTGCTGGTGACGTTAATCTCCTGAGCTCTTTGTCAAATTTTGGGATTATGCTGGTTTATCTCAGAAGGCTGGTTTATCAGCAGAGTCATCCCATATCAGCATAATTTTTGTTGCACTGGTAAAACTCCCTGTGTGATTAGGGACAAGGTTTCCCTTCTACAGGTTATTCTTCTCCAAATAGGACTGTGCTGAGGCAAACTGTGTCGGCAGGATGAGGACATGAGGGTGGAAACACCAGCACACTCCTCCACAGGCAGCAGCCGGTGGCAGGGAGTGACGATTAAACTGGAGACACAGCTCAAGCTGCCGTGGCTGAAATTTCACGGCAAAAGTTTCTTGTTTCTCATTTCGCTCCTTTGATCTGTTGAAAGATCAAGTTTCAGGGGAAAATCAGCCAGGACAAGCCGCAGAGGGCTGGAATTACAGCATGTGAAGCAGCAGGGCCAGACGAGATCGCATTCAGGCTGCAGCCAGTCCTTACTCGACTAAAGCCAGAGCCCAGGACTGATGGAGGGCCACATCAGCTGCTCTTATTGTTATAGATACAGATGTTTAAAATTAAAAGCAATTGTTTGTTAGGCATTCCCAAATGACTGTTTCATAAAGCAGTCACACACCGGTCTTAGAACTTGTAGCTCTTGCACTAACAGACCACGTTAAGTCTGTGCACTAATGGTTTTAGAAAACCCAAGAAAAACATGCATTCTTACATATTAATTTTGCAAGCCAATCCAGTGGCTGTGCTTTAAAAGCTGACAAAAGAAAAAAAACAACCCAGAAGGTGCTCACATGCCAAAATTTGCTGCATTGTTGGACGAAATGGGCAGGGGAGGCCAGTGGGATCTTCCAGCCCTGGTTGGTGGGCTGGCCATGACTCAGCTCTTGGCATCCCTGCCGGGTGGCACTGAGTGTCACCGTGTGCTCTGTGAGTGAGCTGGGGCCGTGTCCAGCCTTCCGTCACCAGCCTCTCAAACCTACTGCCCTCACACCGAAGCAGCTTTGAGTAAAGGTTGTATGAAGACTGCTTCTCTGTCCAGAAACATTTGTTGGACATTGTATTCCTTTGAGTCTTTCTGGGTGAGGGAACTGTTGCAGGTAGGATGATCAAGGTGTCTCAGCAACACTGTAGATAACACAGATGGGGGATATTTTTATGGACCAAAGGTAGGTCTGCCAAACCATATGCATATAGCTGTGTTCATGGGATTTCATCCATAATACTGGCAGGATTTAAATTTTACAGAATTTGTGACTTTGATAACTGTTCTGCAGAATTTCCTGATGTCTCATAAAGCTCTTCAGCCTTTTTTAGCAAAACAACTCTGATTAGAAAATTCCTGTTGTGCTTGAAAATAATGCTATAAAAATAACTAATAGCCCTCAAGAAAGAAAAAAAACCCAACAAAACAACTAACCAAACCAAAAAAACCCAAACCCAAAAACCAGGATTAGAAGTTCTCTCACAGTGTGACAGGCAGCATGCCAGCACTCAGTCACACTGTCTGGGCTACTGTGGCACTCTGGGACCGATTCCCAGCAAGCTGAGTCCCTTGGCTAAAGGTTGTAGATCCTAGAAAGTAGCAGTCCAGCTTTTTCTGATGGTGCTTCATTTGCTGAGGGGTTTGTTAATGCCTTCTTCTCCCTGCGAGCCAAAGCTCTTTCACCCAGAGGTGGGGCAGTGTCTGAGGGGAGCAGAGCGCTGAATGGCAAAGCTCAGCCCCTGGTGAGAGCCAGGATTGTTGTCTTTTTCTTTGCTGGATGTGTTATTTGCCACCAAGCAGAGATTTGATCAAATAGGAGCTGCCCGTGAATTCAGAAGAAATTCACGCCAGTGATTCACCTGGACTAATGTCAGTGCTAGCCCAGCACTAACTAGAGGACCTCCTGAGGTCCTTCCAACCTAAATTACACTAGTTCTGTACATCAAAGCTTAGCTGTCACTCACAAAGTTGGGAGGAGATCAAACTCACGTTTCACATGTTATTTCCTGAGTAGACCTATGTTTAGAGGTCTCTTTTCTTTGAGGGACAGCTTGGATGTCTCAGTGACTGTCCTGCCCACCACGCCGCAGCTGACACAGGCAGTCACCAAGCCTGCATGATCAAAAGTGACCTCTTTCCATCCTGCTGAACTCTGAGGGCATTATTTAAATTGAGGGAATGATGCGTGAGTTTCACAGGTCTGACAAGGACCAGAGTATTCTCTCCTCACCCACATGGAACATGAGACGAGTGAGCCGAGGTGCTAGTGCAGAGGAGAGAACCTTCTCCAAGCTTGCTTTGTCCACTGACACGGCTTTTCCTGTCCTGTGGCCGTGCCCTGCACGTGGAGGACACTTTCTTACTGGCCCTTAGGGTTTGAGACTCCATGGCTTGTATTCTTCCACCTATTTCTATGCAGCTTTGTGCAGCTCACAAACTGAGGTGTGCTCATAATGCTTTTGTCTCCCAGATGGCAGCCAAACATCCAGTGAAACCTCACTTGATTTCTGCTTTGCCACATAATTCTGTTTCCCTTGTGTTTTCCCTCCACAACATGCAGTGCTGGCAGCATCCCAGTGATCACGTGTGTCTGGACAGAGATCCATGTGCTCCAGCTGTGGCTCCTGCTCCAGCGCTGCACCCTGGCAGGACAGGATCAGATGGGATATCAGCCATGCAGCAGACACAGAGGCCAGGACTGCCCCCAGCCCACCCACTGAGCTGCTGGGCACACATCAGCCTGGTAGCTCCTCCCCAGCCACAGCTGACCCTGCTGTCCCAGGCACTGCCCCTTTGGCTGGGCATTTGCAGCTGCACTGAGAGCCCTGCTCCTCGCTGCAGACCCCATCTGGACCTCAACAGAGGTGCCTGTGTGCTCTCTCCACCCAGGGCCTGCTAATTCCCTGTGATTTTCTGTTGTTATCAAAATCTCTCTGAAAGTCCTCTCCTGACCTCTAATTCTGATATCAGAAAGCTGCTCTGAGCATCACCTCCTTGCACTTGAAATCTGATCTCAGCCTATTTATTGCTAATAGATGCTCATTTATTAATATGCCAAGATTAATGGACCTTTTCCCTGATATAGGAAAACCATATTGCTACATTACTGAATACAAGTCTTTCCTGTCTGTACAAACCATGGGGAGCTGTTGGATCAAATCAGTTCCTAAATAGGAAGCATTTAAGTCTTTGTGCTGAGAAGATTGTGTTTGTTGCTGGGATTCACGTCTTGTACTTGTGCACTTCCCAGTCATTCCTGTCTGTCCATGACTGTTGTTCCTCATTCCACTCTTCATAAATGAGTCTGACATTTTTAGGAAGAAGGTAAATGCCCTTTGTTCTGGCAGAACGCAGAATTTTGGTCCTTTCCTAAATGTTCTTGGAAGAACTGGAGCCTGGTGAATACTCCCACCTTTACAGAGGGAAAATTTTCATTTGAAATTCTCCTATGGAGAGTTTTCAGTCTCTGTTTCTTCTGTTGAGGATCAGTAGGGGAGATTCATGGTTCTTGTGATGCGGCAGCACGTGTGCAACATTTCCCAGTGTAAGCATGAGCAAGAACCATTAATTTTGGGTATTACCTCCAGCCTTTCTTTTGGCTTCACGTGAAACCCTCCTGCCTGCGCTTGACGAAGCCTTTGTCACGGGGAACAGTGCAGACACAAATATAGCACACTCCACACCCCCCCACCTTCCTCTCAGATGTGGTTTTGGGGGGCAGCTGAGGCAGGAGCAGGGTGTCCCCCGGCATGCAGGGACACGTGCAGGGCAGGACACAGCACCGGGGAGCACAACTCCAGGGCTCCTGTGAGCAGCTCCGCGTCGATCTCGGGGCACACCACAATCCTGAGCCCCCTCCACCACCTGCCCCTCCTCGAGTGCCTCTCGCCAGCAGCGACACCAAACCTGCAGTGGGGAAGGTGACAAGGAGCTGAGTCACTGACGATTCTCACGCTCGGCCCGTTTCTGTGGCCAAAACAACTGACTTTATTTTCCACAGCTGTCAGTCATAGAAAGCAGCTTTGTTTTTTTCTGTTTGCAGTAAGGAAGGAAAAACAGGGGTGAGAGCCTGCAACCACCTATTACTGATTAGAACTGACGGAGCTAGGCTGCTCCTGCAGAACATTTATTCCTCCTACACCCTCAGTAACTCAGCTTCATGCTTCGAGATCAACAAATTACTCCTACAAAACTGTGCTGTCAAGGCCGAGGTGTGTCCTTTCCCTGCTCAGGCTGTAGTCACTGGCCTAACAAAGGAATGCTTCCTAGGTGAGCTCATGGATTAAATGTGTGTAGGGCACCACTTGCTTTTGAAGCTTGCTCAACAGTTTAATCAGCTCTGGAGGCAGTTTGTACAAGCTTTTTTTATTTTTTGTTTTTAACTATATGTAATTTTTTAGCAGGGGAAAATATTCTGCCCCTCCAAAGGCAGCAGTATTTCTCCCAGGCTGGACAGATTATCAGCTAGAAGTGAGCAGCCAGTGTGGAGGGGATGTGGGGAGTCCCCTCCTTTCATACCAAACATGTGGCTCAGCTGTCAAGCTCTCAGACTGCTTGATAACTGGATAATAAATGTCACCTTTATCTGACTCTCTGCACAGCTCTTATCTGGCCACAGACTGCACGGTGCTTGCCCTTCACCTGTGTCATTTCTGGACAGCTGAGGAAACTCTGGCTCTCCTTGCTTATGCTTTCACCCTTGTAGACAAGAAGCAAATGAGGCCAAGGAGGTCGCAGGGACACTCTTCTCCCTCTCCTCATGTTCCTTTATAGATGACTCAAAATAATTTTTTTCCTCTCTCAGTATTTCTTCTTCTCCTTTTGAAAGCCAAGTGCCTGCTGTTTACAGGACCCAGAAAATGCAAGGCAAAGGAGATACCACCGTGTTCATCAAATGAACAGCCTGAAAGGTGTTGAACTTGTGACTGTCCATCTTACACTTACAAGTATTTTTGTCCTGACTGCTTTTCTTCCTTACAGGCTCTTTAAATCCTGCCCTCAGTGTTCCTTGCCATCAGAGCCACCTCTCTCCATAGTAACCCCAGCTGGCAGCTAAATATTTAACAGTCTGAGAACATCTTTTTTTAGTACAGAGCTTGCATTTCTTGGGATTACCCAAACCTGGTGTTTCTACACAGTCCATTTAATCCAGCAGCTGATTTCAAGGTCTCTGGGACTGTCACTGAGTCATGGCTCTGCCACTGCAGCACATGCTGCGATGTTGGTGGGAGGGTTTGATGCTTCTGAAGGGTTTGCTGGTGAAAACATTTTTCTCAAGAGAAATAAGTGGGGTGTGAAATGCCCACCACCCCC
>VZTJ01002120.1:3454436-3501981 GCA_013397795.1 Orthonyx spaldingii | reverse complement strand
AATCGCCCCCCCCCCCCCCCAATCTTTTCACATCTCAAGGATGTAGGGCTAATGTTCCTTATAAAAGTTTCTCATTATTGGCTTGGTTGTGTCTAATAGCCTCAGCCACCCTGAACATCTGCTCTGATCTGCATCCCTCTTGGCAGGCCTGGCTCATAGACATTTCTGTGATTAGTTTCATGTGAAAAGTGTTTGAAACAAGGAGGTGATTTAGAAATCCCCTGAAACAGCAGTTTTTGTGTGTCTCAGAGTGTGGAGGTGCCAAGCAGCAGTTAGTTTGTCTCTCCCCAGTGGGACTCGCTACAGTCACATATATGCCTGCATCACTGCTTCTACAGTGTTTATATTGCTCAATTTTTTTAATAAGCTCCTTTCAGGCAAGAAAAGTGTGGTCTACTAGTGCACTGCTGCATAGTGTCAGGAGCCCTCTGCTGTGCTCCTGGGCTTGCTGCTCATTCCCTGGGCAAGACACATTAACCCTTCAGGCCCCCTCTCCCCTTACATGATTCCTGCTGTTTCCATCAGTTCACCTGGTACTTAAGGAAAATGGTGTCTTACTTTTTGAAGGGTCCAATGTAAGGCACAGCTGAAAACGCTGATGAGGTAACACACTTTTCACAACCAAGCCCTCCTCCTGTATGAGCTAATTTGTAAAAGTTCATAGAATCATTAAGCTTGGAAAGGACCCTTAAGTTTATCAAGTCCAACCATTAACCTAACACTGCCAGGTCCACCACTAAACCATGCCCCTAACCAGCATACCCACAGGTTTTTTGAACACTTCCAGGGCTGGTGACTCCACCACTTTTCTGGGCAGCCTGTTCTAATGTTTGACCACCTTTTCAGGGAAGAAAATTTTCCTAATGTACAGTTAAACTTCTCCTGGTCCAACTTGAGGCCATTTCCTTTTGTTCTGTCACTTGTTCCTTGGCAGAAGAAACAGAGCCCTACTTTTATACAAACTCCTTTCAGGGAGTTCTAGAGAGTGAGAAGGTCCCCCCCGAGCCTCCTTTTCTCCAGGCTGAGGCCCCCCAGCTCCCTCATCGGACTTGTGCTCCAGACCCTTCCCCATCTCTGTGTTCCTTCTCTGGACACACTCCAGCCCCTCAATGTCCTTCTTGTCGTGAGGGGCCCAGAACTGAACCCCAGACTCTCAGTGCAGCCTCACCAGTGCTGATTAAGTTTGAAGAGATTATCCTGACTTTGTCTTGCTAGTGTCTAGACCACCATGACTACAGCAATGCTGCTGCTCCTGCCCATGTCTCCATTCTTTCTCTGCAGCCACAGCAGCACAAGGACATTAGTGAAGGCATTGCAGAACTCAGCCAGGCTTGTCGCTTCTGGGCAAGGAGCTGCACCCTTCTGCGAGAAACATTAGGACTGAGGAAACTTGCATGGAGATATTTATAGCATGGCTTCTTCCTGGGATGAAAAGAAACTTATTTTTGAATACCAGAGAGCAGAAATAGGCCAGCTCTGAAGGTGAAAAGGTATGAACTTCTATTTGGGGAATACTGCATGACTGGAGTCGCATGAGAAGGCAACTAGCCCTTGGTAGAATCAGGGCAGGTTCTTCTGCCTTGGCTTGCAGTATCTTTGAGACCCTCTGGGCCAGATTCTGCTCCTTTTTTCAGTGCTGAAACCAGACCTGAATATGAAGAAGGTGGAATCTGGCCGTTCATTTTGTATTTCACCCCATTTTTGCGCTCTTAGCTAGGTCCGTGCCAGGCCCCAAATGTTCCATGGAAGGGAATCTGAGAGGTTATAGGTGCTGATGTGAAGTGACAGATCTGTAGCTTGTGAACAGAATGCATTTTCAGGATTGTGGAGTTTCTCCCTGCATTTATGAGAGAGGATGAAATTATATATTGAATACATACTGCCTTTCCACTAGATATGCTATTATTGACTTGGATCAAATTAGCCCTTTAAGCAAGGCCTGCTAGCCGTTTTCTCAATTCTGGCTTTTAATCATCACCAGCTTGTAAATTCCTCCTTCATAGGCTAAGCCTGCTGGAAAGATTTCCATGGAGCTGACAGAAGCGTTCTATAGAAGCGGCCCCTCTTTTGTCCTGGGGAATTACAACCCTATAAGTCTTCATTTTACTTGACATTCCAATTTGCAGCTTGGATGCCACAAGAAATGCCTTGGGTTTTGGTTTAGTGATGAAACTTGTGATATTGCAAGTGTAACAGAAAAATGAAGATCTGTAAAGGCCCGGTTAAGCTTTCCTTTGCTAATGTATATAGCCAGCCTGACAGGAAGCAAAACCTCTCTTCAGCTGAGATACGTAGATATATGCTTAATGTCAAACATGAAAGCCATGGAAACGAGATGCTGGGTTGGACTGATCATGACTGAGATTGGCTCAGCTGGTCAGAGCATGGTGCTGACAACACCAGGCTTGTGGGTTTGATCCCTGTATGGGCCATTCACTTCAGAGCTGGATCCATGATCTTTGTGGGTCCCCTCCAACTCGCAATATTCTATGATTCTGTGATAACAGAGGGAAAGTGAAAAGTGTGGAAAATCTTATCTACCCTCAGAAGGGGTTTGCTTTGCTGCTCTGTGTTATGTTCTCTGCCTGTGGGGACAAGTGCCAGTTTACCATCTGGAAGAGCTGGGGTTTGCCGGGGGTGAAGCAGGAGACACCAAAGGCTTACACTCATAGAATCATAGAATTATTTAGGTTGGAATTATTTAGGCTGGAAAAGATATCTAAGATCATTGAGTCCCACCATTAGCCTAACACTGCCAAGAATATTAGAGCACTTCTTGCTTTCTGTCTAGAAGACCTTCCTCACATCCAAGTGAGTGCCAAGAAAGTTGCTGTGACACAACCATGATCGAAAATGAGCTAATGGCTGCCTCCCTGAGCTAAGGGATTCATTCTATTTTCATCTTCCCTTCTCTTCAGTCCTCTGAAATTTGTGGAAGAATGACACCTAAACTAAAAAGGGGATAAGTTTAATTGTGTGGGAAAATGAGCTCCTACAGGCAAGATTTACCCAAGAAGCCAAAGAGTTGGACATCTGGAGGCTTTCCTCTCCATCACTCAGAATAAGGATGGTTTGTTGCCTTGAGTAAGAAGAGACAGGATTTGATTTGATCTCCAAACCCTCATCTCTCCTGCAATAGCCCTCATCTGCAATAAGCCAGCTGGAAGGCAGGAACATCCTACTGTGCCTCTGTATTATTTTCTTCTCAGCCACTGGCAAAGCAAAGCCCATAGGGACGATTGTCTAGTCAAAGAGGGGGTGCCCTGGAGGTGGTTGTGTCATTAAGGAGATTTATTTATCTGTCACCTTTTGCTCATGTAACAGGGAGAAATTGATGCATGGAAATATCCACTTTCCTCTCACCTGAATAACTTATTTCAAACCTGCAGAAGGTTTTTTGGGGATTCCCTGCTTTCAGCAGTGGGCCTTTGGGATTGTGCACAGAGACAGAACAATTTTCTCTTGGGACTGGCTTTGCATTTTGTTTCAAGGCTGTCCAACATGGGAACAACGCCAATGCATTTGGCCCTTGTAAAAAATACTCCTTTTGGCAGAGCTACTTTTCCCTGCAGGCAAAGGGAGCTGTAAGGCTACTCTGACTGATAAGTTCTGGGTGGGGTGAGGGAGAGTGTTGTAATGCTGTAGTTCCCCCTAACTCCTCCATCCCCACTCACATCTGCCAAGGCTTTAAGTGTCAGAGATATCTGCTACCCATCTGTGACCTTCATTTCTCCAGACCACCCTTACTTTCTGCTATGCAGAAGACACAGTAGGAGTAACCTTAGCAATTAAATACCAAATAAACCAAGAGCAGGCTGTCATTATGAGGACCTTGCATTTTCTGTGCTCTTTACCTTCAGTCTGAAGCTTCCCCCAAGTACGGCTTGAAGCAATAGATCATTAAAACTGGGATAACATTTTGGTTTTCTTTTCTCTCTGTTTCCACAGGCTGAAGGAGAAAGCTGTTGTAAGGTGGCATCCCAGGGCTGAAGCTGGTAGCCAAGAATTAACTCTTTGCCTGCGGCAGCTGTTGCTTTCTTTGCTTCTCTTATCAAAGGCTAGTGGTGCCTTTGCTGTTCACCAAGGAGGAGGCAAGGTGCTTTTTAAAACTCCTCAGAGTGTTTGACACAGCTGATGATTTATGTGCGTGTGCTCAGGTGCTAAATTACCTTCCTGCAGCATTTGAAGTTTGGTGAATGAATAACCAGCTCTCACCGGGGCAGAGCAGCAGGCTTTGTGCTGTGCTGAGAGCAACGATAAAACCCGGTCAGGCTTCTCCAGAATTAAATTGACATGAAGGGAGCCTTTCCCCCTCTGACAGCAACCCTAAAACATGTCATGTCCTTCATGCCTGCTTCTGAAAAGCCACAGAGCTGATATCCAGTGCTTTTGCTCCCTGCTGAGCTGTCAGACTTGGTGCACTCTCAGTTTTGGAATTTCTAGGGTGGAGGTGAAACCATCCAGGTCTCCCAGCTCAATCCTCCATAAGCCTTCAAGGAGGAGCACTTATCCAAGGTAGTGGGACAGAGCCGAGTCTCTTAGCAGTAAAAATGAGGGGAAAGTGCCCTCTGACAAGACAGTGCTGTCAGCCATGGCAAAGCTCACATCCTCCCTGAGAAGGGGCAGATTGTTGCTTTATTTTCAAGGCAATACCTAGGTTTATGCATTCAGGGCTGAATCCTCATCTTTGGGTGGCCACAGAACCACCAAGTCCAATGTTAGCTGTCTGTACACTGTAAGGGATGAGTTTGCCTGCTGTTGTGGTCAGCCTGGCATGCAGATAGGCCAGTCTTTCCAGGGAAAGGCAGCATTGTCCCATGGTCACAATTACATCAGATTGTCCCCATCTCCAGGTTCCCTGCAGACTCTGGAGGAGCGATGGCTGTCTTAGCTTGCTGACCCTCCACTGTCTGGCTGAAGCAGCCTTTTCCCAGCCAGAGCACTGCTGTGCTCTCACATGCAATGTGACACTTGAGCAGAGCAGCGGATGCCTTACCAGCCCTGAGAGCTGCTGGATTTATGCTGCTGTTTGTGCTTGTGTGCCCTGTGTGTAAGCACAGGTAACACGTGAGGAGGGCTTTGCCAAGGGCTTGTCCTGAGGGTGGAGACTGCCTGGTGCAGCCATGAGGGAGGACACCGGCCTTCCCAAAGCAAGTGACAGCCGGCTGCAGGTCGTCTGTGCTGCATGGTTTGGAGATTGGGCTGTTGCCACTGAATTTGTGCCACCGACACCCCAGCTGAGCTCTCAGAGGTTCTTGAGTGGATGTGCCTGTGAGAGGAACAGGTTGCCCAGAGAGGCTGTGGAAACCTCATCCTTGGAAGTGTTCGAGGCCAGTTGGATGGAGCCCTGAGCAATCTGATCTACTGGAAGGTGTCCCTGCCCATGGTGGGGGGGTTGGAATGGGATAACCTTTAAGGTTCTTTCCAATCCAAACCATTCTATGATTCTGTGATTCTATGATAAATGGTTGCACATGTTCTCATGCCTGAGATCAGTTGCCTTTCTCTCAACACAGGCTCAACAAAACTGCCCAATCTTTCTACAAACAGAAATTGCCAGTCTCAAACATTGGCAAAACACGCCCCTTAGTGACTTTGCACTCATACAGAAAAGTTTGAGTTCAGACAAAATTGACTTTCCTGCTTCTGTGGGTCAGGTGCCTGTGTGTGTATTAGATTAGTCCCCTGTTGCCATGGGAATGTTGGAAAAGAGGTCTTCCCCATGGAAGATGGGAAATGTTTGCTCCTGACATTGCCAAAGCCAGTTGCTGGCCTTTAGGAGCCCAGGGGAGCCCTGTACCATAGGAAAGCCTCTCAGGCAGAATTTAGGATTGCAAAATCTCTACCTGCCTTAATTAACAAGTTGCATAATGCTTCGTTGGGCAAAGAATGCCTGAATTGTGAGTTTGCGCAGAAAAAAAACACATAGGTGGGTTAAAAAAGTGAAACTTCTATAATTAACTTCAATATCTACATCAGGTTATAGTTTGACATGGCAATTTGAACATATGTGCCTAATTTCACTCTGCTTTTTTCAGTCTCTCCTACTCAGTTATGTATAACATTAAAAACTGGGCAGGCCCATGTTCCACAGGAGATGCTGTGGAAGTGCCTGTGAGAAAATGCCTGTGTGTCAGAGAGCATGACAGACATCATATGTGCCATGGACTGCTTGGAGCACCTTCAATGCCAGGCTGAGGTTGGGAAAGGAGCCCTGCAGTTCAGTCATACCCACAACTCCTACCTGTTCAGTCCTCACCAGGGATCACCTTTGACTTTCTTCCTCCTGATCCACACAATTGTGCCTTTCTCCTCATTCTGGGTGTACTTGACAGGAAATCCAGTCTGAAAAAAACCCCCGAACCACAGGAAGCTTCTTTGCTCTGCCCTTCCAAGTGCTGCTATTTTTTAACATATATCTATATACCAACATCACAGCTTGACCTTAAATGCTTTTGAAGTTTAGAAGTGGTCAGATAACATTTGCCTTTCAGTTTTGTTTGCTTTCCTGGCTAAGACTGCACGAAGGGCCACCCTGTTCACACAGGAGAGGTTTCACTCGTGGCATGTCTAGCCAGGAACACACACAGCAGTGCCAGCAGACTCAACAGGAAAGCCCAGTTGTGTGAGGCTGCCAGGCTGCATTTGCAGAGAGACGATTCAGAGGGTTCAGATGGATCTCCAGATCTCTTATGCTTTTCCAAACCATAATTCTAAATATTCTGACAATTATCCATGACTAGACAAATACTCTTGCAGGCACAGTAAGCCAGTGAGGTTACCCTTATGTTACTGTTCTGTGAATAAACCTCAATTTCATGTGTGTTTAGGAGATCTAAATTCTCACCGCTCTTTGAAGTACTCTGAAACTCATACAGACACATCAACTTTTATGTCAGGGATGAAAATTGTGAATATTTGCCATTGAAGTTGTCCAAGCCTCCTACTTTAAACATGAGCTCTCTTTTGAATGGCAGATTGTGTTTAGACTTTATCACTAACTCTTTCCAATCTTTAAAAAGCCTCTAAAATCAACTTACTTCTCCTTGTGGAGCTATCTATCAGCTGCCAGCTCTCTGCCTCCTCTGTCCAGAGCACATTCCCAGCTGGCAGTTGCCACCCAGAAACCTCCCCGCTATCCTCTCACCGTGCCAGGGGTGTAAAGGTGATCAACAGCACCATTGCCACCTTCTCAGGTACTTTTGTCTTGGGGTTTCTCTGTGGCTGAGGTGGTGCCAGGAAAGCAACGCAGATCATGGCAGTGAGGAGATCTCTAGAACAGAGACAGAGGATGAAACCTGCTGAGCAAGCTCAGCTAAGGGAGAAAGAAGGAGGTCTGTGGAAAGTACAGCAGAAGGCACCAGCAGCTCCCACAGCCAGCAGCTGCTGCTTTGCCTGCTGCCCATCCCTGCAGGCTGACGCCTCCTTGTTTGCAGTTGCACCTTGGCTGGGAAGAGGGAATGTGAGCTGTGCTTGTGTGTGTGTGCTGGGGCAATGGGGGAAAATTCTCCAGACCTTCTGTAAGACCTTTGGGACCCCCAGTCAGTGACAGGGAAAGGTCTCTGTGCTGGCTGCAGTCCTCCAGGGGCTACACCTCTGTTTGCCCCCAGACCCTGTAAACTGTTTTAGGAAGGGGCTAGAGCCAAGATGAGCTCCTCATTTCTGTCTTCCGAAGGCTGTGAAGTGACTCACCCTCTCTGGGAACTGTTCCTGGGGAAAGGAGTGGGAGAGAGATGTCAGAAACCGAACTAAAACAAAAGTTAGGTTCGGGCCCAGGAAAATTTCCTGCTGCTGCAGTGGGTGGATAATGACACAGCCTCCACAGACACAAGGCAGAGCCGCTCAGCACTGAGGCGGAAGGGTGAACACAGGCCAGGACTATTTAAAACTGAAAGGCTGTGCTTTGGATTTTTATATGTGAAAGACCTAATTATGGGGACTTAAATACTGTCAGAGCAGCTACTTCAGATGACTGAGTGTAGTGTTGCTCACAGCATGGAGGAACATTCCCAGGTTGTTTCAGACAAAATATTTCAGGACTTGATCCTTTATCCCTTTTCACACAGTCAAACCTCTCTCATGCCAACAGCTCACAGAGATCAAGGCTAGTCCACCAGAAATAGCTGCTCTGCAGAAGTTGATCACTGAGTTGGTTGAAAGGTTTTGGTCTGAGCCTTGCTGTTGCGTGGGATGGGCCATGCAGGACAAAGACAGCTTGCACACAAAGGAGCAGCACAGCTGGATGCACCTCCAGCAAGGTGGTGGAAATTATATCTCCTGCTTGTTAGGGTAGATTTGAGTCAAGCCTTTTAATTCCCTTCAACAACGGTAGGACTGTAGTAAGTCCTCACCCTGGTAGATTTCAAGCTCTTGGGGGTTTTTAGAAAAGAAATTCACTAAATGCTGCTCTGTGTCATGCTTTGCCTATGACTGGACAGGAGGATACTGTTGGAAGTAGCTTTTTGCTGCAGAAAAGTACCAGTGTTGCTAAGAACCGTCACGACCTTGTTCCAAACGGTTGCTGGTGTTATAAAACTGAGATTTGCCTACATGGTGCAGCCATCTCCCTGGTTTAAAGAGCCTCCCCTTTTCTTAACTCACCTATCCCACAACAAAATGCTCTCCCTCCCCTAAAGCAAAGGCAAGAAACCTTTCTATGAGTCACCAAGACAGCTCCCACATGACACGTGCTCCCTTTGCCCTGCTGCCAGATACAGGATTTAGGTAAGGCCACACGTGAGCTTTGCTTTCAGCAGAGCAGAAGATCACACTCACATCCAGTGCAGGTCATGGCAGATTTTCACTCCAGGCCCCTCTCGGCTGTCCAGCACTAACTCCATCTGCTGAGGATGCTGTGCTCAGTGTGGGGTCAGATATGGATCTAGACAGGCATAGCCCCAGCAGGACAACTCCCTGGGAATAGCATTAAGCATAATTAATAGTGACATGGGATCAAGCATATCTAGTCTGTCTGAATTCTCCCATTTATGTCAAGGGGTCTTTGTCTGTACAGGTACACGATAACCCACCCACACTTCTCTTGTTGCAAAGATGATTTGATCTTTCTCCTGCTTTACTGGGCAATAGCTCAGTATTGGGCTTTTTACACAAAGGAAAGCTGCAAGTCTTAACCCCTCAAACTTCCCCCTTATTAGAGAAAACAATCCCCTGTTCTTCAGCCTTTGCCTGTAGGTCACCCTTTTGAGTCCTTTCATCATTCTGGCTGCTGTGCTTTAATCTCCCCAGTTTGTCTCTGTTCTCTCTAATTGAGCCACAGTGGTCTAGTTGAGGATTTTCCAGAGTGGACCAGGACAGAGTAATTATCTCCTGTCTCACAGAAAGTCTCATATTGTTGGTGCATCTTTGTTTTTTGATCCATTGTAACTCCAGGCCTGTTTTTGCTGCACTGCTGCCAACCTGGATGTTCCTTGTTTGTGTCTGTGCCTCTGGTTCATTCTTCTCGAGTTTAGTATTTTTCATGTGTATGTAATCAATTAAATCTTGCAGAGTTTGGTTCATTTACGATTTTCTTTCAAGCTTTTTAATCTCTGAATTTATCTATTGGGATATTCTTGTAGCCAGCAAATTTTTAAAGTATTCCATCTTGTTCATTGTCCAAAGTGTTCATAGAAATGAACAGTAACAGTGGAGTAATACTGGATCTAAAGCAGAGTGCCACAGTACACATTTCAAATGTCTTCTCAGTTTGGTTAATCACAGTTGATTATAAGAGACCTTTCAGGACAGTTACATGACATAACTTGTCCTATAAATGAAACCCAAACATTTTTGTAGAAGTATGCTTTGTCGATGAGGGCTTCCAGGTTTTCCTGTTCAGCTGTCAGCATTAGTGGCACTCACAGAAATGATAGCACTAGCTGATGGAACAAAATTTGTCATGTAGAGGTTTCTTCCTGTGAGTTTGAAATACCTCTCACTGTGTCTGGGGTACCGTCTAGACAAGCCTGACTGGCATTTTTTAACCTCAGCCAAGCCAACTGTCAAATGCCAAAACTTAGCAGGTGCATGGAAGGATGAGGGAAAAGGATGAGATTTCCCCCCTAAAAGAGATATTTTTTTGTTTTAAGTTACTTGAAGTGTATTTTCCATATCCCTGGAAGTGTTCAAGGCCAGGTTGGATGGGGCTTTGATCAGCCTGGTCTAGTGGAAGGTATCCCTGCCCATGATAGGGGGGCTGGAACTGGATGATCTTTAAGGTCCTTTCCAATCCAAACCAAACCATTCTATGAACTCACAAGCCAATCTGTTACCTTGCAAATGCTCAGAAAGGGTATTTGTGGCCTTTTCTTGTAAATTTTTGGAAATCCTTCGTGAATCAGGCTGGTGGATGATATAAAGATTTACTGTATGTTTCCCCTGCTGTTGTGTTGATGGATGGAGGCTGAGAAGAAAACTGCCTCTAAATCCTGTGCATTGGCTCAGGTGAAACATATTGGTGATAAAGGCAAATTGAGCTTGAACTGTGAGCAGCTTGAACTGTGAGCAACTGAACATGCTCAGGGTGGAGAACTTCCTGGAGAGTGGGGTGGGGTGGGCAGAGCAGAGGGCTGAGCCTGGAGCATCATTTATGGTTGTCCCGGGTCACTCTGTGTTTCTCTAGGGACAGGTGGTGTGTGGCTCTTGCTGGAGCCTCTGAGGGGTTTCTGGGACTGTTTCCCTCTGTGGCTGCAGTGGACTGTTTGTCATGGCTTGATGGAGGAGCACTTGTGCAAGAATCACTCTGGTTACCATTTTCTGGCACTGCCATGTAGTTAAAATTTTTAAATGTACCTTTGTAACTCAAGTGCTTGTCACTGCTCAGTTGCTCCAAGCAGGACTTGATGTTCTGCTGATTTGCAACTCAGTTCTTGTTGAAAACCAAATTTGCAAGAGTGGTTTAGATCCTGCAGTGCTCGACATCACCAATGCCTATGCTCTGGAGAAATGCCTTTCTGCCTCAAAGGTTTGGGCTCATCCCTTTGCCTCAATGTAGTAACTATATTTTTTTAAGTAGGGTGTTAACTGTAATCATCACCCCTAGTTGAATAAATTGGGTATTAAAAAGGACTCTGAAA
Source organism: Orthonyx spaldingii (assembly GCA_013397795.1). Lineage (NCBI taxonomy): Eukaryota > Metazoa > Chordata > Aves > Passeriformes > Orthonychidae > Orthonyx > Orthonyx spaldingii. The sequence continues at coordinate 3,490,906 of VZTJ01002120.1, read as the reverse complement.
GAAAAATAATAGGCATGAAAATGAAATCTAGGAGCCCAGCCCATCTTGTGAAACCTGGCTTCTACTCTGGTCTTAGAGCAAGGAGATCCTCAGGGACAGGACATGGCTGTGCACTCTTCTGGCCAGTGCCTTGGTCAAGTTCCTCATTCATCCCATATTGCAGCTCAGTCTGGTCCATGGCTCCTTCCCTGGCACATCACCACAGTGAGATTTCCTGAGGGAGAGCAGAGGAAAACAGGAGAGGTGTAAGCTGGTGTTCTGAAGTGAATGGTGAGCTGCAGACAGACTGTTGGTTTTGCTTAGTTCATGCCTCATGTAATGGGGTGGGAGGCTGAGCTGTGGCCAGGGGTTTTCAGCATTATTGCACACAAGTTCTATTTTTTCCTGGATTTATGGAAAACATCTTGTGTTACACAATACCAGGGGATTACCTTTGTTTTTATTCATTTCTATTGTGAAAGCTGGCAGACTGACCTAAAAGTTAGTTCAAAGCTGAGCAAGTAACTTCTCTGTGAATTTTTACTCAAATAGAGACAAGTTGCAATTTCTTATGGTAGAGTTATACTGCTGATTCTGCTGTATGCTAGCTTTTATACCAGGCTCATCTGCTCTGTTTGAGCACCTTCTAGCAGTGAATTAATTGTTACAACAAATTCTCACTGACTCTGAACACAGAGATCTTATGGTACTACCTGAAACGGCAGAAATCTCCTGCACAGCACTTCTAAATGAAACCCAAAGTACTCAGTTTGAGTGGGGAAGAGTCTTGTGCATGCTTCCCACAATAAATAGCTTTTCGACTGGCATACTAAAGGCAAATAGATAATAACAATAAACCAGGAAATTACAGAAAAAGAAATAGTAGTTTCCAGTGAAGAATAGGACAGATTTGGAGCATCTGATTCAGTAAAGTCTGTTAAAAATTCCAAAAGTGAAAATTCTCACCCAGGGTGATAGTTCATCCTTTCTGCTCAGGATCTTCAGGCTCTTTCAAATGCTGATATGACTCTGAAATAGTTCTCTATCTCACTTTGATGGTAATAAGAAATATAGATTTATGGATAACTAGCCTGAAGTCAGTGGTGCCTTGCCTAGGAACTGAAACCTTTCTGCCTTTGAAAGGGATCTAAGACATCGTATCTGAGGCTTTAAATCCAGTCAGGTTAGATGGATTCAAATAAGCACGGGTTTGATGAAATACACTCTGCGGTACCTAAGGGCCAGCAAGATGAATTTCTAAACTATTAGGCTTTATTTTATAGAGCTCCTGAAGTGCATGCACAACCTTTGCAGTTTGGGAAAGGACAGATGTAGCATCCATCTTCAAAAGCAGGAAGAAAGAGGCTTTGTGAATTGACTTCAGATCCTGGCAAGCTCCTAGACAGCCCACCACCATGGGGCTCTGTCCTTGCTCTATCTCCAACCCTCACCCAAACCAGAACAACAGATCCAAGACAGACAGCCATCACCAAGGGCTCCCACAGAGAAGTGTCTGGACTGGAAGATCTGGGTTGTCCTCACCTTCCCTTAGTGCTCCTCTCACATTCCCACAGGATCATTCTGCTCTACTCCTTCATTTACTTCAAAACTACTCAGACCTGGGGTGGAGAGTGAATTATTCACAGATTCAAAGAATATTTGGAGTTAGAAGGGACCCACAAGGATCATCAAGTCCAACTCTTAAGTAAATGGCCTGTATGGGGATTGAACCTACAACCTTGGTGTTATTTGCACCCTGCTGTGACCAGCTGAGCCAATCATGGGGTGAATTGAGTGAGAGCACCGAAAATCCAGGGCTTTTGTTCCTGGGCTTCAGCAGAGTGTAGGCTTAGAGAGCTCAGTACAGCTTGTGTAGACATGGAAAGGAGCATGGACTGAGGAAAGGGCTGCACACACGATGTCCTGAACTCATCAGGGATAATTTCCATTCTGGAATGCTTTTCCCCTTGGAAATAGTCATAGGATCATAGATCATAGAATATCCTGACCTGGAAGTGTCTCACAAGGATCATTGAGTCCAACTCCTGGCTCTGCACAGGACAATCCTAAGAATCACACCATGTGCCCAAGATGGTTGTCCGAATGCTTCTTGAGCTCTATCAGGCTTGGTGCTCTGACCACTTCCCTGGGGAGCTGTTCCAGTGCCCAACCACCCTCTGGGAGAAAAACTTTTTTATAATATCCAACCTCCCCTGACACAGCGTCATGTCACTGGTCACCAGAGAGAAGAGGTCAGTGCCTGCCCCTCTGTTTCCCCTTGTAAGGCAGCTCTAGACTGCAGTGAGGTCTCCCCTCAGTTTTCTCCAAGCTGGACAAGCCAAGTGACCTCAGACACTGCTCATATGGCTTCCCCTCTAGACCCTTCACCATCTTTATGGCCTCCTTTGGACCTGTTTTCTGCTGCCCACAGTAAATCCTGATGCACTGCTTCAGCATTGTTTAGAATTCAGGGAAATATCCATGTAAATAAAAGGTATTTCTGAATTTCTAATAAAAGAATGGCATATCAGTCCATGGCTGGAGGTACAAACCACACAACACCATGTGTCATCCTATACAAATCAAAGAAGTGTGAATTCTCTGAGAAAATGCAGGTCAGCTTGTCCCTTGTCAGTTACCTGCCAGAGTTAAAAAAATAAAAAAGCCAGAGAAGTAGACTACAGCATTTGTTTGAAGTGCGAAGTGCTGCGTCTTGAACAATGTACTAAAATATCTCAACACAATGAGCCACATGAAATGACCTATCATAATAAAAAGTCCCAGCAAATGAGGCAGTGAAAATGACTGGAAAGGAACAGGGAGCAAACTTAGTGGACTGTTTTTACAAAAAGTTATTAACAACTCTTACAGCCCAAAATAGTGCATGTGTCAAATGCTCAACTATATCCCTCTCCAAAGCTGCTGCCATGGGAAAAAGTTTGAGCTCCATGGGAAACACAAGGAATATGTGGCACTTTGTCTTCTCTGTCACTTGGCAAATTAACCACTAGTGGTGTTGTTTGAAAGTCATTTGCAGCTTCAAAGATTTGCATATATCATGTGTCCCTCCCTGCTTTTGTTCTGTGAACCTCGATGCAGCAACAATATTCAGAGAGCAGTCAGGGGCGCCTGGCTGGCAGGTGGCACTGCCCAGCTCCACTCAAACTCTGCACAGAGTGCGGCTCCTGCAGAATAAGGTGCAGTATAAACCTGGAGGATCACAGCTGTGCTGGAGTAACTGCACAGGCACTGGTTTAGAGAGAACCAAGGTCATAGAATCATACAATAATAGAACGGTTTGGGTTGAAAGGGACCTTTAACGATTAAGTTGCTCAAAGCCCTCTCCAACCTGACCTTGAATGGTACCAGGGATGGGACATCAACCACCAAGGCAACCTGTGTCAGTGTTTTACCACCCTCATTGTAAAAAAATTCTTCCTTGTATGAAAGCTGAGGTGCCAGTGGCACTCTCAGAACAGCTCTGTAGCTCCACTGTAGAGCTTATGAAGTCTGAATTTTTTTCTTTCTTGTTTCTTATGATTTGGGGGAAGAAATGTGTTTGTCAATATTTTATAGGGGGCTCTTCTCCCCTATTCCCTTTGCCCTTAGGGAACTGAAGTAGCAACAGGTGAGTTGAAGGTTCACAAACAGGACTTGACTTCACTGAAGTCAATGGAGGCACCAGTGGGGTTTTGCATGATTGTGGGCTGAATGATTTCTAGTTAAGCATGTAAAATAAATATTTTTAAACCACCTTCTTATAACTATTCTGGATCTAGACAGCTGTTTTTAGAAACAAGAGACCTTTCAGCTTATTAGCCAACTCCCCTGCTATCACAGAAATCTCTTTAATAAGCTTTTGAACGAATTCACCCTAAAAGTCTGTTTTCAAAGAAGTGTTATATTTTGCTTTTGGAAGATATTCTGATCACTTTAGAGACAAGAAGCCTTCTAATTTTCAGCCTAAGTATATTTGTGGACAGTCTGTACCTATTTGTTCTCCTGCCAACAGTGTGCTTTAGGTTAACTGGATCCTTTCCTCTCCTCTGTTTGCTTCCCCTTCCTCCCTGCTGTTTTTATAGAAAGCAATTAATACACCTTTTTAGCCTCTGGTTTCCTAGGTTCAGAAAGCCAAACTCTGGACGCCACTCAGGAAGCCATCCTTCCTTGATGGAATTGTTCAGGTAGACTTGCTACCACACCCAGTTTCCTGCATGATATATGTATCTATAACATTTGGGACAGAAGTAATTTAGTCCCTGGTTCAAGTGTACCAGGTTCCTTGACTTCTTTTCCCCTCAGACAATCTCCTTTTCAGTCCTATGTTCAAATCCCCATTTAGCCACCTTGCCTTGTCCCCACGATGAACCATGGCATCCTGGTTAAAACATGATAAAGTATTGTTTTTACTTTCAAACTTTGCCTATGTGATCTGTAGAGGTTGTCCACATTCTTTCTTTCACTTTTGTCCCTTTTTGTTTATGAAGTCCCTTTTTTGCATGCCCGAGGGACTCCCTGCTTTTTGCTACTACCCTTTGAAGCCAGCCTGCTTCTCACAATTGTCAAAATGCCCTTCTAATATTTTTGCAAATAGTTAAAAGCCTGAGAATCTGAAAGATGCCCTTGTTCATTCAATAGCGAGATTAAAGCACTAGGAAAGTGTTATGCTTTTGTTCCACCCCCTCTGTGGTGCCTTTTAGTGAACCACAAGCATGTGAGAATGGTGCCAGGTCACGATGACACCGTTCATCTTGTCCATCATCATCCTGTCCCCATTTGGCATTGTGTTCCTTGTGTCCCAGCCCAAGGATATTTCTGGCCTGCCTTAGTTCTTCAGTCATGTCGTTCTTCTAGAAACAAGCTGTGTTTTCTGGTGCAGTGACATTTCTAGGGGGCAGGGGAGGATTTTGTGAGATAAGTCACAACTTTTTAAGCAATCACAGCCAAGTTTTCAGAGCTGTAGGAGAACCTCTTATATTTACCACACCATGACATGAAATCTCTCAGATCAGCATGAAAGAGCTCTAACAGGAATTTTTTTTTATCCATGCCACAGGGTGGATGAAAGCTGAAAGCCACCTTGTCCATCCAACTTGGCATGGACCTTCAACTACACATGGACTTTGAGTCTTGCAGCAGGTGGCTCATCCTCCTTTACTTTTTCTCTCTCCTTTATCTGGAGATGAAATGATAAATCATAGAATGGTTTGGGTTGGATGGGACCATAAAGATCATCCAGTTCCAGCTCTCCTGCCATGAGTAGGGACACCTTCCACTAGATCAGGTTTCTCAAAACTCCATCCAACCAGTCCTTGAACACTTCCAGGGATGGGGAATCCACAGATTCTCTGGGCAGCCTGTGCCAATGCCACACCACCCTCACAGGAAAGAACTTTCTCCTAATATCTAATCTAAACCTATCCTCTTTCAGTTTAAATCCATTCCCCCTTGTCCTGTCTCTACATGGTTTTGTAAAAAGTTCCTTTCCATCTTTCTTGTAGGCTCCCTTCAGGTACTGAAAGGTTGTAATTAGGTCACCCCTAAGCTGTCTCTTTTTTCAGACCAAATGAACCCAATTCTCTCAGCCTTTCCTTGTAGAAGAGGTGTTCTATGCCTCTAATCATCTTGCTGGCCCTTCTCTGGACTTGCTTCACCAGGTCAATGTCCTTCCAAATGCAGCATTTGTGTCTCTTTGGGTGGATCATTTCACTAAATTGCAATAAAGCAGCATCAAGTGAAGAAAAGCTGTTCTTGCCAACACTCACTCTATTCTTCTGAGAGCTGATATCCAGGCAGAGGAGCAAGTGGTTGTTTTGTAAGATTTCTGGTGGAGTCCCAGAAGGATTTGCCAGGATGAGGGGAAGATGAACCCATGGCTTCTGGACAGCAGGATCAATCTCCATGAGCAGCCTCTATAATCTCTTCCCTGTGGAAAGGGCCCATCAGGTCTGAAAGAACATCTTCCCTCTCATATCATGGAGAAGGTGCCTGGACTGTGCTGGTACTTTTCCCCAGGAGCAGCATCAGCTTGAAGGGCCTGCCTGCTGTCTAAACCACATTTAATCTTTAGAATAGCTGTGCAAATCCAGTGAGAGTGCCTTGCTGCAATCCAGTCCTGTCAACACTGCTCAGAAAGGACTGACCTTTCCAGTCCCTGTGCAGGAGTGAAGACTCATAACAGGGTGTGCTGAAAGCTGCTGAGTAACAAGAAGCCAATCCGACATGGTGGTGTCGCTCTGCCTGCAACCTTTCAGAGTCTTTATGTGAATTCAGCACTGTCAGCATTTGGGGGATGGCAAATCAGACTGAGGGGAGCAGAGCTGTGAAACATTTCATGGATCTTTCCAGGGAGGATCCAGCATGGTCAGGGTAATACTGAAACATGCTTACTTGTGCAGCATCAGCCCTTCTCCTTGGGTTTGTTGTGCAACACAAGCCTTCCTGTGTTTTCCACAGAAAGTGGCAGTTCTATTCACCTCCGAATGACTGCAATAAGGCGTTATGCCACCCCAATTCTGCATCTAATATGAACTAGAATGTTGATTTCTGCAAGAATAAAGTCCTTCTGGAAGATATACGTTATCAAGCTTGTAGTTCTTGTGTGAACGGTTAAGTGTAAAAGTTTTAGATGCTCCAGAGCCAAAAACAAATGTTGAGATAGTCCTTTCTGGCATTAAATTTAGTGTATAATCAGAAATTAATCTGTCTAACATTATTTATGAGATCTGGATGAATGACATAAGTGTGCAAGAGTGTATAGCAATGCAGGTCTTATACGTAAAAAGATCAGATCAATTTTCAGCATCTGAAGACAAATTTCACTAAATTTTAAGTTTTTACCTTATCTGAGGTCTTATCCTCTTTTTCTTACTCCCTGTTGTACTTCTATATAGGAAGAGGAACTTCAGGCCAGCGGAAAGGAGCCTTCAAGGAACAGATTGCTTGTAAGTTCCACAGTCAGAATTTCCAGAAAGAAAAGCTGAGAAATATTTAGATATGGCATTGCAACATGTAGGCAAGAGATAAACTTCCAGGCAGATGGGAGTGAATGGTGTTATTCAAATAATAAAGCAGTTGTTGCATACAGCCCTCAGTTCTGATTGGATTTTCACAGAATCATTGGAATGCTGGTTGTAAGGGACCTCTGAAAATATATAGTACATCCTCAAGTTGAAGGCAGGACTACTGCCAGCGTCAGACAAAGCCATTGCAGTCTGATCTACACTTCATCTCTAAGGATGCAGGCTCTGCTACCCCTCTGTATGGCAGAGATTTATTCTTCCAGGACTATATTATTTTCCTTCTTAAGAAGTTTCCTAAGGCTAAATTTGACCCCGTCAAGGTACAACTTGTGGTCATTCCATCTTGAACCTGAAATAATCTAGATTATTTTTTTGACTTAACCATAGGGGGATTTTGAGTTGACTTATTCTTTCTTTTTTTAGCAGAGAAGATCAGCATGCACCTTGTTTTTGCCATATTACTGGATATGTTACAAACTTTCAACATTAAATGATGCTGGTCTTGAAATTCTATCTGTTCTGCCCTTGACAAGGAACAAAATTCCTTTTGACCATGTTGGATCCTCCTCAGCATCCCAGCACACTGATTGGGGAGGACCCACGGACACAACAGGGAGTGAAAGCATGACTGGAGCTGTGGCTGGGAGCATCCACTAAGCCACTGGGTGGGATAATCTTGTCCAATGTGACACATGCCATTGGTGGATGTGCAGGCCAGTTCATGGAGCAAATGCAGTCCTGGGTGCAGGGGGGACCTCCCTCTTCATGAACTCAGGTCTCCTCTGCAGTTCTGCCCATGAAAGGTTTGAGAGTCCTGTCTTGGAGCACTGGATCCTCTGGGTGTGGTAAAACTTGATCTGTTGTGTGGACGTGGAGAAGGAAGAGAGGCAGGAGGTGACAAGAAACACCTCCAGCCTTCCCTTTGTCAAAAATGTCATAAAAGAGAAAGATCTAAAGCTATTAGAAAGCATTTAAAGAAGGGCTATGAACATGGTGAAGGGCCTTGAGGGGAAGCTGTATGAGGAACAGCTGAGGTCACTTGGTCTGCTCAGCCTGCAGAAGAGGAGACTGAGGGGAGAACTCATTGCAGGCTACAGCACCAAGCCTGCCAGAGATCAAGAAGCATTTGGACAGCACTCTCAGGTACATGGTGTGATTCTTGGGCATGGTGCTGTGCAGGGCTGGGAGCTGGACTCGATGATCCTTGTGGGTCCCCTCCAACTTAGACCATTCTATGGCTGTATGATTCTGCTGCATTGGTTGAGACCCTTAAAGACACTCATGGCCTATTCTTGGCTCCATAGCAGTGTCACACTGGCCTAGGACATGGATTCTTTCTAAGATACCACACTTTGTATTAGGTCAACCAGTGTGTACTGGTAAGGTGTGAGGTTTGGAGTGGGGCTTCTTCACTTTTCTATTGCCATTTATATTTCTGAGTAATTTGAGGCTGGAAGCCAAGTTACTGAGTCTGGTAAGGTAGCACAGTGTGGGAGAAGACCAAGGGAAAACGTGGGGGTGTGTTTCTGAGATGCCAGTGGTAGGTGGAAAGCTTCATTTTGAGTTTTGCATGCAGGGAAATAGAGGGCTTTTTTGTCCATAGATTCTATACCAGCACACACTGAAAATTTTGGTTTTGAAAAGGCAGAGATGGGAACAGCATACCAAAGATTAAATGACTTGTGCTGAAGACTGTAATAACTGAAAGCAGTTATTAAATTGATGGATAGATCTCATCATTTGAGAGACACCATGGGTTAGGCTTGAAGGAAGAACATTTTCTTTGATAAAAATTATTTTCAGATTTTGAAGAAATTTATTTCTTTTACCACAGTATATTGTTTAAGGTGAAAACCAGAGACACTATGTTTTTGGACTGTTTTGCTGGGAGGCGTGTGGGGGGAAGAATGGGTTTACATGACTGAAAACCCCACCTCTAGTTCTGCCTGGGACAATTTGGCATGGAATTTTTCACTGGGTAAGATTAACCTGATTTATGCAGTTCTTAGGAAGATTAGACAGCTGGACAAATATTGGGAAAAGATAAAAATAAACACATGTGTGAAATTTTAAAAACATTTGCCCTGACTTACACTCGTCTTCGTGCTTGTCGCCCACAAACATCTTGGCAAACAGTTTGTTATCAGGAGGGCTTGCTGAAAGAGCAATTTCTAGCTCTGTGCTGTAGAACAGTCAGGAACTGTGCTTGCAGACAGGCTTGATAGAGAAACGGAGCCTGAGGGGAGATTTTCTCACTCTCTACCTGACAGGAAGTTGTAGACAGGTGGGAGTCAGTTTCTTCTCCCAAGGAACAAGTGATAAGACAAGAGGAAATGGCCTCAAATTGCACCAGATAAGGTTTAGATTGGATATTAGGAACAACTTCTTCACTGAAAGAGTGATCAGGCATTCAAAGAGGCTGCCCAGGGAAGTGGCTGAGTCATCATCCCTGGAGGTATTTAAAAGACATGTAGATGTGGCACTTGGGGACATGGTTTAATGGTGGGCTTGGCAGTGCTGGATTAATGATTAGACTTGATTAATGATTAGACCTTAAAGAACTTTTCCAAACTTTATGATTCTATGAAGTCAGACACATTGTGTAGTGTGGGGAGAGAGGAGGTGCTGGGCCACAAGTAGAGAGTGTGTGTGGTCTGTCACAAGCAACAACTCAAATAAGAAATGAATTAATGAAGACTATAACCCGATCTTTCTAAACAGAAAAAAAAAAAAAATAGAGCTGCTAATTACTCCCATCCAAACGGGAATGCAGATATGTGGGCACAAATCCCACTTTGCTGAGAAATTTCCATGTGCTTGTGGATGTAAATGAAAGTCTGTACATCTTAAAAAAGCCTGGAAATCAGGCATCCACCAGGCAGGCTTCACTAAGGAAGAGCTGTAACAGAGCAGATCTGGTACCCAGATCTTCCCACCCTGGGCACAGGGAATTTTCTCCTCGGCTCACTCAGCAGCACCAAGCCTGGCCTAGGTGGTTTAAGGGATACATGCACAGCAAATGTGCCCAGTGCACAGAGGAAATGCTGGGAATTGGCTGATTCTGTTTCAGTGCCTGGTCTCCTTTGAGAACACAGGACATGAGCACTGTGTGTGTGTAACACAAAAGCAAATTGCATGAAGACTTTCATGGCCTCTGAACAAATTTCAGCAAAGCACACTGCTCCCCTCAGCCTCCAAACAGGAATAAATGGTGTCTGTGTGTGGTCTCTGGCATCAGGTATACCTGGCAGCACTCTGTGCCTGCTTCTTTGAGGAGAGACAGCTGATTTACCAGAGAAGTTCCTTGATGAAAGCCTCAAACACACCAATTTCTATAGAGAGGGAAGTTGCAGGCCAAACAGATTCAATGCTGGGAATTTTTACTTAATTTATTTACAAACAGCACCAATTTCTGATGACTGATTAGTATTGACCAAAAAAAATGGATACAAACAAGCATCTTTTGTCCTCCTATCCCTGAATCAAACAGTTATTATGTCCCTTTTCCTAGCCTCAACTTCCCCATGTCACAGTTATCCTGCTCTGATTTCTCTGGTGGCATCGTCATTTCTCTTGAGGCCGTGCATGGAACTGAATCTTGCTGATGCTTTTTGCTCATTCATTTTCTCTGCCACCATTTGCTTCTCTAGGTTCTTCTCTGCTGCTCTTTGCTTCTAGCTTGTCTTCAAAGGGGTTTTTAGTGTCCCCACTATGGTGAGGGTCACCTCTGTCTGCAGTCCCTCAGGGGTGCCCCTACAATGGCGTGGGACCCTCAGGGACATCCCCACACTGACGTGGATGTTCACAGCCTCAGCCCCTCAGGTTTTGGTTACCAAAACCAGAGTTAAGGATGATTTCAGTGCAGGGAATTTGGTCCTCTTGACTGCTTCAAAGCAGAATTTTATATTTCCCTTTAGAAAATCAATTTGCTATTACCAAAGTAAAAGAAGAAAATTAAAGGATCTTCATGTTACCTAGAGTATTAAAAACAAAGTCTCTGAAATATGTTCAAAGCAAACTAACATTCAGAAACCACCAGGGTTGATGTATGCTAGAACATCTGCCATTGAAATGTGAATCAGCTCCCCTCCTCCCCATGCCCCATATTCCACTCAGACCTGTCCCCAGGCATTCATCCCAGCACCCAGCAGCCCTCAGTTTCATTTCTCACTGGGTTGGGTTGTGGTAGAGAAGAGTAAATTGCCTTTTGACAAACCTGTCTACCCTTGGGGGTGCTCCTGGGCTGCCCAGACAGGCTTTGGGCTTGTTTTTGCTCTGCCCTGGGGATGCTGTGCCCCGATCTGAGAGTGTGCCTTCTGTGTGTCCTTTGTTGTATTCCCTGTACTAAGGGCTTTTTTTTCCCCTTTTTTTTCCCTAGCTTTTAGCAGTGATACATGAGATTTCAAATAACCACAAATCAGGTACTTGGGAGACCTCACAAGAGACTTTATTCACTTCAGCAAATGACATGAAAGATGTATTTGATATAAATATCTGCATAATGTTTTACCAAAATGCTTATGTATGGCACATGACTTTTATAGCTGCAATAAACTGCTTAAGTACTTCTAGAATATGTTCAGCCAGTAGCTGGATTTGGGGGCAGGTGAGGTAACATGCAGATTTTAAAATCAACACCGTATCTGCCCTTAGAGAAGATAGCAAGTGCTGACAGCAGGCGTTTCCTGAGAGCTGTGAGGTCACCCCAGATAGTGGAGCAGCAGGTGATGTAATGCTGCTGCCATTCCTGCTGCAGGGGCCCTGAAGTGATGCCTGACTTGCAGCCACGTGTGATACACATCTATAGAGGGGTGTACAGACCCTGTTCACAAATGGCTGAGAAATGGGATGATCTGAGGAAACAAATGTGGTATTTGCAACACTTCTTTAAAGAACTGGCTTTCCACAGAGACTTTACACTGATATTCAGCACTTGTACGCCTGCCAGAGAGCAGATTGAGATTAACCAGAAACTGCCAGGGGTTTTGTTGTGATGTTTATTTGATTTTCTCATTACTGTTAAACTTTCATATGCCCCCTGCCTACTGCGCAAATGTGATGTTTCCTATAGCTTTCAGGAAAAGGTGTAAAAGGAGACAATGAACTAAGAAAAACTTGATGTACAGGGACATCTTTATTGTGAGGCTGCTCAGACACTGCAACATGTTACCCAGAGAAGCTGTGGATGCCCTGTGCCTGGAAATGTTCAGGTTGGTTTGAGTGTCCTGGTCTAGTGGAAGATGTCCCTGCTTATGACAGGGATCTTGGAATGAGATGATCTCTAAGGTCCCTTCCATTCTGTGATTCTATGATTTGACGACTTTTTTTTTTTTTGGAAGTCACTGTTGCAAGCAGTGCTTGGAATGGGTGTGATGACCTTCAAAATGGATTGAGTCCAAGTGTAGTGACTGTCCAACTGAACTGCAAGGGAGAGGCTGTGGGCCATGGACAGTGGCCAGAAGCCCCAGAGGAGGCATGGTGTGAGCTGTTCTGTGGTGGGTGGAGGCTGGGCTGCTCAGAACGAGCTTGCTGCTTTCTGTGGAGGTGTCTGTCCTGTCTCGTGGGCAGGAGTGCTTCACTCACAGCCTTGGCCTCTGCCCCGCCCAGAGGAACTCATTTAATATCTCTCACAGACACTGCTGGCTTGTTTCAAAGGCACTGAAAGCTCAGAAGCTCCCATAAGATCAGACTAGAAACTTGAATCCTCAGGCCACATTTATTATTAAATCTCCAACTTCCTGAGTAGAAAATGATCCTTTTGCGCTGAATGTCTGCTGTATCTTGGACCTAAACCGTGTCCCTAAGCACCACATCTACACACTTCTTGAACACTTCCAGGGACAGCAATTTCAGCACTTCCCTGGGCAGAGCATGTTCCAATGCTTGACTACGCTATCTGTGAAGAAATTTTTTCTAATATCTAATCTAAACCTCCCCATCGTTGTTTATCTGTAATGCCTGTTTCCTGTCCCTGACAGAGCAGGGTTTGCATTGCTGTTGGGGCATATCTCACAGTGTTTCTGAGCTCAGGCATCTCTCTCCAGGAACAAGGATCTTTGTCCTCCCAGGCCTGGTATAAATTCCAGCGTGGTTAGAGTTACATGCAATGCCAAATTTTAAACTAGCAGAGAAACAGGAAGCGAAGAGGAGCTGTCTGCCAGCTTCTGAACTTGAGGAACATCAGAATGCAGAAAGGCATAAATAAGAGATGGAACCAACTGGAGAACATCAGTTTCTGCTTCAGACACCTCCTAGCATGATGAGCCAGACTCCTTTTTGGTTATGCTTCCTTCTCTGTTATGAAAGCACTTGCTCCAAGGATCCCTTAGTATATCTCCAAGGATCTGTATGAGAGATATTTCCATAGAAAACTTCATCAGTGAAGGAATGCTTGGCAATGTTATGCTAAGGCCCAAGCAAGTGGTTTGAAACCCCCCTTGCATTGGATTAAATGTTTAGACCATCCTCTGCTGAGACAGTAGTCTAAGCGCAATAGGAGTCAAGCAGCTGGATATCTACAATTTTCATGGAGTAAGAATTGCAGAAGCTGATAAATCTCATTATTAAAAGTGGCTTTGGAGCAATCCTGTTTTCTCTCTGTTTTTTTCCTGTCTGCTCTGACCAGCATGAACAACCCCCTTCTCTATTTTGTATGTGCATGGTCGGTTGCTTGGAGTTGATGTGAGATCGTCACGACTGGGAAGGCTTGCGGTGGACTTCTGAGGAAGCTGCTGCAAAGTACATGAAAGGAGGCTAAAGGCAGCTTTTAAGATTACGATCAATGATTTCTCAACATTTCAAAACATACTTATTAAAAGAATACGTACTTTGCTTGTCCAGGCTGGTTTCTGGGAATGGGATGTGATGCTTTCTCCCTTATCTGCCTGGATTTTTCTGCATAGACAGTGTGTCTGTCTTCAGTCAGAAGAAAGTGGCAGACTATTTAACATGCATCTAAAAAGTGCAACACTCATCTGTGATTCAAATTGGATAGCAGGCCATAATATTCGGGGTTACAGAGAGGTCAAAAGGAGAGCAGTTGCTCAAAAAGGAGAGGTTTAATGTAATTTTTAACCATTATGTTCACTGAAAGATGAGGACCGTGTTAGTCTACAGGACAAACGATTAAAGACCTCCTGAATTGCTCCTCTGTTATAAAGGAGTTGAACTTTATCTGACCTTTCCACCAGGAGCTAAAATCAGTGAGATTTGCTGACTACATGCTCCTTTTTGAAACTCTTTTAGAGAAAAAACAGAATTAAGGATGATCTCAGTGTGGGTTGCATGCAGAATTTGATACTCTTGACTGCTTCAAAGCAAATTTTACATTTTGCCTTAGAAAATCAAACTGATATTACTAAAATAGGGGAAGAAAAAGAAAAAGAAAGATATCTTCATGCTACTTAGTATTAAAAATAACATCTCTGGCATATGTTTAAAGCAAGCTAACATTCAGAAACCACTAGGGTTGATATTTGCTAGAATATCTGCCATTGAAATGTGAATCAGCTCTTTCAAGTACCTCCAGTTTGGTGCATTGTTGTGTATATATATCCTTCTTAATTGTACTCTCTTCACATTCAAAGGAACCCTGCAAGTGCATGTCACACACACACACACACACACATGCAAATATGTGACATCTTGCAGCAAAATCTGAGCATGCAGCAAAACTTATGAGGCAGGATTAATTTGGCTGAAAGCGAATACCACTGGTACGGGTGTTTGTATCAGAGCTAATCACCCCGGTCTCCCTTTGTAGTCAGTGAAGGGAACCAGGCATTGCTGGAGCGTGATTCATCTCCTGCTGCAGCAGATGCCTGAAATGGGTCAGACACCTATTTCTGTCATTATCTTCAAAGGTTGCCTGGCTCAGAGACATCTAAGGGGGGTGAGATGGGCATGAGTCAGCAGTGTACCCTCACAGTGAAGGCAGCTGGCGGCATCCTGGATTGTGCTAGAAAGTCCAGAGAGGTCATTTCTGACCCAGCTTTGAGCAGGTGGCTGGATTAGATGACCTCCCCGAGTCCTTTCCAACCTGAATTACCCTGTGAACCTGTTCTCTATTCAGCACTTGTGAGATTGCATCCGGAGTACAATGTCCTGTTTTGGGCTCCCTGTTACAGTCAGGTTTTTAGATGCCAGTATTGGTTATCCCTCCCCTATTCAAACAGCCCTCCAAAGCAGTTCAACACAGATTATTCTAGTGATTTTGTTACAGTGCAGCCTCAGTTTCAGTGGCACAGCCAAGTAGGCTGTGAAATATGGGATGGGTGTAAGAGAAACAGGGAAGCAAGATGTAGCATTTTACCACTAATGCCAACATATGGTGTTCAAACCTCTGTTCTCATCTCCCGGTCTGGAAACAGTGAATCATTTACCCTTGATTCTTCTGTCTGAAATGAAGCTACTAAAAGGAAGCAGCTGGATGCAAAATCCCAGCCAGCTTGACCATATCTGAGGTCTGAAGTTACAAAATCCCCACACTGCTGCACGCACAGGGCTGTCCCCAGCTGCTGCTGTTGGACAAGCAGGTCCCTGTTTCCTGCCTGCTACCTAAACATGCTGACTTGCCGTGGCAACCAGTCAGCACCCGAAGTGTTTTAAAGCTGCTGAGAAAATGTCCTCATTTATGTGCTGTCACACATTTAGAAAAGGCAGAATATAGAATAAAGTGACGAGCTCCATTGCTTGCCCCAGATGAACCTGACTGTGAGGTTCAGAGGCTTACAGCCAGATTGATTTTGAAGATGAGGTCAGTTTAAACATAGTTCTATACTGTGGGCTAAGGCAGCAGTTCAAGTTCCATTTTTATCACTTGTTGTTTGTATTATCAGTCCTATGTGTTTAGTGTTTTGCTTAAAGTCCAAATTTCTGTAGACAAGCAATGAGTTGGGAGCCATAGTTCAGTTGTTCTAAGGAAAAAACCCAAACTGTGCTTTTCCAGATACTACAAAAGGATAACTTAAGGGTGATAAAAGAGCTTAACTCTCACTGATTTCCTTTAATGGAAGACTTGCTCTCTCTTTCTCAGCTTAATATTTTTGTTCCTTCTTTTGATGTCTTTATACATCATCTTCATAAATGACATGAGCAAACTCATAAGCCTCAAGAAACAAATGGTAAAATTCAAATAACTAAAAAGTATCTTAAAAAAATAGAATTGTCAATGTTTTATTTAGAATATGATTTTCATGATTTTCATCCTCATTAATGAGGATACACTCTGTTTGAGAAGGACTGAGTCACGTGTGCTGGTTATTCAGAGTTAATCTCCAGACTCTGAAGCAGTAGAGCTCCAAGTAAATTGTGTGCCAGTGGCACTTTCATTAGTGAATTTCGCATTACCAGGGTTTTGCAATCTTCATCTCATAAAGAGGACAGGAAAAACAAAACAAGTCCTCAAGCATCTGAAACAAGATAAAACAAATGACCTTCTGCAAAAATGTTATTTCCCTGTTCTCCCATGAATGCCAAATTTCCCATACCTCAGAGGACACAGTAATAAGGACGTTAAATGTACATAGGATCTCTTTCTTTGTTTATGACAAGCGAAGAACATGATGAGACCTGCAGCCGTTGCTTTTATTCTGGGGGCACTCCCTGTTCCACAGACACAGCTCTTGTGCTTCAGAAGATGGCAAAGCAGGCAGCTAAAACCTTGCCTGAGGGCCATGTGAGCATGAGAACTGGGGCAGGGTAGGGAAGAAAAACCTGCAGCCAACCTCGGTATTGAGTAACAGAGGGGCTGTGAGGTGAGGGCAGGAGAACCTGAGTTTGGGTGAGTTGCCATCCAAAAACACCCCATTGGGGCTTGGCAGGGGGAAGGTCCCTTCTGCTATATCTGCTGTCAGCAGCACATTTCCTGTGGATACTTGGTCTGTGTTTGTCACCACTATCGCCCTCGCTCCTGCTGCTCAGTCCTGTCCAGAGGCAGCAGCTCCTGTGCCCTGCAGGACACGTGCTGTGCCTGGGCACCCTGGGCTTTGGCCTGGAGTCGGCTGCCTTCAGCTGTGTTACTGTGAGTTATAACTCAGAGCTTCTTCTTCTCATCGATTCCTCTGAGTGTAGTGCAGAACCTGCACCAAATATCCTCCTTCTGTGAGAAGAGGAGATTATCAAGGGGTTGTTCAAGCAATGGCTTTGTCACTTGCTGCAAGCTGAGCCATCCCTGGGGGTGTTCAAGGCCAAATTAGATGTGACTTGGAGCAACCTGGTCTAGTGGGAGGTGTCCCTGCCCACAGCAGGGATTTGGAATTAGATGATCTTTCAGATCCCTTTCAACCCAAGCCATTCTATGACTTTATGATTGATTCAAAGGCTGGGGCAGCCCCATCTTTGGTGGGTGGCACCTTCATAGCAATAACAGCAAAACAGCCAATATAATAATAATACCTACTTGGAAAATTGCCCTTGTTGTGTGATAGAAGAAGGTTTATAAAGATGTGGATATAACAAAAGAGATTAAACACAGAGTTCATGCTATTCACCTGCTTGGTGCCATAATCTGTGTTCAAGAGCCAGCCTGGACTGCAGCTGCTGATACCTGCTGAGTTTGGGAGTTCTCATGCAATTTTCAGGCTGTCACTGAGTGGTACAAATAGCTGGATAAAACTTTGCATTAGAGGCCCTGGTTATGTAAATTACAGAGATTTAATAAGTTGTTCAGACTCTGCTTCTAGGATGGAAGAGAAATAAATAACAGACTTCCTGGAATAGTCAGAATAGTGGGTCAAACTTGATCTGATGTGATGATATTGCCTATCTGGGATGGGATTTGAGTCTCCTTTTTTAGAGGCTACAAAGTTTAATGAGTCACTGTGGAGGGGTCCAGTGAGAGGCAAGAGCTGTAGCACTTGATATATAGGCATAAAAGAAGAGTAGAGAACAGTTTTTGGAACAAAAAGGTTTGATCTTTTATTATAGTTTCCACCACTCACTTGCTCTGTGACTGGATGAAAAGGTCTGCAAGGCAGAAATCATTAGCCAGCATATTACTGACTCCGAGGCTCACCCGGATCACTCAACGAGTCCACATCAAATCTTATCTTCAGAACCAGGGCAGATGTCAAGGATATAATCAACAGAACCTTATCCCCTGCCTATCACAAGCTCTAAACAGAGGTTAAGCTCTCCACTGTGCATGTCCAGGCAAAGAGCTGGCATCTAACCACACGGTTGTTTTCTTGGAGGAAGGGAATTATACATGCCATAATGTGTATGGCATAATTGACTGCTGTTGCCAATGGTCTTGCAAGAGTCAACTGTGTGGTTAAAGTACAAAAAGTCTTGCTGAAGTCTTGCTTCATGTCCTCCTAATAATGCAAAAGATATTAACTTGATTAACAAACTGCCCAGTATATTAAAACAGTCTTCTCTCTGGAAAAGTAAAGTAAATGAGGTGTCATGATGGGCCCTTGCACTGAGAAAGAAACACATCTGAGCCTTTAGAAACCTGCTGGAGCTCTCCTGTTGGACACAGGAAGGTAAGGAAACCTTGCAAATGCAAATGCTTCTGGTAGGGCACTGGCTTGTCAGGCTGCTACAGTCACTGCTCACATAAAAAGTTGATTTTTTCTCCTATGCTACCAAAGACCAGGAAACTATCACATGCATTTCAATCCAGGGCTAAAACCTGGTACTGGATTCCAGAGACCTTGACGGCAACAATCTGGTTTCTCATTTCTTAGCACAAACTTATAAAATGAAAACCACAGCAGCAGCAGCAGTGCAGCAGTGCAGCTCCACATCCCGGAGCAGACTGTGCTCATATAAACTGACGTGGAATCTGGCTTACAGGGATCCTGATAAGAGGGAAAGAAGGCGAGCCATCCATCCATCCATCCATCCATCCATCCATCCATCCATCCATCCATCCATCCATCCATCCATCCATCCTCCAGGATGATTTATCCTTCTTTTCTTCTTTCAGCCTAATTTCTCAAGCAGCATTTGATGGAAGACCTAAGTCACTGCCTAAGTTAAGGTCTGTCTGCAGCCTTCGGGCTTGGGTTCATGGGCATTGGTCAGTGATTGCTTTAGAAAACTGGATGCATTTTTTATGAGCTGGTTTTAGTCAGACACCAAGCAGCTATTTATTACTTTGGAGAGATGTTGTACATTGTCCAGCTCTCAGGAAGAACTTTATTTGGTTTTGGTTGCCACATACTAAGAAAAAAAAAGGAGGAGTTCTTTCCCTCAGCAAACTGTGAACACTTAAATGGAACAGTTCTGGATTTTGCTTGCTGGAGGAAAAGAGCAGCCCTCTGGTTTCATTTAGCAAACTATGAGTTTTGCACAATATTGAGACCTCTGTTGAAAACACAGTTGATTAATTAAACAGTGCTCTGGAATGGTCTGTATGGATTTGCAGTTTACCCATATACATGGGTATGGTGCTAACCAGTGCTTGGAGAGCACCAGGTGAAGATACATCACTAACTGCAGAAATACAACTCCTAGGAAAACAATGGTGCTCCTGAGCATTACAAATTTTACTGCCACCTGACAGCTGACCGCCTGTCCTAGTGCCTGAATTCCTAGGTAGGAGCCACAGCATTTTAGCCTAACCAGGTTCCTGTTCCAGGATTTTAGGGATTAAGAACTGTTCAACAGCAATTGGTAGGTGCACTCCTTCTTCTGGTTAAATGGTTCCTTTACTTCTCCCTTTGTCCCTCCAATAGTCAGCCTGAAGAAGGATTCACCCTAAAATTGTATTCCTCCCATTCCCCATGAGTTTACAGGGGAAGGACACAGAATGGGAGGAGAGCAAACCCTTCCAAGCTGCTTCTCTTCTTGATGAATACACACTGGGGTACAGAAATTATTCAGAACTGGAATAAAACCAATTGCTAGGCAATGATTAGGCAGAATGCAGGGTGATGAAGACCTATTTCTACTGCAGCCACTGACTGCCTGGTTTGGGCAAAGTGGAGATGGCCTTCAAGTCAGTGCCTAGAGTTTCTGATTGCTTAGTTCCTGGCCATCAAGGATGTCTAAGCCATAGGGAACAGCAGACTCAGATGTTTTAATGTTTGGGCTGGTTGAACATGGTCCTCAGCTGAAGTGGGATGCATCCTTTGATCTGTGTGATACTCATTCCTAACACTGACAGTGTTAAAAAAACAAATTTGGGAGTATCTTGATATTAATATTTCCATCACTCTCTTTTTCTTATGAAAATTGGTTTTATGTGAGAATGAACTTTTCAGAATTATGCCCTTCTTTGCATTTATATGGCTGTCAGATACAGTTAGACCTCATAAAGCCAAGGATTTAGACTGATGATGGTGTGAAGAGTTGGGTAGAAAAAACATAAAGCAGCTGGTATCTTTTAGAAGTGGAAACACTAATGCTCAGAAATCTTGGGAAACACCCAAGATCTCCATAAAGTCAAGGACTATGAGAAAAAATAGAGAAACTTTCTGCTGAAATGAATGAGAAAAAGACATTTTGGATGACAGATAATTCTGTAGGACTAACATTCCCAAAAACATTTCCCTAATGGATTTGCACTAGGAGTCGTGATATGAAACTTTCATTTTTCAAGACAATTAGGCAGTATGAATCCAAGTGAATCGATGAAGCTGCAGTCCTGTTTTTTCTCAAAATAGAATGAAATTTCTTTGAGATCAGGCGGGGCTAGAATTTCTACCTGGAACTACAGTTTATGCTGTCAATAACCAACAGACAAGCAAACTGTAAGAAAATATGATCAGTTAGGCTGTTATCTAAGCTTTGCCTAGCTGAAAAGGTAACTGATCTCATCCCTTCATGGTATTACTGGCAATTTTTGCATTGAAAATTAAAAAGATGTACTCAGATGGGGCTGTTAGTTTAGAAGAAATACAGCAAGGATTCTCCTTGGATACAGCCTTGGATGTCTTGACTGAATTATAGCCACTTACATTTCCTCTATAAGAGGATTTAGCAGAATGAGTTAACTGTGGAATTGTTTGCTGACTTTTAACCAATGATTACAAATCATGCACAGAAAGCCATTTTTTTAGCTCATAATCATGAATCTCACACAGGAAATATGAACCTGAGAATGACTATTACCCAGTCAGAGGTCACAAATATGCCGTTTGATGTGGGCCCCCCAATCTGAGATTGTGTTTATTGAATAAAAAAACCCCCCACCTTTAAAAGAGCTACAGGAAAGAGCTATTTGTAAAGAAAATAGATGAAATATTATTATTACTACTACTACTAAAGCAAATTTTTTAAAAGTCACAAAAAGTTTTCTTTCTGCCCCCAAATTCCCAGAAGTGCTTTGCCGGATCTGCATCTTTTCAGTATTATGCTGGTATGGAAAGTTGAACTCTGATTTTCTGTATTCCAGAGCAAAGTCACACCTTGTTAGCTTCTGAAACCCAGTAATCTCTGATCTCTGCATGAACTGTTGATTTCCGTGATTTAGCATTTGCCTTAAATTGAACACTGATGTTATCAGCAAACTGCTGCGGCAGGGTTTATCTCTTTTTGCAGCGGCCGTGCAATTTATCAGGCAGCTGTCAGGCACAAAGGGAATACACAGACCTACAGATAAACACAGGATCACAGAAAATAAAGGACCATATCCATGCCTGTGCACACTCTTCCCTGCAGTGCAGTGTAGCTCTGCAGGTAACTACATCCCTGTTTGAAAAACCACACAGATTCTTATATATTATGGATTTCAGTGAAAATTAAGAGAGCAGCTAAGTCCAGTTGCTGAATAAGGAATATTTAAATGATGTACATTCCTATAAAAGGGCAAGGAAGCTAGTGATGGGTCTGGAGAACAAGTCTGATGAGGAGCAGCTGAGGGAGCTGAGGGTGAGGAAAGCTCAGGGGTACATTATTGCTCTCTTCAACTACATGAAAGGAGGTGGTAACCAGGTGGGGCTCAGCCTCCTCTCACAGGTAGAAAATGATGAGAAGAAATGGCCCCAAGTTGCTCCAGGGGAGATTTAGATTGGATATTAGGGAAAATTTCTTCACTGGAAGCGCTGCCAAGGATATGAACAGGCGGCCCGGGGAAGCAGTTCTGAGCCACCGTTCTTGGAGGTATTTAAATGTTGTGTAGATGTGGCACTTGGGGACATGGTTTAGTGGTGAACTCGTCAGTGCTGAGTTAACTGCTGAACACAATGATCTTAGAGGTCTTTTCCAATCTAAATGATTCTATTATTCTATGATTGATTCGATATTACTGATGACTTGGTTGGTTATATTTCTGTGCTAGTGGACAGATAGGAGATAGTATTTTTGTTTTAATGTTTTCTCTTTCAGAAGTGATTGTACAATATGCATGGAAATGCACCTCTCCAACAACTTTAATTTTCTTAAAGTAATTGCAGTCCTAAAAAGAGAAAAGGAAATTCTCAATTTATTTCTAGACCACAGATATAGAATAAAACTACAGACTTAGAGCGGGTGCTTCCATCTTCCTGAAGTATTTAAAAGTATGACAGAGAATTTTGACTTGGAAAGGTTTAGATTAATAGTTATCGATTTCCCAAAACCACATACTTATGGTAACTTACACAGACTCCTAGAGCCCTGGTTCCATCTTGGAAGAAAGAAAGAGAGGGGATGATACTTTGATCAACAACACATAGAGCACTGATAGCTCGCTCTAGATTTGAAGCCATACTTCCTTCTGCGGCAGTAAGTGGCCAACCCACAACACCAGCCCAGAGTCCTTGTACTGTGCTGTTGTCCCTTGCACCATCACTCCCAGCAGCAGGGAAGAAGGAGCTGCTGAGGTGTTTTATGATTTGGGGGGCTATGCTTGGTTTGTACCTGCCTTTTCCATGCAGTGACCACAGGCAGAAGGGCGTGGCAGTGGGATCTCCCTCTCCTGATCGACAGAGGACAGAACAGATACACCTGCCATTTTCAGACACGTTATCTGTGTGTGACTTGCCCTTACTTGGGAGGTAATTTCTCAGCAGAAACTCTTAGTAGGCTGTTGACTGTAGCATGGTCCTTTGGGTAACACAGAAGGCTGGGAGAGATTTGCTCCTGGTGGGTGCAGGAGGAGGAGCAAAGGACAAGCGAGCAAGGTGGGAGTGGAAATGACACCCTTGCCCACTGCTAAACTCTGCCTGCCTGTGAGTGGCTGGTGCAGATCCCCTTTCCATCCTGCAAAAAGCTGTAATTGAGCCATAATAGAAGTTCTGCTATCTGAGTTGTAAGTACAGAAAATACTTTTTTTCATTCAGTCTGTTAACATCAGTGTTTGTCCTACACAAATGACTGCAGTACAGATGGAGAGGAGCTTCTGGGAGGGTCTGTGCAGAAGACAACTAATTACTTAGAAACAGGCTATCCCTGTGCATGTTGCAACTCACTGTCATGCCACAATGGTATTTTAGACAATTGCAACACAGGACTGTATGTTTTTGCACACATATATTTGCTTGACAAAACAAGCCTTTATTCACACATGATGGGTAATTGCTTGTTCAAGCATCTCATACAACTGCACGCACACTGGGTGCAGGCACAAGAGGCACAGAGGCCCTTCCACAAAAACAAGGGATCCCAGAAACATGCTGAATGAATTTCGACTGAACACGCTGTCCTAGAATTGTACTCCCAGCAGCGTGTGTGTGGAGTTCCTGAAAAAGCTCTTGGGAGGGAGGGGAAGAAGAACAAAACAATATCAAAGAAGAGCCATGTGGTGTTGATGGGCTTGGAAAAGCCATCTTGCTAATTGTTTGCAGGATGCATTCCAGGTTATTGCAAGCCAAGAGGCTGCAGGGTTTGTTGGGCTGAACCGAAAATTACAGTGCTTTCTGCTGTCCTTGTCTTACTTGACTGATGGGAGTCTCACATCCCCTTGGGCACTCGCAGGAATTAGGATCTGGTGTATCCCACTGTAGGGCGTGCTGCTGGTGGGGCTTTGATCAGAGTTCAGCCTTTGTTGTTGAAAGGATATATTTAATCTCAGCAGATTCAAAACGGAGATGGGCTGTTCAATGCCATTGCCACAGGACTTGTCCCCCTCCCTTTCCCCCAACAAAAGCAGAACAAAAGTGAATGACCAGCCAAATTATGTTTTGTTTCCACCGAGTAGGCTGCTATGAGTTGCTCATATATTCATTATTACCAAGACTGAAAGGCATCATGCTGGGCTGTTCCCTATTAGCAGTATTTTTTAATGTGAGTATCAAAGTCGTCTTTCAATTACCACCCATGACCTTAGAAAAATACTTAGCATCGTACATCTGAAGTTCATGCCACTAAGCCTTGTAATTGAAGCAAGCCCAGTAAATATTCAGGAATGACTAGTGAGAACCTGCCTATCCTTCTGTGTTGATCACCCTGGTGTATATGCTCTGTGCTAAGTGCTTTCTCCTGCCACCGGTGCTGTCAGGCTTGCTCCACAGCTGGCTCCATGCTAGCAGTATTTCAGATATTGCAGTATTTCAGATTCTTTCAGGTCAGAGGAACCAGGTTCAAGGACTAGACAACAGGGAAGGAATAAAAGCAATAAAAGTCGTAGCTAGCCTTGTTCTGCAGTGCTGGATGGAGATTAGGTGCAATGGCAGGTAACAGGTCAGCTATGACTGACTTACTCCATTGGGTCAGTGCTGTTGTAACTGGGGATCCTGCAGCCCCGCCGGCTGCGAGGTGGAATTCTGGTGAAGAAAGCCTAAACACCAAAGTGATGGTACAGATCTGGAAGATCCCAGACATTTCAACAGGTGAGAGGAATGGCACTTCTGGGTATTGATGCTCATCATGGGATCTGAACACCCTTATCTTCACCCTGAAAGCACTTCCTTGCAAGACGTCTTTTCAGTTCTATTAGGCACTAGGAACTATTTGTGAAATGCTTCTTGCTGCCCCTTGAGTTGTTCCTGCCCTTTCTGCCTCCTGCTGAAGTTCACTTTCCTCAAATGAAGCAGTGCTCCAACACCAGTGTGGGAGTGGAGGGAATTTATTCTTTCCAGGATGCCTCTGGCATGCCATATACATGTGGGATTTGCCAGTCCCGTTGCTGTTGTCTGTGGTGGTCCTGGGAACTTTTCTGGGGATGTCTTCAGGTTGACAGGGCAGATACCACAGTTAGGATATAATGGATTAATCATATTGAATAAATGCTTTACCTGTTGAGCTGGCACCCAGTGACAGACCTAAGAAATAACTCTTCATTTCATCAGGTAGACAGACACTTTGATGGATGGGGACTACAAGGTAATTCACTGAGGTTAATGGACTGTTATGGCAGAGACTGACAAAACGAAGGCTTCATTCACCATTTAAACTGGGTCCTGGGGATACTTAGATTTGGTGCCAAGTGGGAGCTGGAATTAGCTTTCTGCAGAGTATTTGGGAGGTGTCTGTTAGCTGAGAACGGTTGTGCATTACAGCAGATATATCTTCCCACCAAGCTTGGTAGCTCCCAGCAGGTGAAGGTGTGAGCAGTCTGTAGTTTAATAGGTCACACTTTCCTCCAATTTCCTGGGTGCTGCTGAATGCCTTTCTAAGATTCTGGGTAAGGGCATCTCTAGCAGATAACACAAATCTATAGATGGGTAGAAGCTGAGAGCCCAAGACAGCCTTGTCCTGTTATTTGGGGTACAGTAGGCAAAGGCTGTTCCAGATCCATGAGGAAAGCAAGTGTTACTCAAACCAGAGGTTTCTCAAATGTTCAGATTTGAGGCTGCACCATAGAATTTTTTAAATATTTCTGGCAGGGCACTTGCAGCAATTAAAGCATTGGGTGTGAGTGTTCAGCTACCTGTTGACCCAACCATTCCTTGGAGACCCTAAGGGGAGCTCAGATAGCGATCAGCCTCAGTCAGCCCCACCGAGATGAGTTTCTATTATGCAAAAGAGGTGTCACAGCCTGACCCTCACACCCCATCATTAAAATTCCTCCAGAGCTCCAGCCCAGTCAGGGGCAGATTCCAAGTCCTGAGGGTGAGGTCATGTCTGCAATGAGCCCATGACAATAATTGCCATTATATGGCCCTATTTATTCTCTGGAGACACATTAATGTTGCTGCAGAATGAGGCCATGGGCAATAGAAAAGGCATCTATTTGTGACTTCATGGTTTTTTAACTTTAAGTTGTTAATCTGTTGTTTCCCATTGCCTTGGTCCATCACACTGGTAATAGGTCATGGATTGTTGAGTTCTAGTTAATCAGTACTAATATAAAAATTATGGTTTTAAATAAATATAAAGAAGAGCTGAAGAGACTGAGTACTTGCATCTAGTTTGTGTGTGTGTTGGTATAGTTTGCAGTTGGCTTTTACATTGTTGCTGTCCTTCCACATTTTGTTTTCAGAAGTCTTGTAAATTGTTATCTTCAGTAGCACAAAGGCTTGAAAAGTACCTGACCAGGATTTTACAGAGGTCAGCTCTGTAGCAGTGTTCTTAGGGTTGGAGGCAGAACAGGTTTCGAGCTTAAGCCTGGCTCTAGCGTAAGCTATTTCTTTGTTTTTCTACTTCTGTTGTCTCCCAGGTGAATTTACTTTTCTTCTTCATTGTTGTTTATGTCTACAAGAACTGTTATTCTGCATAAATAAACCTGTGTGCTCCTGTTTAACTTGAGTAATGTGCTTTTAACAGTGGGTCACATCCAGGAAATGTGCTGACTTTTTAGCATTCCTGCATTTTATGTTGGTTTGTGCTTCCTGCATCACCCATGCATGGACCTCAAAAGTGTTCTACCCCTTTAGCTGGGTTTTCCTTACATACAACCTTCTCTGTCTGGCAGGGAAGGAATGAAATTTTAAAGATTACTCATTTACAGTTTCTGTAGGTTCAAAATCCTTGTTGCTTTCCTGTGTGCTTCCTTTCTACTAGTAGACAACACTTCGTAGAGGAAGTAGTTTTTTTACATATGTGGCCATAGGCCTACTATCAGGGACAATTCTTCACTTTTTTCCACTAAAATTTACAAACGTCTATCAACAGAATGCCTTTTAAATACACTACTGAAGCACAGGGGGAAGAAATCTGGGACAAGAGTGAATTAGTTAAGAACTTATCATTAGGAGATGAGACCTAAACAGAAAATATAATTAAACCAGCATTATGTAGCCTAGATTTTTATCCAGCCATTTATGCCACTTTGTCTGTGTTATTCAGGGTAAAAAAAAAAAAAAAAAAAAAATAGAAAAGCTTCTTTCAGGACCTTTCTGTTGCCAGTGGTCACATTGGACATTGAAAACAATTTGCCAAGTTTGATCCCCTTTATGCCAGCAGAAAACAGAATTAGCTCCAGGTACTCTGTGCAGTGAGTCTGGTCAAAGCGAGATCATCTCTCTCCTCAGATCCTAACTTGCTTCTCTGTTTGTTAGGATGGGTTTGTAGGTTTGTTAGGCTGAGTGAGGAAGTGATTTAAAGAGTAGATCACTTAAAAATTAATATTCTTTCATGATATATAAACACCTGCTCCCCCCCAGCAAGGAATTAGCAGGGAAAGCTAATGAGGAATTTAGAGAAGCTTTTTAACATAGATCACAGCATTCACACTAATGTGCTCCACTCAGTTCTTGGTGCTGCATGGTTACTCAGTGTCCAGGTTTTTGTATTGGAAGAGAAATTTATGGCCTTCTTGCTTTATTCATTCCCCTTTCACATAATACTCCTTCAGCTGACTCTGAAGATAAATCCTTCTTAAGCCTTCAGACATAAATCAGAGTTGGGGATGATGTGCACTCAGAAGATGTCAGCTGTCCATAGCTTGTGTTTGCAGCCTGAGCTGCTTGCTGCAAATTCAGAGAAAGCCTCTGCTTCCCACTGCAAATTCTTCCCCATGGCAGTTACAGATCCATGGAAACACTGTGCATGATGCACCAAGAGTTAAAGTTTTTAATCTAATTTTATGTGAGTCTCTGCTTTGTTGCCATCCTTTGTCTGACAATTACTCTGCAATGCACAGGCTGTACTTGCAATGCCATTTGTGCCACTGCATTCATTAGCATGTGCCATTCTATCTGATAAAACACGGCTTGTGCAAAACCTTTAGCAACAGACATGGCCTGAGCCTTGAGTCTTATGTGTCATCTGCACTTCAAATTCCTGAGGATTTGTTGCATTTAGTTCAGGGCTTGGATTCACAATACCTTTAGCCAAGAGAAACTAAGAGGGTTTAGTCTGATCAGTCTCTCAGCTCGGTGTGTGCTTGGCAGTAGCAACCACGGGTGTAAATGTGTCCAGATATCAGCAGGGTCGGGTCTGAGGGCAGCGCAGGAATGGGGCAATGGGCATTTCAGACATCTGGGCAGGTGAGTGCAGCAGTGGCTGAGGAGCTCTGTAAGTGGGGTGTGAGCTGCCCACAGACCACACAGACACTTGGAAATGGTTTATTAAAATAGTGAGCGTTTCATGGCTCTTGCAAGCAAACCCATGCACACAAGACAGGAGTCAGGGCGCCGCACGAAGGGTTTGGGTGTCTGTTCCTCATCACCACTACTGCCTGTTTCCACACTGCCAGAGGTTGTTATCCTGTACTGGACTGTCCCCTCCATAGATCCATAGATTATTGCACCAAATTTCCCCCTGGAAAATTTTCACACAGCAAGACACCAGAGGTGTTTGCACTTTTTGGGAACAGGGGCAAGGTTCCCTAAGAGTTCTCCAGAAATCACATCATGGAACACTTCTCAGGCTCTGCTCTTCCAAGCAGGTCTCCTCCTTCCACATACTATATCCTTCTGAAATCTGAGGGTCATTTCTCAGCTCTGGAGGTCAGTTTGCCCAGATCCAGTCAGAGCCATTCCTAGTTTATATTTATTTAAAACTGCTGTAACTAATCACTGCAGCTTTCTTTCCATCAGTCTCTGAGTTTAAAAGTAGACATTTGGTGCATCTGGATTTGTTCCAAGACACATATTTCTGGTTTTTTAAATAGAATAATTTTCCCCATTTGTGTATATTTTAGAAGAGTTATATAATTATTTCTTATCTTGATCAATATGTCATCAAAGTGGAAATCATACCCATCATTCTTATGAGATTTTTTTTTTCCATCTAAGAATCTACAATAGAGTAATTACTTTTTCAACTAAAATAAATATTGCTCAGCTCAAGATTCTCTTCTGAGACCAAGGTTATCTAAAGGTTTTGCAGTATAGTTCTCCAGAGAAAGAGGCCTCTGACTTTGCTGGTCAGCGGAATGAATGGTGTGACTGGGCCAGTAGCTCACTGACTCCTGTGTGATTTGCATGAAAATCACAAATTTGCCACTTGATTTATGTTCTCCTTTTGCTAATTGTGTTCCAACTGGCTTTAACAATGGATGCTGGACAAATTTCTAATGGATCAAAAGAGCTTGGCTCCATGAAACAATCAGCTGACCTGAAGTGCAGGAGTGACTGGAGGAGAGAGTGGAAAGTTGATCAAAATATTTGCAAGATGTGAAACTGAAAAAGAAGGCTGGGGTCTGGTCACTCCGAAATTTTTATTGTTGTGAAAAACTGTGTTTCCCTTCTTGTCATCATTTGAAATGTGGTGGTAATCCAACTTCTCCATCAGCTGTTTGCCCAGTGAATAGGAGTATCATTTTGCAGATATTGAAGACAGGCACCAAGAGTGCCTATAAAATTGGAAATAAATTTGAGACTTGGGCTATTCAATCTGAATATTAATCACTTCAAGTGCTTTGGAAATGACCACACATAGTTATGAGAGAGAGAGAGGTCTAGAACTGGCTGAAAAAAGTGGTTTTCTCGAATTGAGTGCAGCTCTGGGTGCAGCTGGAAAGGACAGAAGCAGGAAAGGCAGCAGAGTGAATCATTCTGCTTGGAAGGAGTATAAAATGTTACAGAATACGGAGACATAAAAGGTAGGACTCCACAAGAAAATGTTACCAAGCTGTCCTGGGTGTCAGCCTGACTGCCCGCTGGGACTGGGGCTTACAGGGACTGGAGTCTGGTGTCTTTGGTGTTTGTTCCAAACCACACACTCTTTTAGCTTTAGCTTCCACTACCTGCACAAGGCAGGTATTTGAGGAAGGGGGTTGGCTTTGCACTGCTGTGCATGGGAACTCCTTGCTGCAAGACACCCTTGAGATACATCGCTGGTCTAAACCTCCAAGCTTCAAATCTTTTACAGATCTCTCATGACATGTGAAGTATTGCAAATCACTCCATGCATCACTGCTTCTGTGTCTGCACCATTGTGCAAGGGGGAGCTTTGGTGCACCGTGGCAATTCTTGTCTGCAGGACAGTGGCTATGAAATAGTACAAGAAAGTAGATGTGCAATAGTACGAGAAAGTAGGTGCAGCTCTCTTGGTCACCTTCACCACAAAACAAAAATAGAAAGTGGGCTCAATGTGCACCTGTGAGGGATTATGTGCAGCCATATGCTGGTGAAGACCACAGGACCCAAAAAGCTCTACTCCCCTGGGATCATCACCAGCTCTAAGGGGACACCAGGACAGTGGGATGAGCTTGGGTTGGGCCATCTTTGAATCAACCAGTGCATTTTCCATTGTCACTGAAAGTGTGCCCCAAGGTGCCAGTGGCTGCAGAGATCTTTGCTGGAGTGTCCTGGCCTTTCTGCTGCAGGGTCCCGGTTGAGGCTGACGGGCTGTGATGGCAGAGCAGGGCTGACAGCCTGGCCCTTGGGGTGTGACACCCTACTTGTGCTGGGTTTTGAAAAGATTATGCCTTCCAGCAGCTCTTTGAACCCTGTGGTTGGAAGTGATGAATGGGTGGTCAGTGAAAAGACCTAGAAGTAAACCACTGATTCAATTATGAATGAAATTGGCCTAGCCGGCACTATTAAAATAAATATTTTGCCTTGCATTGACTAGGGAAGGGAATGATTTTACAGCTGTGTCCACAGCCAGGGTGATGTAAGAGCCCAGGGACATTTCTGATGCAAGAGAATTCAGTCAAAGTTGAGCAAAAGCTGTTGCTGATTGTGAGAACGTGTTCTGGGTGATGAAACACCCTTAGTCAGAAGAAGTCCTTTACTTTTAGGTTATTCAATAAAGTACTGGAGAACACATCCCAGAGAAATCTGCCATAATTTTTCAGATCTCAGTCAACTGCTTTCCTTCCTGGCCCAATTCTTACACGTTCTTGTAATTGTATTATTGTCATATTATTACACATTTCCTACAACTTCCTGCACTGTCATTAAGTGTGCCATTTGGGCAATAGTAGTTGCCCTCTGCATAGCACCTGCTTCATCTTCTTGGAACAGTAAAGTGGTTTACTGAGATGGCATTTGAACAGCCTGACTGCCCTTCAGGTGAGCACCATGATGCGAATAAAGTGGTTGTGTCTTCTCAAACGAACGCTCCAGGGTCCTAGCAGAGATGAGAATATGGCACTGCCCAGATTCTGCTCACTCTGTGTTTGGAAGGAGCTCAGAGAGCTGAAGAGATTTCAGATACAAAAGCAATGCTATCAGAGAAGATGATTCTTGTCACCTCCCAAAGGGAGCAGGTTTCATACTGTGGAGCTCTGGTAGGGAAGTGTCTGTCCTGTACTTGCAGGGAGACCCTGGAGGACATGCTCAGCTCAAAGCTGAGCTCAGCCATGTAAATCACAGCTCCAAAGGCACTGAATGTTCCTCCAGGGACATCGGATGAAGAGATGGTCACAGATGTGACCTGAGAGGGAAGCACAGTCCCACACTGCACATCCATGCAGCAGTTCCTGGAGAGTTGTGGGACTGCTGCTGGTGAGAAAGGGGGTTCCCTGCACTTCACAGACATTACAGTTCATAAGAGTGAGTAGGAACTGTCATGAAACTACACCTGACTATTATCTATGTGCGTGACTTTGGTGGTAGGTCTCAAACACGTCATGTTTCTAAGACCACACCATCTGTGTTCTGGTCAGTGATATGCACCTTAGCAAAACCCTGGTAGGGATAGATGTGTAAAGTAAGACTTTCTGAACAGGAAGAAATCAAATAATCAGCATTTACCACCTTTACTTTACAAAAAATTTCTCAAAATCATGCAAGACCCCAAAATGAGGGCAAAGAGAACTAAGATCCGTACCGAACTCTAAGTCATATTTCCCACTTGGCAGTCTCTCTGCTCTATATCATCAGTATGCATGGAAATCCAGGGAACTATTTTCTTTGTTTGTTTGTTTGCTTGTCTTTGTTTGTTTGTTTGAGCTCCATGATGTTCTGAAGTGGAGAGAGTGATGCACGACTCATGATGTGCTTGGTAATTGAAGGGTAAAGGGTAAAGCTAATAACGTTGTCTATTTGAAGAAAAGGCAGAGTGGATTTGGATGGATGGCAGATATTATGAAAGCAACTGCTTGTTTCTCTGTGTGTGTATTTGTGTGTGTGTGCACAGTCTGTCCTCCATCTAGTGATTATGCTAAAGCCAACAATGGGACTAAGAGCAAGGGTTAAAAAAAAATCCCAAAACATAAGCCAGAAAAAAAAAGGTCATTCTACTTTTTGCTCATTATACTCCAGGTACAAGATCTTCTCTGAAAACCTTTAGGAAAACTCTGTGTCAAGGCATACAATAAAATATTAGAATTCTAACCTAAATAGCAGAATGATTTTAGAGCTGCTGTACCTGCTTAAGCCACCCATTTTCAGGAGTTTCTTTTCACAGATGTCCTTTTCACGATGTGAAATGGATCTTTTTTTATTGTCTTGCTGCCTGCAGAATGGCTGGGAGAAACAAAGCAGTTAATGGAATTAAAGAGTGATGCCCACTTCATCCCCTAAAGAAATGAATTTTTCCCCACTTGCACTTTGCTCTGCAGTGACTGGTGTGGCATTATGTGATCCTCCTTGCAGGAGCCCTTTTGCCTTTGGGCAGCTCAGCTGAAATGGAGGGGAGGCATAAGAGGGGAATTCCATTTTATTTTTTTAATGTGTTTTGGATGTTGTCTACCCTTTAATTTAATGGATCTCTACAAAGTGTCTTGGACAGGATTATCTCAAAAAAATGAAAGTTCAGAACCAACCTATGTTTGAAGATTTCAGAACTAAACTCAACAAAAACAGCATTCTCAGCAGTTCCCATTAGTATGAAGTTTCTTGGGGTTGTCATAATTGTGCTAAATTCTGGTTCTTCCATTTCATTTTGTGTCTACTCACCCCAGCATGATAGCCACTGATGTAAACTACTTCTGAAAGCTCAAAAACCAAAGTCAAGCCCTTAAATAAATACATTCACAGATTAATTAAATGTGAGATGCAGGGGATGAAGGTTAAAGGTGCAGCTGGCCAGGCCAGAGGTACCCAGAACAGGTACCTGTGCTCATGAAGCCCCAGGAGGGGGATCTCTCAAGCCCCCCTGTACACTCAGGGTATCTTCCTTTCTAGCCATCTTCCCTGAGTTCTCTGAGATATAACTGGCTTTTGCTTTAAACAGAATATCAAATTTGACAAGGTAATAAGGAGTTTGAAACCAGGCAATAGCGACTTTAAAGAGAAAATATGATAAATAAGACACTGGAAATTGTTTCACAATAAGCACCTGGGGCCAGCATGGAGTCAAGGGATGATTTGTGCAGGCTGTGTGTTGTAACTTGCTGTCTTACTTGCTATATGTTGTAACTCAGCCTAAACATATTCCTGGAAAACTCAACATGAAACGCTGACTTCTGCAGTGACAGTCATCTAAAATCATGTACTGTTAAATTTCATTCATTGGATTATCACCTCAAGAGCAATCATTTGCAAGTGCATCCCTGTCCAGTCTGTCACCAGCCCTGCTCTAGAGCAGCTCCAGGAAAAGATGAGGAATATTTTAAGCCCTGATTTGGGTACCCCTTTTGAGGTGTCCGGGCCACAGAATGTGCTATGTTGTGGGTGCTGAACTCCTATAGCAGGGCTGGTTCAGTAAGAGGATTGTGTACAAGTGAATTTCCTGACATGAAAATTACTTTGACAAAGAAAGTGAAAAAATAAATGTAGAAATTATTTTCTTTCACTTTTTTTCCCAGTGCTTTTCTCTCCTCCCTAGAGTTAGAACCCACATTAAAGTACTTTTAGGTAGGAGTTTTCCATTCATATTTTACCTCTCCTGCACTCTCATTTTGCCTTTTTTTTTTTTTTTAGTAGAGAAAAGAATAAGCAGAGAAGAACAAAGACTGATTAAAAACAAATGCTGAAACGTAGCATTTTTTTCCTCTGAACTGGGCTCACGCTAGGGAATTTTTTAGAGAATTAATTTCTTATGATATACAGGAGACTGGGTGAGATTCCCTCCTGGCCTGGCTTCCCATGACCCTGGCAATCTACGTAAAACTTAGGAAATATTTTAGTAAGGGCTGTTTCTGGAGCTGGAGAAACCTGAAAGCCTTCCTTTGGCCCAGTGAGCATAATATAGGTCAGTGAGCATGATACAGGTGTGCAAGGAGCAGGTGAGAAAGGAGCAAGGAGGATTTTATTTGTGACAACTGGCAAGGGATGTAGATGGTGCTGGGTGTAGGGAGAGAGTCACAGGGTTCTCTTTTTCAGGAGACTGCACTGAGCCCAACTTGGGTCACCTTTTCTTTCATTGCCATGGGTTTTACCACAGCAATGGCATGTTTTGGTTATGAAGGACAGAAACCATCTCTTTTAGCCCAGTTTCTAGCCTGAAGGCTCGATCCTGTCCCTCTGAGGGCTGATGTGGGTGAGGGTGCAGGGTTTAGATGCTGTGCAGAAGGACTCACCCATGTTCAGGATTCTGAGGTCCTGGTGGAGCAGGACCTGCTGCTTGCACCTCAGGGACGTGTGACACAGCCAGGATCCGTTCCCTGGGCTGGCTCTTGGTGCGTTCCCACTCACAAAGTGCCCCTTCAGCATTGCCCTTGGCGGGCAGACAGAGGTGGCTGCTGCCGTGGGCACAGCAGACAGGCCCAGAACAGCAGGAGTGCCAGGAGCCCTGCCAGGAGTCTGCACTGGGAACTGGGTGAGCTCAATCACTCCTGGAGGCCTTACCCATCTAACTGGGACTTGTCGTGCCTAACCTGTTTGGGTGCCTAAAGCAGATGGTTTTGGCATCAGCCTCCCCTGGAGATTCGTTAGGTTCAAGTCGCTGATCTGGTGAACAGTTAATGATCTCTGCAAAACTGAAAATCTTCAACTGAGAGGGCTGAAAAAGCCAGCAGCCTAATGAGCACTTGGTGCCTCTGAGAATCCAGCACCCCTGTCCCCTCTGCAAACCACAGCAAGCAGAGCTAATCTGATCCTAAACCCCTTTCATCCTAGGTGAGAGCCCGAACCACAGCTCTGTGGGCTGTCTGCCTGTCTCTCTGCTCTTTCATTTAAATGAAAGCTGTAAAATAACTCTCTTTTTCTACATATGGAAATGGGAGTAATTTCTGAAATCCCAGGAATATTTGCAAGGCAGGAAAAGCGTTTCCTGCCCAACCACAGCCACAGGTCACAATCACAGCCTTCTGAGACCAAGTGCAGGCTCTCTATAATTGTATGTTATACTCAAATGTGTTCACTTTTATGAATGTATTGTAATGCTTTTTTTAACTTCTAAAGGGTTATTTCAGTGTGAGAGCAGCCCCAGACCTGATGAATATACCTTTGTCTGAAGTTCTCTAAGTAGAGTATTTCTAGGTTAACACTCATGGACTTAAAAGCCAGCTGAGATCTTGGAGGAAACTTTATTAAAAATAATCTATCTGTCTGGAATAAGAGCCCAGAGTTGGCAATGTAAAATGGTTGCTTATGAAAAATGTATTCTTCATAAGTGAAACAACATAATCCTCCTGGCAAAAAGCCAGAAGTTGGGTTTCTCTTCCAAAAGCTGTCAAAAAGCAGACAACAAAAAAAAAATGCCTGTCACATTTTTAATTTCATATTCTGTGTGACTTTGTGAGCAGATTAACTACAGATCAGGAAAAGGAAATTCCAGCACAGTTCAAAGAAAGAAGTCAAAGTGGGACAAGAGGGAGAGACCACCTCCAAAGCTTTTCCTCCCTGCTTCAGGCAGCCAAGCACTTGGACTGTATCTGGGGCCTTGTGTGTTCCCTACTGCAGGCAGATACATCCATGGAGGGTTGTCACTTGGAATTGGCTTTATTGCCCTTTTCCTTGTCATATAGCATTGTTGGGAGTGAGCAGCAAGAAGTGGGGTTCTGGGGAGACCGGTGGGAGGACCAGGCTTCACCTGGATGACCACAGGCTGCCAAAGCATCGTTCCCAATGGGAAACTCCTCAGCCTCTCTGCAGAGCTCCCTGGCACAGGGCTGCAGCACACAGCAGTGCTGGGCCAGGCCCTTCAACAGCTCCTGTTTTCACCACAGACCATGGTTTTGGTGGTTGTTTCATCACCACTGCTTTTGGCAGAGGGTTGGTAAGGTATTGCTGGTTGTTTCTCATACACTCCTAGTTACCCAAGACACAGAGGGATTTTTAGAGGTGTATAAAGTTATTCCTTGAACAGCAAGAGTCACTGTGTAGTTTTCATGGGACAGGAAAAGGGAAAATTTCCTTTTTACTCAGAATAGATTTTCATTCTGGCCAAAATTTGATGTTCTTTTTCCCTTTTGTTGACTTCTTTGTTTAAAAAAAA
>VZTJ01002120.1:3398448-3454421 GCA_013397795.1 Orthonyx spaldingii | reverse complement strand
TTTTTGTTTAAAAAAAAAAAAAAAAAAAAAAAGCAAAACCAGAACTGGAAAAGCTTTTCACAGTGGCAAGTTTTGCAGCTTAGATTCTCTGCATCTTCCTTTTTCATCCTGAAGGAAAAAATACAACTCTGAAACCAGCTCTCTGATGTGCAGACATTTCCTTAGGCCAGGGAATGATGTGAACTCCTGTTTCCTGCATCCTGGGGTTGTGTATTATGGGAAAAAGGCACTCAGGTTGGGGGGGGGGGAAATGGGGCTCTCCACCCCACGGGGCTGTGAACACCATCCAAGCATCCAAGTACAGCACCCTTGTGTGGGGTAAGGCTTGACACCACCTGAGGATTTCTTTATGACTGGCTTACGTGACTGCTTGCCCGCTGGGCTGGTCTGTGGCTCCTGTTTTCAGGAAACTCTGTTTAGGGAGCCCAAATGCCTGGCTCAGCCCTGCTGTTGGAGACAGCGAGTGCCTGGGAACCGACTGCTGCACACCTCAGTGCTGTGGAGCCTACGCCCTTTGTGGGTCCTATCCCAGGTGCCTGTGTCTCCTTGGAAAAGTGGATTTAGGCTCCAAAAGTGCTTAATGCTGCTTGGCTCTTCACCAGAACTACTGGCAATGTCAGTTCCCACCACATGTGACCAGGCACACAGGTTATAGAAAATTGAGAACTCAGTACAAAACCCCCTCATCCTCCTGACATCCTCAACCAAAGTCAAAACTCAGCTCATTTTGCCCTTGCTACAGGTACAGTGAAGGGTCTATTGCAGCTGCTTAATTGTGAATAACTCTTGAAAAAAGATGCTGGTTGCCAGCATCTTGTGTTTCCTGCATGTGTTCTTCATCTGCAATTCAATGCTCCCTCTTAGCTATTGCAATTCTTACAGGGGTTATAATAGCACTATTAATCCTGATTAGTATTTTCTTTTGTTTTATCAGAGTGTGCTGTATGATACCTTAGGAAGCGAGAGTGGATAAATTAATAAAGATTGTAAATTAATAAAAATTGTAAATAAATAAAGGCATTGGAAAGTCAGCATGATGGGTCACCAGTGGGAGGGAAACACACAGCTGGAGAGTGACCCTTGAGAGCAACAGCACAGCAAACCAGCTTCTCATCAGCCACAAAGGGTGTGGTGGAGATGTGTGACATTGAGAGGGCACCAGGGTATTGTAAAATCAGGGCTAGAGAGAGAGAGGAAGCCCTTAGAGATAGGTATGGTGACCTGCAGGCTGTTACTCTGCTGCCTAGGAGAGCCCTGTGTGGAGACAGGATGCTTGTCTTTCAGGGAACATCCTTTCATGTTCTGCACAACAACACTTGCACGGGTTTAGGGTGATCTGGTTTTATAGGATATGAGTGTGATCTGGGATGACTGTAGTATTAAAAAAAGCAAACAAAAAAATTATTGTTCTGTAAAGCAGGACTGCAGAAGTGTGCCAGAGTGTAAGTGTGTATTATTTTGCATCAGGCTGACAGGTTAAACCTGAACCATAATGCCTTCAGACACCAATCTTGCATTTCAGAAAGGCAATATATATATACTGTAACAAGTGCCACATCATCTTATTTACTCTCTGCTCAGATGTACTTTCATCCTTGGCAATGACAACTGTATCAAAAGGGTAGTAATAAATCCTTAGACTGACTATATTTAGTATTTCCTAAAATCAAAGTAATGTGTTGATTCACTTCCTTTTGTTTTGAGGTATAATTACATGTGCTAAATTATGCTCAAGAAAGTGATTAAAAGGCTTTCTTTTCTTTCTTTCTTTCTTTCTTTCTTTCTTTCTTTCTTTCTTTCTTTCTTTCTTTCTTTCTTTCTTTCTTTCTTTCTTTCTTTCTTTCTTTCTTTCTTTCTTTCTTTCTTTCTTTCTTTCTTTCTTTCTTTCTTTCTTTCTTTTCTTTCTTTCTTTCTTTCTTTCTTTCTTTCTTTCTTTCTTTCTTTCTTTCTTTCTTTCTTTCTTTCTTTCTTTCTTTCTTTCTTTCTTTCTTTCTTTCTTTCTTTCTTTCTTTCTTTCAGAGGGTGGCATTAAATTGCAGTGGTGGAGACATGAAGCAAAATGAAATAGAAAATATATGTTAAAGGGAAGCTGAAACTGGTGATGAGAAAAGTTGGTGTGAAAAAAACAATGCAGAGGAGGTAAGTGGAATTACACTCCAGCCTGACTTGTTTGAGAGCTTAGAGCCCTTTCCCCTGAGATTAAAGCATGTCACCATGGGGGAGAGGGCCTGCAAGGCGAGGGTCAGCCTTAGGATAATGAATTAAATTTCAAAAGAAGGTTTGAAATACACAAGTGTCTGTTTGGATGTTAATTGCAAAGCAAGGTTAGTGCTATTAAAGTATTAGCAACCTAGAAAATTCCCATAATAATGCTGTTCAGACAATCCTGAAGCACCTGAATTTTTTTGTAGCTGTTGAGCCAGTGCAACTGGCATGATTTTGTTTCTCTTGCAGTAAATGTCAAATGGATTCTAATAATATGCTAAAGTTTAATTTTAATAAAGAAATAGAGAATTAGAAAAATGGCAGTCTCTTGCCTGATTTGTACGTCCCGATGTGGTAGGAATTTAGTTTGTCAATTCTCTGAATCAAGTGACTGCTCAGATGTGTAATATGTGAAACCTGGTGTGCCTCTGGAGAAGAAAGAGAATCATCTTGCTTATATTCATGGTTCAGGTTCCAACCATAAAGACTGAAACTCGATATTTTCACAAGGTGAAAACACTGGTTTCCAGCAGGCCTTTGGTGAAACCTTGTGCAATTCACAAGTGTGAGGGTTGTGTTTCTTTGGAGATCTCAGTTCTCAACAGAGAATCCTACACAGACTTCTCATTGCATTTGGATCTTCTGCTATGAACAGTTCCTTCTGAGCTTCAGATATCACACATTTTACTTGCATATTGTCTGAATCTGTGGAGGCACTCTTGAGAGTTTGAAAACATACTTCTACTTATGGAGTAATAATTCTCTGTGGTAATATTGCTCCAAGTTGTCTGTTTTGGAAAGTCCTCTCACCTGGTTTTGCTCAAAAAGTACTCATTCCTGCCTCAATGAGGATTCTGGAAATAGAGTGTATGGGAATGTTATTTACATCTCTGTGCAGGGAGTTCTTCGACTGTCAGCACTACAGAAAATGCAATCCCTGCAGAGTAAATTGAGTCATAAGATTTGGCAAAGTGGATACGTAAAATGAAAGATTAGCATTTGGGAAGATGTATTCCTTCCTACAGAATATGCCTGGAAGTCTAAGGAGTGGTATGAACTTCAAAATCAAGATTGAAAGAGTGGTTAATTTTTTCAGTAGCGATCATCACTGTATAATCACTATGAAACAAATTTGTTGCCTGCCTATTTTTCAGTTTTCACCATTTCATTCAACCAGAAGATCACGTTTCAACATCAGTCTTATACAAGAGAACAATATTGGAATGTGAGAAAAAATACACCTGAAAATCAGATCTAACATGAAACACTAGGTATTTCTACTGCCAAATCAATAGAACTGTACTGATGTATTTTTTCTTCCTTTGGCAATGTATATCTTGTAAGAAGATCTGCTGTTTCACATTTTATGGTGTGAAGTATAAAGATCACTCCTCGTCTTCTAATAAATCTCCAAGAAAATCAGTGGAATGAAGTTAATTATATGCATATGAACAAATTAGTGCCATTCTTGTGTTCAAAAAGGGCTTGTCTCCATGGAAAAATTTCCCAAAACATATAGTGCTGAATAAGCTGTTTATATTCCTTAGCACGCTTTCAACTCAGACTAACATTTTTGGACTGAAATCCACTTTTATTTTGGAGCACATTTTGCTCATAAGGGAATATTCTGGGATGCTAATTGTGAAATTGTTTATTTGGCCTGGAGACAGGCCAAAGGTTTCTCTGTAACATCTTCATATTGTCAAAAACTAAAGAGAGTGAATGTTATTTATTTCAGTCAAGGTGTGTTTTATGCAGCCAAAAAGGGCTTCCTTTTGAAAGGAAAATCATGCCTCAACATATTTAATGCAATTATTGGAGTTTTGAAAGCATGTCTCTTTAGGAGAGATTTTGGGAACTCAGCTGATTTATTATATAAAGGAGAAGGTTAAGGAATGGTTTCAGTACAGTTTACTCAGAGAAAGTATCTGGTAATATATTTCTTTTTTACCAGCTAATGGACAAGGCATTCACAGGAACCAAGTAGCTGGAATTTGAAGCTAGGCATACTCAGACAGAGCCCAGCAAACCTTTTTAACAGTTATTAAAACTATTACCCCCTGGAAGATTTTGCCAAGATATGATAGATTTATTATCACTTACATTTAAGTATGGTATTAATAACACTGAAATGAGCTGTGGAACTGCTTGCCAAAGGATATGAGGGATGCTAAAGCTTTCCATGGATCTCACACACATTTGGATAAATTCATGGAATATAAAGTAATTGAGAACAGTCAAACTCCCTAAAAGACTCCAGCTCTGACTCAGGAAATCCTTGAACCACAGGGACTGTTGGCCATGAGGGCAAGAACTACATGGCCTGATTTGCATCCATCTGGCTGGACTCCATCCCCTTTCCTTCCCAAAAGAGGGAAGCCTCGTCCATAATCACTACCTGGGAATGTTCTCTGGCCTGACTGTCTCCCAGACAGTGCCTCAGCATTATTTGGAAGGGCTGGTCAGGGCCAAAACTTACAGCTAAAAGCCAAGTGGTGTGAGTGTTTTTGGGCAGCCTTGGAACAGGGATCCCAGTTCTCACCACCTCACTGGCACTGGTACAGCCAAGGACACCATGGCTGCTTCCAGTGGGGTTTGTGGAGGACAGCTGGAAAAAGCAGCTGGGAAAATCTGGAAACTTAAATCCACTACAGAGAGTCTGCAATTCTTCTGGAAAACCAACAACCTTTTTCAGGCTGGGTGAAATTCCAACCGCCACTTGGGTTCAGCCAGGGGCTGGCCATGGGAATCCTGGGCCACATTTTCATGGCCTTTGTGTCACTGGCAGCCAGGAAAATGCCCACAGGTATCCCTTCTCTCCTTCAAACCCCCTGGCTATAGGGACTTAATGTGTTATTGCTGTTGTTGCTGTGATGATTTTGGAAGGGATGCACTGGCTGGAAAAAAAGCTGCTTTCATAAGGACCCCACACAACCCAAAGCCACTCAGCACAGAAAGAACTGTGCATTGTTAACATGATTTTTTCACATATAATGAAAAAATGGCCTAAACAGCATGTAGACAATCACACAAGTAAGGAGTCTGAAAACTTGGTCATCAGGTACCCTTTTTTTTATAAGCCCCATGCTATTACATACTTTTAAGGGTTTAAGTCCCTTTGTGCTATCTGAGGTATGTGCCTCAGGGATGGATAAGGAGAAAAAATTGAAAAGAAAGCATTGATAGCAAAAAACATCAAAATGCTCTTTTAAAAAGAGCATTATAAAATTTTGCTCTTTGATAAAATTTGGACTAAGAAATCATAATGAAAGGACAAGGATGCATGATTACCTCACTGTTGGAGAAAGATCTGAAGTTATCAGTCTCCTTTGAAATGACAGTCATAATTCTCTTCATTACAGTTTAGGGGTCTCCCCCATCAGCATTTCTCAACAAATAAATGCAGGAAAAAAAGGACTCCTTAAACATAATCCTTTAAACAGAGAGTCTTTTGTTTTATGGCTATGCAAAAGGACTTCAAACAAGCTGTTTCAAAGAGAAATATTTTCTAATTCTTTGAAGAAATCATTGTTCTCAGATATTCTAGATTATCTGAATACCTCTTTGGATTAAATATTACTTAAGAGATATCCTTTATTATTTGAATTTATAGGATTTCCATTTTTACACATGATGTTGCACATCATAGAAGTTTCCAGTTGTGGAAGGAATAAAACAGTGAATGAATACCTTTTTTAATTATATTGCACACCAGCAGTCATGATGGCTAAAGCCTCATCTCATTTTGCTTTGAAATTTCCCAACTTTACTTTTAGGTCATGGATATTATATTGCCAATTTTGTTTCAACTTCACTGATAAGATTGCAGGATTCAGTGTGTAATAATTAGTCCTGAGAACACATATCAGCATCATTTCTCATC
This sequence comes from Orthonyx spaldingii, assembly GCA_013397795.1. Classification (NCBI taxonomy): domain Eukaryota; kingdom Metazoa; phylum Chordata; class Aves; order Passeriformes; family Orthonychidae; genus Orthonyx; species Orthonyx spaldingii. The sequence goes on along the minus strand of VZTJ01002120.1, from coordinate 3,448,333 downwards.
TTGGCATAGTAAGAGAACAAGGAGAAATGGTGTGGAAATAAGAATATCCGCTGGCATTGACACTGGCTGCTAGGAACCAGATTCTTTCAGAGGAATGAATTTAAAATGCCATTTCCAGCAGTTCACAGAAAGATAGAGGCCCTTTTCCAATGTCTTCTGTATCACAGACTGATAAAATTCAGTACAATTAAACGTCTCAGTTAGAAACCATCTACTTTCAGAAATAAAGACAGCACTCTGCCCTTTATTCCAAGTCTTTACCACTTTCATCATGACACATTACAAGGCTTACTCTAATCTTTTAAGAAGAGCCACCAACTCTTTAAGGTTCTCATGGGAACTACTGAAGACTAATAACGACTAATCTAATTTTTCTGACAACCGACTTTGATCATTTTGAAATATATTGTCATCAAATATGCCCAACAGTCACATGTTTAGTTAAAAGGGTGTTTTCCTGTAGATCTGTCATAGGTGACAGTCAAAAGACTGAGCGCAAGTAATTCTGCTTCACTGACAATATGCATTCAAACAACCTTTCCTTTCACAAAGAATAAAAGAAGTATTTATAAACTGGGCAGCCAGCCATTTGCCCATGGCTTACGTGCAGCAGCCTGTGATGCAGGCAGAACATACCAGTGGATCTTGGTGTCAAATTGTAATTTAGCCATAATATTTTGTTCACTTCCACTGGCATAATCACTTTTTTTTGACCAAAGCCTTACCCAGAAAGTCTTGAATATTTCTGTATTTGTCCAGGTTTAAGTGACCATCTTGGACTTAAAAGGCAATAGATCTATCTGGGCTGCCATGAGTTCAGAAACCTACTTCTTGTCCATGATGTGTTCATAAGTCTGATGCTTTTGGAAAGCATTGCACTTACTGTGCCAGCACAGCTCTGTTGGAGTGGGCCTGAGCAATAGGTCCCCCTCGCACTGTGCTGGGTGGATTTAATGCACATCTGGGCTTTGGATGTACACTACAGGTACAGGAAACTTGAAGGTCTGGGGAGCACTGGACTTGCCTGTAGCTGTTTGATGTGTAGAGTCATCATGAAATGATGAAATTGAAATTGAAATGAGTCATCATGAAATCCAGACTTCCTGGACATGTGGACGTATATTTTATCTTGAGAAATCTCAGATGTGAATGTGTCAACCCAGACCTAAGGGATGGCAGGAAGAACCATGAACTTATTTGTTGCTGCACAACATGAGCCAGTGATGTGCGAATAGAAAAAGAATTGTTTCTCTACACTCCATAGACAACCTGAATAAAAATGGTACAAACACCTTGTAGGACGCTGGGATTCAGTTTTACAAATATAAAAATTCAGCAAATCCTTGGCTGAGATCCTAATTGTGTGGTTTACCAGCCCCCAAAATTCATCACACATCAACAGAAGTCCCTTTCCACCCACCTTCTCTCTTGGCATTCACTGGGAGCCAACGTATGTTGCTGCATTTCCTAGCAGCATTTCATGTTCTTTATGTAAACTTCCTTAGTTATGGCTGCACAAATAAACTGGGGAAACAGGCTGGCAAACAGAGCACAACTTTTCCTCTGAGAACTTCACCTGCAGCCCTAAAATCCTGCCAGCACCTGTCTGTTTTGGTGAAGTTCTCTGTAATAACCAAAACGTGTTGTTCAGGCTCTTCAGGTCCAAGTGGTAAAATCAGTGTAGGAAGGTAGTCTGGGAAGCCTCAGTGCTGTCTTTCAAGTCCTTATGATTTTTACCTTTCAGCTATGATTTGAAATGGAGTTCTGGATATCTCCTAGACACTGGAAAGCATAAAGGCACCTTTTTTCCACCCATTTTCTGATAAATTACCCACTCCGTCCCTTCCAGACAAAGACTGAGATTACGCCATTATGGCTCATGTCTGCAAGTTCCAGTTGAATACTTAGTGATGACGAACATGTTCAAGTGATGATGTATATGTCCAGGGGATGATTAAAAAAAAAAAAAAGCCATTTTTTCCTATCTTTCAGCAAGAAAAGTAGGCATGGAACAGTACAGATATTAACTAGAAGCCAGCTCATATAGAGCTGTATGAGAGCCTCTTTGAGCAGAATCCATGAATGCAGAAAGGGAGGGCCAGGTTTCTCTGGGAAAAAGTCCTGTGAGTGATCCTGGCTTAGCTAAGGAAGGAATTATGCCAGGAAAGGCAAACATTTGTGTTTATTCCTGGAAGAAAATAAATGTCTGTTCTATTCTGAAGGAGGAGATGGGTGTCTCAGCATCACAGTAAGCTGCATGTGCTTTTGTGTTGTCCTTAGGTAAAATAATTAATTGTGTGATGATAAGCATAGAGCACACCTTCTATTTCCCACCATTTATTAGATGTGGTGACTGTTGAGGTGCAGCTAGAAAGATCCCACCCTTGGGGAGCTGCCCAGAGGGTCCTTGCAGGTGACCTGAGGAGCTGGTGAGTTGTTGTGAGTGCACAGATGGTTTGTTCATCATTTTCCATCTGTTTATCCATCATTCTCCTGCCCTTTGGGAGAATGGAGTCATCTGAGGCTTACAAGCCATGTCCAAAAGCCTTGGTTAAGATGTGCTACAGAGATGGAAAAAGCTCTTACTGTTGAATCATTCCTGAAACAACCAAGATTCTAAATTATTTGTTTGTCTGTACCAAAGATGGGAGGGTCGCTGCTTTTGAATGGGGAGGGTATGCTTGGCACAGGTTGATTCCATGTCCAGCACGTGTTTTCACTCCTTCCCTCAAATTCCAGTAGTTGCTAAAATCTACCTTGGTGGCAAGTTTTAGGAAAAATTCTGATTTTCACATGGTCAGCAAAGACTCACTTGAACTTTTAAATTTGTACCCCAAATACATCTGCACAGAGCGTGATCCAGTGCAGGGAGATCCAGGCCATCCTGACAATGGCAGTGCACTGCCAGCTCTGAGACCACAGGGCTTGGCCTCACTGTGTCCTGAATCCCAGTGAGCCCAGGCAGGAGGGATGTTGCTGCCAAAACTAAATCGAAACAGAAATAGAGGGAGATGAATGGGGTGGTGAGACACGAGGGATAGAAAGGGTGGAAAATAAGGGAGAACTGGAAATGCATAACAAAGGGACTGGACATGGGGAACTGAGAGTAGCTGAGCAATGAGATTAGTGGGAAGGAGAGAAATAGGGATACAGCTGGCAGGATGGATATACCAGGACTTCAGTGAGTGGAGAAATTATGTGACAGGCCTGGAACTGGGACAGTCAGAGGGGAAAGGACAGAAGAGCTCAAGTGTGGAATAGATGTGAAGGAGAGGATGTAAGAGCTCAGTGGCTGAAGTGTCTCCTCCTTCAAACTGCTCTTGGATGGGGGTGACAGCCTGAACCAGTGCCAGTGACTCAGGCAATGCCAGAGGTGGAGGAATCACCCTGGCACAGGGTTCATCTTCCTTTTAGAAAAATGAATAGGGAAATCTCCCCCTGGAATCTAAATGCATAGATGTCTTTGGTCTAAAGACTGCCACTGAGGTTGCAGAGTTAGTCACTCAAAAGCCAGGGCTGACTGGGCAGTTTTGGTTGACTTTATTTGGAGGTGGACATGTGAGTAAATCAAAAGTGTCTCCATGTTTGGGCAGCCCTAACTGTTTCCTAATCTCTGTGTTTCTGCTTTTGCTTTTCCTGAGAATACTCTCCAGAAACTTTACAAATAAAGACTTGAATTTTGTTTCCTGTTTTTCCCCCCAAGACTTTAGATAAGAAAAAAAAAGAAGATATTTTTAATACAAGGCATCTACTTTCAGAACAAATAGAGCAGGAATTGTTAATGTAACACTGAGGACAATACTATTATTGCTTAACTTTAATTCTTAGAACTGTATCAAAATGAATAGGCAGTCTTAATTCTGCTATTCCCTATTCAGTGTACTTGACTGCTGCCTTTACAAAATATTTTTAGCACGGTTTTGTGTAGGTGACTGCGTGTGTGTAAGAGAAAGATGTCATCTCTTTTCATTAGCCCACTCCTCCCTACGCTGGGATGAAAACCCGGCGTGTTTGTCTGTGTACAAGTATGTCTGTCTGCATAAATTAGAGAGTTTGCATCTGAATCAAGTGATGTGTTCCTGCAGCAGACAGAGCTGCCTTTCTGCCCCGGGGCTATTGAGCCTGCTCCTTGTTCTGAATTGTGCAGCCAAAAGGCAGCAGTGGTGTTTCTACCCCTTGTACACCACGTAACATATTTTTTAACATCCCTGAACAAAGCTGTGGAGCCAAAGATATGGAGCCAAACCCAACTTCAGCCCTGGCTACCTGCAATCTGTCCATTGACCTTAATAGGACTGTGATTAGACCCAGCTGTAAACAGTTCAAAAAGGAGATAATGTAGATGCTTATGTTGTTTTTCATTGGACTTCTTCATGTGTTGCACTTAGCTGTGTTTTCTTAGCATCACACTCACCCTACAGTTGGCAGGTACCTTTATTTAACTTTTACCTGCCAGCTTTGCAGTCATCCTGTCTTTGTGTTGGAAGGCTGAAACAAGACTGGGTGCACCGGTGCTTGCTTTTCCTCTTGCTTTCCATCCTTCTTTCCCTCTTTCCCAGTCATCTGTGGTCTGAGCTTCCTGTGTGAGCTGAGCTTTGCTTTGGAGCTGCAGCTTTTCATAGATATTGCAGGAACATCTTCTTGTGAATGGGGTAGAACAAGGCACAGTTAAGGATGAAAGGTACCTTTTTCTAGGGCTTGAAATCTGAGAAAAAACCCTTAAGGAGTCGCGATGGAGGAGTGTGTTTTCAGCATAGAGTTTTTGGCAGCCGTACAGCCTCAAGGCTCGTGTGAGAGGAAAAGTCAGAGCTCAGCTCTCTGGGGATGCCAAAACTCAGGTACTCTGGTGGCTTCAGAGACTTCAGTCTCCACTTGCTGTCCCTGAAGGTGTGGGGGCAGCAGGGTCAGACAGCTACAACTCTAAAGCCCCATGCCCAACTCTGGTCTCCAAACTGGTAGAGCTGCAGCTTAGTTTGGGCAAGGGTGTGTTGAGCAAAGGAGGTTGGAGGCTCCTGTTAAAGGGGCTTTTCCTTTTTTTTTGCTCCCCATCTGTAAAAAGGGTCTCAGACAGGCATCAGCAGCCTTTTTACCTGGGGTTTGGCCATGCCTTTTCCAGCACCTGGGATTTTCAGGCGAGCTCCCATCCCAGCACTCAGCAGCCTGCCCTGGGGACAATCCTGGAAGCTGCTTTCAGGGGAGTTGAAGAGCACATTTCTTCCCCAGAAGTAAATGCACCCAAAGCACTCTTCTGCCTCCCTGTCCTTTTCACAGGGAAGGCAGTGAATTACTCTAGGTTTGGAAAAGTGAAGTTTTAAACTTCCCGGGCTTCAGCTGTTTCTGCAAACCGTGTCAGTCAGTCAAGCTTCAGAGCATTAGATTTGGCTCGGTGTCACCCTTTATAAAATATGTGTTTTCTTGATAAGTCAAGCACCAGCAATTCCCTTAGTTCCATAAAGAACATGAAAGAATGGGTTTTTGATGCCCCAGGGAACTTGCAGTGTGCAGTGTTTTGAAGGAAAGGCCCTCACTTCATGCAGTGTTTTGAAGGAAAGGCCCTCACTTCATGCAGTGCTTTGGATTATTGTTCCTGAATATCCTGTTTCACATTATTTATTGCTGCAGATTTTTTTTTATTGTCTCTTTCCCAGACAATAAAATACATTGCTGTAACACAGACACAAATCAAAAGAAGAGGGATCACTTCACTTTAGGCATGTTTTGACTCTGCTGATGGACTTCATGGTGGCCTCTGGTTCTGCCAGCATGGGGCAGACAGGGAGCCCAGACCCACAGACAGTGGGGAGCACGGCTCTGGCCCCATGCACCACGGTTCATTCCTGTTTTTGGTTAGCCTGTCATCAACCCCAAGGAAGAAGAAGGTACACTGTTACTTTCTGAGCAAGATTTCAAGGTAGGTATGTGTGAATTGAATTGTAAATAGGAGATACAATGGGGTCTGGCTACCTTGTGCAGTTGTATCAACTTCAAGAGCACTTATCCTGATCATCCCCTGTGCACAAACACATTTTGGCCCCATGTGCAGACTCCTCACTTGCACAATACAAGGAAAAGTGATGCCAGAACATAAATTAAGAAGCATGAATGGGTGAAACACAAAGGAGCTTATTTTGTGCTAATAGTTTAGCAAAGGCATTCAGACACTTCTAAAGTTAACACATTGTGCTGCCAAGAGAAACAGTGCAGCAGGGGAAAAATACCTCCCTGGATAGCTGTCTACCAACAGATATGTCCTGTTTTTCATCCCAGACAAATACAGTGTATCTCTGCCAAACTCTTTGGTTTTCTTTCCCTTATGTGGGATAAATACTTCCCCCCACCCCCTTCCAAAGTTAGTATAGTAATTAATGAAAAATCAAAGCTGCACCTGATAATAATGCAGTGCTTTATCTCTAGTATAGACTTTCAATCACAGAAATTGCTTTGTCTCATCAATTAGCTGGAACCTTGCTCAGCCTGTAATAGGGGCTGACAAATTCACACGAGGCCTCTGATGGCTCTTCCCAGCACTCCTAAATAGCTTCAGTTACCATTATATCAGCAAAGGGGCTGCAAAGCAGAACTGGATGAGAAACAGAACAGGTTTGGCAAATGAGCATTTGATGGCCAAAAATGCCACTCTCACTCACACTGAGAACCGGCAAATTAGCAAAACCCATGTTTGAGTTGTTGTACAGCTTGATTTGGGCTTCCTTGGGTTTGTTTTATAATACAACTGCAACCATGAGATTGTGTAATCAAAGACCTTATCAAGTACATATGCAAAAGTAGACTAAATAAAGGACAGATTAGCAATCTTATTTCTGGCACTTCTCAACTCATGAGTGCCTGACACCGCAGCTTCAATGTTGGTGCAATCGAATTTTTGTGTGTGATGGACAGTATTAAATGTCCCCCAAGTCCCCCCCTGCCACTGAAAGAGGAAGGGGTCTCAGCTGTGCATTGAATGTTGTCAGTAACTACAGTAAGTAAGGAGTCTTTGCTATATTCCTATCCCAAGGGCCGGAAGTTGGCTGGGTCCTGTTGAACATCCACGCTCCACAGCCATCCACAGGGTTCCTTGTCCTCTCTGCTGTGGAGTTCATCACTGCAGGAGCCACTGCTGCAGGGTCATGGCTGGCTCTGAGCCCCTTTGTGGAGGGGAGAGTCTGATGGGTGGCTGAAAGAGGCACAGCAGGGACAGGCTGGTAGCTGTTAATGGTTTCACTGCTAATAGCACGCACACTGCCCTGGACCAAGTCTGGGATCCCACAGTGACATGAGCAGGACCCCAGTCACTGCACCGGGGCTGGGGCCGAGCCCCTCAGCTGAGACTTGCCAATGCTGGGACCAAGGGGGCCTCCAGGAGAGCCCTCCCTGCCTGCAAAAGCCACCAGTGGTTGGGAGCAAGGCTGAGCTTGGGTCCAGGCCTGCTGGGTGTGGAGGAGATGCCACCACTCACTAAGCTCCTCCTCATAGCTCCCGGGCATCCAGCTGAGCAGCTGTGCCTTCGCTGGATGCTGGGAGGTACCTCAGCACCTCCAAGGTGGTGGTGGAGCAAGAAGCTCTTCCTCCAAGCAGCCTGGGAGCACACAGGGAGTTAGGCATGTGCAGAGCCTCTGCAGAAACAGGCTCTGTGTTGGCAATGCGCCCCTTCTACCTTTAGTCTAGGGTTGCTATTTTAGTATATAAATCAGAGAAAGCTTTGGCAGTGGATTAAGTTGATGTAAACCACATAGCATTCCTCCTCTGCCAACATGTCCAGCCTCTAATTTATATTCTTCTTTTTTTTTTTTTTTTTTTTGATAGATTTCTTTTCTGAGAACAATTTGCATCATCATTCATTTTAAAGATAGATTGTTTTGCAGTCTTTGATAGATCAACCCCAGTGCTTGGAAAGCTGGCATCCAGATGTACAGCTTGCAAAAAAATTACAGTCTTGTTAAAGGGAGCAGTGGTGGTGTGAGATCACCTTATATGGCCCTTGCTATCTTCCCCTGCGAGCTGAAAATTGATTTCTTTTGCAATGAAAATTCCTCAAAGCTATCCTTTATCACTTGTAGAAGAAGCACAAAATGGGGAATTACAAGCCAGTGTGTTCAGAGCAAGGAATTATTAACAGTAATGTAACTTAATGGCACGACAGCAGGGATAAATCTGGCTTGTGGACTCTGAAGTTAAGGTTTGGGAAACAGCAATCTTTTCTTAAAGATACAACCCAGAAATTAATCAGGATGAATAATATGATAATACATGAACAGCAGCATTTAGAAACTCCTAGGGGTTGCAAGGTTCTGTTGAACCGAGCACACATCCTAATAGACTACCCTGCCAGAGAGAATTTACAGTCTTGTGAGTCAAGGCCGATAAACAGTGGGATAAAGGCAGGATTAATTTGCTCATTTTGCAAACAGGGAATCAAGCCACAGCATGATTAGAACGTAAATTTACAAAAAGTGTGCAGGCTTTGCTCTCAGATGCTGTGCTCGCTGGAGGCCAGCACAGAGCCAGCAAATGCATGGCTCCTGAATGGCTGCATAGAAGAAGTGCCAAAGGATGCTGAAAAAGGAGGCCATGGTGCATGGGAGGGGCAATTCATCCTCAGGGAAACAGTGAGAGGAGGTATAAAGGGAAGGAGGGATGGAAGAAGAGAGGGATGGAGAAATGGGGACATGTCTGTGGACACCTCAGCACTTACAGCTGTGTTTCAGGGCTCTTATTTGACATATTTGCTTTTAATAAGTTATTTTTTCTTCACATTCAAGGTGCCAAGTACTTGAGAATATTTGCTGATATGTGTTTGTTGAATGAATGTGGCCTAGTTGTTAGGTTTCATGTTTCCTGTGCTACTCAACAAATCTCAGCAAACAGCAAAAGTTGTTTGGGGACCAAATGGCCCATGGGTATCACTGAGACAGTTGAGAGATGGGCAAGCCACAGTTCCTGCCTGTCCTGCCTGGTACATTTGCATCAGCAGACACAGGAGCATGGGGGTTCAGATTCACTTGTGCAATGCAGAAGGAAATATTTCCCAGCTTTTGTGCCAGCATCTCGCCCTCTCACCTGTTCCTATCCAAAATGTCACCTCTAGTGTTACAGGGGACTGCTGGGCATTAGTAATAAATGAATGCAGAGATGGGCTTAGCAGAGGAGGCTGAGGATGCCATGGGCACCCCACCTCCCATCCCCATCGGAAGCGATGGGATCTGTTGTGTAACAAAGCCGTGCCCACACTGCTGTGGCAGCTGCCACAGTGCCAGGTTTCTCACATCCTCCCCCGGGAAAGGGCTGGGGAGGTGCTGATGCTGTCCCCAGCAGCTGATCATCAGATGTCAACTACGAAGCTGTAATGCCATATGTACATGGTACAATCCTAGCCTAAAGCCATCCGTGAGCGGGTGAATCCTGCAGGAGGAAACCTGCTTCAGCTTTATCCTTGCGAGCTGCGGCGTGGGCCAGGGGCTGCCCAGCCCTGTGGAACCCCCCTTCCCAGGAAACCCCCTCTTCCCAGAAAACCCCCTCCACGACCCGTGAGCCCACCACTTGCTTTGAAAGTCAGTCCTTACTGCGTGCAAAATACATGAAAATCAAGTCAGGGAAAGATGACTAAACGTCACAAGGAAGTGAAAATGCGTCTCAGCTGTTTTCAGATGGTGAAGGGGGATCTCTGTTTTCTTGGTGCTACACAGTGCTGCAGGGAAAGACAGTAAAAACTGAGGTCTCATGGAAGGCTGAAGTTGCCCAGAGCAAAATCCATAAGCTGGGTCCTCTTTCGGGGTGATGCCTTGATGTCAGTTATATATTTTTTTCTGATATAAAAAAAAAAAAAGGATTTTTCTTCCCGGCAAAAGAATCCAGTAGCCTAAATTCCCCTCTTCTCTTTGGACTGAATTTCTTAAGCACGTTACACTGCAAAGCACTAAACTCTCCCAAAACTCACTTTAGACATAAAGAGTTCTTAATATTGTGTTCTGTTGCTGTCAGACCTTCCTCTACATTTCTGCCTAGCTCTCAATATTCTTAGATGCTGCCTTGTTTTATATATGTCTATTGGGGCACAAATAAAACACATCTTCTTGAGAAAGAATGTTGCAAGTTTGCTGATGTCTGCCTTCACCTTTTAATGTACTTTCCTGTTCAGAAAAGATGACATACTTGAAAAATTTAAATTGGACATCTTTTATGCTTACAGAAGGAAATGTATTTTCAAAATAGATTTGTATCTCTTTCAAAACCTTTGAGGTGAGTTGTTCAGCAGAGATTGAAATGCATTATGTCTTACCATCAATAAATATGTCTGTTTAAACAAGAAGCAGGGCCGTGTTTTCTCAAAGCTGTGTTTTCACATTGCTTTGTTTTATAGTTGGAAGTTACTTCTGAGACTGCTCTAGGTTTAAAATTTTCTTAAGTAGAATTGAATAACATAATTTTGGCTCCTCAGCGTGTAGAGAAAGCATTTATATACAGGTTGCATATTTTCACAAATCTGAAACAGAGGGGCTTTAATTAGGCTCTGTATAGCAGACATGAATGAATGACAATGAAAGTTAAAAATGTCTTGTTTTACATGTTGAGTTCTGATACCAAATGGAAGAACAACAAAGCTCCTCTGTGTGCTTCCCCAAAGGTCAGTTCTTATGGTCTGCTGTTCTTGTGTCTGTGCACACACATGTTTGTGTGATCAGCTCTTTCATTCTCCCCACCAGCCTTTTTTCTAGCTGTGATGAGCAGAGACGCTCCCATTGTGTACCGTAAGTCAGTGCCTGGGGAGGTGCAGGAGAGGGGACCATATCTGACTGCATCTCTTTTCTCTCTGATTAGAGCAGCTACTCAGGCAAATGGAAGGAATTCAGATGAAGAAAGCAATTGAAGCCCAGTTGCTCCAAGGCATGTAAGCATGTTTTTCAAACCTTTGAGGATGTCGGCACTTCTCCGCTCACAGCAAAGGGAAAGGGAGGGATTGTGACTGTAGTACATCTAAGGATGATGGTCCCTTGATGATGCCCTTCCTTTAACCCCTGCAGGCACTGCATTACGATTGGTGTGCCAGCAGTGTCTGGAGGTGTCTGGAGGTGTTTTTGAACGTAGGTGATGTTCAAGGAGGGCATGATTTGTCTGCAAGAAAACACAAGTGTTACAGCCTTGCAGACCTTTGGCTGTTGCAGATGGCACTGGCAGTGAGTAGAGAGGCTGGATGGTGAAGTGACAGAGAAAAACATTTTCCCTTCTCAGCCTCATTTCTAAAAGTAAGCCCAAGACAAACCAAATCCTGGTATCCAGGGGACTTTAGCCTCATCAACAGAAGTGAATCAAGGCATGCCAGAACCTGGCCCCTGCCCTGAGTTAGGCTGGCTGGGCTGCCCTGATCTAAGCTATGGATCTCTCCTCACCTCCAGAGCTGTTTGGCTCTAATCAGGCTGCTTTTGGGAATGATTCCTGCTTTTTGCTATCTCCTGAGCACTGTGTGGAAGAGCAATAGCACATCCAGACAAAAGAAAATGAAAGAAAATTCTGCTAACAGAAAATTTACTTTCCATGCCCGGCTTGGTGCCCTGGCATTTTTAGTTTACAAGAACGCTGCACCTCATACCTCCAAGTGTTCACACTGGGTCTATCATCCTTTTAAAAAATATGGTTTCTTTTGAATGTACATCACACCAGTGTGTTGAGTGGGACCAGCAACCTTTCCAAAGCACACTTTGGGTTTTAGAATTGAGGATGCATGTTTGGCTCCTAGCACACACATTTCAAGAGCTCCAGAGAATGTGTCTGCCAAAGTACCCATGATTACTACATACAGTATATTTACTTGCCTGTACGGAGTGTGTGGGCTGTGAGCAGTACGTCTCTTACAAGACACAAGTCTTTTCTTTTAGCTTGGTCCTTAATTTCCAGTAGGACACCAAGGGTACCAAGGCTGACTGATTGATTTGTCCCAGCCTGAACTCTCAAGATTTGTCACTGCTGTGGGCACCTTGATAACAGGACAGATACTCACCAGTATCCTACATCAATCCTCATGCCTCCTTGCCCTGTAGCCTGAGTCACTGAGAGGCAGCAGAGGAGCTTTGTGGGCTTTCATGGTGGTGGGAGCTGCAATCTCATGATGTGACTGCCAGAACTCTATGCAGGCAGCAGTGACACCTTAAAAATGAGCTTTCCCCACCTCTCCCCACTGCAAGTAGATCGACTTGGTAGCCAATAGAAGGAACTGTGATGCCTCCTTCTGCTCTTGGTGCGAGGCTGAACCATGAGCTGATGATGTACCATTGGTATCAGAGTCCCATGTTGCTGTCTGTCCCTGTTGTGGAGCCTGTGCTTTTGGCATCACGCCAATTGGATTGTTTCAGTGAGAGGTTTTAGCCATCTTCCTGCCAATTTCCCTGGTCTCTGGGTGGTTTGGCTCTTGGACCCCGCTAGGTGACCTAGCAGGAGGTATGCTCCACAAAGTGCAGTGATATTACTTAAAAAGGGAAAGAGAAGGAAACCTGATGTAGCAGCTCCTCTTTAACAGAAAGAAAAAAAAAAAAAAAGAAGAGGTAGAAGAAAGGGGTAGCTGGCAAATTTCTGGTTTTATTCTATGTGTGGACAGTGGTATTTAAACATAACTGAGCTGACTGACAATTATAGAGGTGATATTTTTTTGGATATTCCTGAAACCTCATTACTGTCTAGGACATCCTTTGTGAGAGATTTCTAAGATCAGTTCCTGGTGACAGACAGTGTTTGTGCACTGAGAGGCTGATGGAGAAAATGAATGTTATCTCTGGCCAACAGGAAGGATATTTACTCCCTGCCAGTGACTTGATGCCCTGTGTGTTGGTCAAAGGCTGGGTTCATATTATGGGGTTTCTTTTCAGTTCCCACAGGTGGATGGAATTTGAGATGCAACAATACAAAGTGTTAGACAGTCTCACACAGGATGGACCAGCCAGGATAGGGTGTGACGAACAGACTGGGAAATCAGAACCTCCTAAATAATTTTGTCAGTTCTGCTGTTTTTTAAGTAACAAACCAGAACAAACTGTGCTCCCTGCCCCAGAGAAAATGGGAATTTTTAAAGTGGGGCTTTTCCCTCCCATATGGCATTCAGTTGCCTGTTAGAGTCAGACAGTAGCCTTTACAGTCCTTACTTTTTTTTCCCCAGGAATCTGCCTCATAGTAACCAGTGCTGGGCAAAGGTTCCTTGGCAGCATCTCAGGGACTTCAGGCTTGGGTCAGAGGCCGCTCCCATGGCCTTGCCTGGAAGTAGCCACATGGTTTTGGAGGTCAGAGAGTTTAATAATATGGTGGAGGCCAGGCTATGCCATTTGTTCTCAGGGTGGGGCACTGATGCACCTGGGCCTCCGAGTGTGTGTGTGGGTACACAGAGGCACAGGACAGGATATATTAGACAAAATGACTGAGAAAGAAACAGATTAGTCAAAACTGTGCCTGGAGTCCAGATGGTTAGGACCCTTGCATTTACAACGTTGTTCCTTTGTTTATAGTGAAACCAGAACAGGAAAAATTCCCCTGAGGAATCCTGAGCCATGGCCTTGGCTGACATCACTTAATGAGCATCAGCAGAACATGCCCAGATCCAGCCTCTATGGGAGGACTGAAATACCCTGGAGAAATGGAAACCCAGTGATACGAACCACTAAGTAACTTTGTGAAATGGTGGCACAGGTACAGTTCTGGCTCTGCTCCAGGAAAAGCCTCTCTCACCTTTCTAATTAGTGGGGGTCTCATCGGGGAGTGTGGAAGATTCATGGCCATTTTACTTTGCATGCTTTCCTACAATTTACTGTTCTCATTACAGAACACAAGATTATTTTTCACAGCAGGTCTGGAAGGAACTGGAACTGTGCAAGCATTGTCCAGGCTTTTGTGTCAGGACATATTTAATGCCTAAGCTGATTAAATGCCTACCTTCTTACAAATCACATCTCATAAAGGGCCTGAGGGTGCTATGAAGAAGAGAGGGAAAATTTTATAAAGGTCGTGAATCTAAACTGCAAAATCTGATGGTTGATTTCTAAAGGTTTGAAATCTATACAAAACAAGATCTGGAAAAGATCTGCAGTTCCCCCACCTATAATAAAATTTCAGTTTTTCTTGGTGCTGCAGAACCCTGGGTATAAAAAATGAGGAAATGTGTCACTGAATGCATTGACATCCAGAACATTCAGGTGTTGAAATAGGAAGGGGACCTGTTAGTATCTTTTTGAGTTGTGTCTCCTTCATTGTCTGATACAAACTCCAAGTGCTTTGAGAAGACTAAGGCTGGAAGGTGATAGTGCCCCCTGGTCTCTCCATGTCTTTCCAAGTGCTGCCCCTTACTCGTAGAGAAGCCACAGAGCATCTCCAGCTGCCAGACCTCCTCCTTCCCTGGTCCTTTGCAAATGGGAATTGGCTTCATCTTCCCCTGCAGCCACAGCTGATGCCACAAAGCAGGGTTAGCTTCTGAAACAGGCCTCCAGAAATGTCCTCTTGAATTAGAACTTGCAATCCAGATCATGATCTGGCTGCCGTCCTCACCCTCAGGAACACTGGGGTAGGTGATGTTGCTGAAGATAGTGCTGTAAAAAATAAATTGACATGGCTATGTGTATAAACTGTGCAGCCAGGTAGAGTTTCCACCTATCCCAGTAAGGAACAGAAATACCCCATGCAAGCTGTGTCCTTGGACTGCAAGAGAACAAGACGCTCATACTCTGAATTTCAAATGTAAACACTTGTGAGGAATTGACCTTGCAAGGCTTGGCAATGCCCTGCAACAAAAGGGTTTATATTGCTTTTAAAATAGTTTTCTCAGATCCGTTATTCCCATTATCCATATAAATGTCTAATCCTCCTTTGAATCGTGCTAAGCTCTTGGCACTGGTACTGTCTTGTGAAGTAGATTCCAATGTTGTAATTTTTGAAGGTTTTTTTTTGGTTGATTTCTTTTTCTCATTGTGTAGTTTCTGGCTTGCAATTTCATTGAATAACCTCTCTTTCTTGTCTTATGAGAGGAAAAATAACTGCCTTTTTCAGCATTTTACCCTTGTATTATTTTTTTTGCTTCAACCACTTGTCTTCTAATCACCCTTTCTCTGAGATAAGGGGCCCCCATCTTTATGTCTTTTCTTCTGTGGCGATTGCTGTGTGCCCCTGAACACATCCTGTGTCTTGCTCCACTGGGATCCAGGCAGGGCTACAAGCAGTTAATAAAGTGATGAGCTTATTTGGTGAAGACATTCAAGGAGGGAATGAATGTGAGAATATTACAATCTCCTCATGAAAAATAAGAGCAGAAAAATGGCTGAATTAATGAGTAAATTATTCCCTATGAATTACTCATCCAATTCTGTCACTAGCACTTTAATGTTAAAAAACTTAGACCCAAATGTATCATCATGAGTAGAAAGAAACAGCATGCTCAGGGTATTAGAAGGCTGAACTTGGACATTTACGTTGGTTTATCCATACTGATGCGATGTATTTGATCACTGATACTTGTAACAAAGGTTTAAATAAAAAATAGTCCATTTAATAACCTTGCTGACTTTACCCCAAATGTTCTTTGCTTGATGTATTTTGTGTAAGGATGAAGAATGGACAATCCCTGAAAGGGTGGAATTTTTCAGCTTTTTATCTTAAAGTTTCAAAGAACATTTCAAATCCCAGAATTATTTCTGTAATACTTCTGAAAATTAAAATCTTTGAAATGCTTGCAATCACTTAAAAGCACACAATGGAAGGACTGCAATGGCAGGGGCTGCTCTCTGAGTGGGATGAGATGCAGCCCTGTTGATTTGATTTGGTATCATAACAGACAGGATTATTGATCCCACATTTTCGTGGAGGATGCTCTGTTCTGTGCATGGCTCTCTCCCAGCCTCACTCAGCCTCTCTTTTGCATTGATGACCTTTCATGGGCTTTTTCCTTTGCAAAGAATGTGCAGCCAGTGACGGTGCTGGCAAGTGGCCCAGACACCAACTTTTACTTCATGGCCACCTGAAACCTCTTGTGTCATGCTTGGGAAATTGCAATAGCCCCTGTGACATCTTTCCTCCTTGCTTCCTTTCCAGGACTGTCCTGAATGGGTTTCTTAAACACACAGGTTTCTTACATCTTAGAAAAATACCTATATAAGTAATCTTCCATGCACAATAAAAGCTGATGGCTTTTTATACCAAGAATATTTAATGGGCTGAAATTTCCTGTGTGTTCACAGAAATTTAATTAAACTTTGGTAGTTAACGTATAACTCCCAAAAAAGTCAGAGAGAGCATTTCTAATGCTCACCTAACACTATAGCTTGTATCTGCATAAAGAATCCCATCAGCTGAGACTGCTGTGGTTGGTGGGTCAGAGCTGACAAACCGCAGGGGGCTGTGGCAGGGTGGGAAGGTCAAGGACAGGTTTCCAAACATGGATTCTCACTCAGCCTGCTGTCCAGGCAGGGACAGCAGGGATGGAGGGTGATCTGGCACAGATCTCTCATCCCAACCACATATCCTGAGCCTCTCCAGAGGCTGGAGAGAGACTTCGCTTAAGCAGATCTTGATGTCCACGAGCAGTGGGTGCAGTTGGCTGCCAAACCAGTAGCACCTAATGGGGCCTGTTGAGCTATTTCCCCTCTCCTGAGGCATGAGGCAATACAGCACCCTTCTCACCTCCCTAAAACCTCATCTGCAGAGTCAGAGGGTCATCAAGTTTGTAGGGACATGGGTGCTGGGGTGTGGCAGCAGCAGTGATTCTATGCAGCACCCAGAGTCTGCTTCCTCACTCAGCTGCACACAGAGAATCTGTACAGAATAAACACTAACTGCATTTTTACATGCAGAAAAAGAAAGGTCAGTCTGCAGTCAGACCACTGTGCCTGAAAGCTGCATCATCTCCATTTATAATACATTTTGACAATCCAAAAGAAAAAAGCATCCCAGTCACAGGGCTGGATCTATTTGTGAGACAAACTCATGGTGCTTGAGGGCAGAAAATTTTTAGGTGAAATTTGGTCTATGCTGCCCCAGCCTGAGAACAACTGCTAATACAAGGAGTCAGTAATTTTGTTAGTAGCAGATTAACATTTCAGACCAAGTATTATAATAAGTCTATAAACTGGAAAGCTGATTTCTCACAATATTCAATAATGCAATTCCTGGTTTCATCCCATAATGTCCAAGAGGAAGAGTAATAACCCATTTAAGGCAAATGTCAATAAGCAAGACTGGATTTGTGTTGGATTTGTAGCTTCACTCCTCTGCAGCTCTGGCTCTTGCTATCACCCAGAGCTGATTACAAAACCCATAAAATCTGAAAACTGGAAAACACAAACCTGTAAATCATCTCTCAGAAAAGTCCTCAAGGTGGATATTTAAAAAGAGAAAAGACACCTTACTTGTATGAGACAACAGGAAGCAGAAAACCTCAAAATTAGCAGCCTGAACAAGTATTTGAGGTCTGGGGTCTGGCTGGGACCGTGACATGGTCTGCTCTGTAAGGGGTGCAACAAGGGGGTGTTTGCCGAGAGACAGTGGCAATCCTGAGCAGGCACAGGGCCAGAGCTGGAGTGACTGAGCAAGGCAGGATGTGCAACACGCCTGGTGAAACACATTGCCTGCAGTGTCATATTAAGTGAAGAAGTGGAATGTATACATAAACCATGGAAAATGATTAATTTACAGAGAGTTATACGCGCAGAGGTTGCGTCACTGACAGCCCATCCAAATCCCCTGATCTTATCCAAGCTCTTAAGTTATTTCCTAATAATCCATATAATTAGAATTTTCAAAGAGCCGTAATTATGTCCATTAAAGTTTTAGCAACAGCATATTTATATATTATGAAAGAGCATCAGCTCTGTATGAAGCCGATAAACATTTTGACACAAGATGAAACTCAGAAACTTTTCTCTCCCTGTTCCGGTTGTCTGCTGAGCTCCAGCCTGCCAGGACTCTGCTCAACACAGCTGTGAACAACCAGCAGCAGAAGGGAAATTCAGGGGGGAGCCTGAAGAGGCTTACATTGTCCATCTGGAAAGCAAAGCGAAGGATACCATTAATTTTATGACAAATAATACTGCTTAGAAGAGCCCAAATGCCAAAGTACTTTCCCTGTAAGGCTGCTTTAGTTCTCATAATCAATAAGAATCTAATTTTGGGGAGGAAACCATGCCACCAGTAAGCATAATTGCTCCGTGTTGTGCATATGGTGTGGGGTGTGGGCTGGCAGGAGAGCTGCATGTTGTAATAGCAGGCACAGACATGGACATGACCCCGTGCTGCAGCCACGGGCAGAGCTGGCCACGGCCGCGCTGCCGATGTCCGTGCAGGGCAGCAGGCAGTGCCTGGCAGTGAGGGATGCAGCAATGTGACAATCTTCATTTCTCCCCAGAAATTATGGATTTAGGGCTTCATGAAAGACTGAGTCATGCAGGGAGTTGTGGGTTTTGGGAAGCTGCTCTTCCCCTCCCCTATTGCCTCCCTGTTGTTTCCTCTCTGTCAGCTTTGTGTCTCCCGTCGTTTCACAGCAGGGGTGGGCTTGAATGTAGTTATCATGATGCACACAATCAGCATTAAATTTTAAATTTTCTTGGGTTCTTTTACTGCAGTGGCCGTCCTGGTTGTGTCTGTGGTGTTTCACAGTCTGCTCTCCCTGTTTTATTCTTAGAACAAACTCACTGCTGATGGTATATTTGTTCCTTTTTGTCACTGTTTGAGTGTCTAGTCAAAAACTTTACATGAAGATAAAACTTGGTCTGCCTGAATAGCTTGACTGGATAGCTGTGGAGAGACCGAATAGTCCAGGCACCAGCCCAGCCTCTTCTGATAAGCCTTTTTTTTAGCTCTACCTGTGGGCTCCATTTCTTGCCTGTGCTGTGATATAAAATCACTGCTTATTTAATAGCACTTAAAAAATTCTGTGTGATCTTGCAACTGTTAAATTGTGTTATAATTCATACAAAAGTGGTGCCTGTGTGTGTAAAAGTCATCAGACTGCTCCCTGCAGCTTCCTCTCTCACTACTTATCTTCTACAGTTTTATCACAGTAGCACAGAGGGCTCTCAAGCAAAAGCAGAGCAACCATTTTGTAAAACCACTGCAAAATATAGATTCTTCCACCAAGGGTGAGCTGTCTGAATGAACAAGAGGGTAGAGGACGTGTGATCATTTCACATTGACAACAAATATCTTGTGGGGAAAATAAGTGACATATAGGTCTGACAGTGTTAGGAAGTTATTTCTGAAGCCCAGGGGAAGGAAGTGTTACCCACAGCATTCGAGGAGGACAGCATTTGATTTCTTCTTAGCAGATGCCAAGGAATATATTCAAATGCTTTAAATTAGTAGTGCTATCAAGGTAGTTATCAGCTTGTACAAGCAGCAAGGAATGAAATGTCCACAGTACAATCAATTAAATGTACAATCTATAAAACACACAGTCTGCCCACGGGAACGAGGTGGACCACAGCAGATGAACGTTCTGTCAGGGTGGCACAGAGCACCTTTGGAACCACACCACACCATGTGTGGAAGGTGCACTCATCAATTTGATAACACGGAACCAGAGCTGCTTTACCTACTGAAAATCATTTCCATTTAAATCACATGGAGATATTTATCATAGTCCCTCTGGGGCTGGGGATTGTTTGCTTAATTCCCCATGCTGCCTGCGGAGGACGATTCACACCATATGCAGTGGACACCAAAATTCACAAGGCTGAGACATTGCTGCAAAAATAGAAGCAGGGACCTGCTTTAAAACAATTTGAAACTGCTACATTGCTCAAGCTGTGTGGTGCCACAGGGAGAAGCACAAAGGGGAAAGCAGCCTTTTATCATAAATCCTGGGTTCTCCTCGACTCCGGTTGGGTTGGGAGGGGATGGGTGACGGGCCAGAACAGGGCCTACACTGCTGAGGATGAAAAGACATTTCTGTTCAACGACTGTTCATTGATCTGTGTGAAAAGAGTTGGTGGAGACCAAGCTGCTTGTTCCCTTCCAAGGCCCTTCCTTTTGGCGCTGTGTGGGTGGATGCTGTGAGCACATCTGCTCGTGGGAAGCCTGTTTGTGGCCAAACACAGGGCTCTGGCTTCCTCCAGCAGTGGAAACACAAGAGGTTATTTTAAAAAAAAAAAGGTCAGGGACGGCTTTGCCTTGTAGGAAACATTTTAGTCTCTTGGTTGCAGAAGCAAGATCAAGTCCTTGCTGGTTCAGAGAGGGCAGATGGGCAGACTGAAGGCTGAGGAGGAGACCTTGGTCTCTGGAGAGAAGCAGTCAGGCTGCGGCTGTGCCAGATTGCCCTGACACGTGGGCACCTCTTCGTAAGAGGTGGCACTTGTCATCATCAGCCCCAGCTTCCCAGGACACAAAAAATACTATCACAAGCAGCTCTGCTCCTTGTGCAGCTGGTTTATTTGCTTGCAGCCCTTTGTGTTATCCCCTCTACCCTTTGCCCTGGGCTCCAAGAGCCCTCTGCTGGGAATTGCCCTGGCCACTGGCAAGGTAGGGATATCCACAGTGAATCCACAACCCCCACTGGAATCTTGCATCTATAAGTCTGTAAACACTGCCCTTCTCTCTCCCTGTGCACTTCTGGGATTTAGTTGCACCAGGGTAAATTATATTTAGAAATCCAAATAAGAGCCTGTGGGGTACCCAGCCACTGTGGCAGTGTGGGAACGGTGGGAACAAAGCATCCCAGTTGTTTTCAGACCTTTCACTTGTATTTGCTCTTAGTTTTGCACATCACTTTTATCTCTGATCTGTAAGTCTCCGTTCGTCTCAAAAGCTGCAGTCCAGTTTTAAATTATCCAAATTAAAACGCAGATGGTCCGAATGCTACAAAGGTTCTCCAGTTAAACTACTGGATTTCAAGTGACTCAGAGTACTGAGCAGTAAATTAATTTCCAAACCCTTTGTGTAACATCTTGTACTCTTCACCTCATCACTGTCCCTCATCCTGGGACAAAAAGTGGATTTTCTTGCTTGCTTCTGGAACCATTAGAGCATTTGCTATTTTAACAGTTGTGAGCTGCAAAGCTTTGCAGTCCATATGATTTCAGATGGTTCATAGGAAACCAATTTTAGCTGTGACAAAATGTTCTGAACTTGCTACAACATTTTTATTGCTCTTTGGCTCTGGATTGATTTTCTCTTATTAGCTGGAGCTGACTGTGGTTTTTTTATCAGACAATTCTGGAAAGCAGCAAATCAGTCTGGAGCTCAGCTGCACAAAGTGAAGTTGCTTTGCTTATTGATGCATGCTTTTAGGTCACTTAAAGTGTAACAAGAGCCAGCAATTTAGCTGAGTTGGTTTGGTTTTCAGCTTTGATTGAAATTCACAGTTTAGAACATTAGCAGAATTAATTTGCTGGAGATTCTTATCTTTCCCACTTAATTTGAATGAAGTGAGGTATGTAAATGTATGTACTTTTCAAGCTGTTATCTTTACTATTTCAAAACAAGATTGATTCAGGCAAAACTCTTAAAAATCTAAACACAGAATGATTGCTGGAGGCCTTGACTGGGGAAGAGGGTTGTGATTTTGCCTGGAGTTTGTAGAGAAAGCTTGATATGATGTTTTAGCAGATCTGAGGAAGGAGATAAAGGCAACTTTGATGGCAGTGAAAGTCATTTAAAGGCAGAGAGAGCAAAGATGCCTGGCTGTGGGAGACAGATAATCCTGAGTAATATTTATAATGGAAACTCTTTAGGTGAGAAAAGCCTCTGAGGAACCTGTGGGAGACAAGATACAGCTGGGAGACAAAGCTGAAGAAGACCCTGGAACTGAGACAGGGCTTTGAGGAGGCTATGGAGAGGATGTTAGACAGCTGGATATTTTGAGCTGTATGTTGAATTAGACAATTGATGCACAGAAAGAAAAATTACCAGCGAAGGAGGTGGTGATCATGGAGACAGGGGAAGCAGCTGAATCAGACTGGAAGCATGTCCTGACTGAGCTAGAGAAGGGAAGAGAGAAACAGAGGGAGGAGAAGGCATCAGGAGAGCAGCCAGCTCTACGTGGAGAGAGGTGAAGAAGCAGAGGCATCTGTGGGGTACAAGAGGCAGAGGAGAATAAGATACCCCATCATGGAGGCAGAGCTGAAATACCTTTACCCTCACCCTGATGTTCCCAGAGTTCCACTCTCCTGCTGGATCTTGGTTTCCTCCATTAGGAGTGCAAATGTTTGGGTCCAGGCAGGCAACAAACAGAGCGGTCAGGTGTGAACTCGGGAGCTGTGAAAGCAGTGAAACCCATGGGGGAGAGCTGAGCTGAGCTTTGCTCACAGATCAGTCAGTGCTTGGGAGGCTCCAGATGACCCTCTGGAGAACAGGGAGCACCAGACATCATCAGGCTGCTGCTTCTAGTGACCATCCTTAAATTCCTACAAATTTGGTGTGCTGTTTTAGAGACCCTGGTGAGCAAGAGTCTACATGGACTGAGGGGTGATGGCCCACATAGAACAGTATTTTGCACTGATACCATTTGCCATAATAGCCTTCTAGAAACACAGGATGGTTTGAGTTAGAAGGGACCTTTAAAGATCATCTCTGACACCTTCCACTGGACCAGGTTGCTCAGGGCCACATCCAACCTGGTCTTGAACACTTCTAGGGTTGAGGCATCCACAACTTCTCTGGGCAACCTGTTCCTGTGCCTCACCACCTTCATGGTAAGAAGTTTCTTCCCTATATCCAATCTAAATCTACCCTCTTTCAACTTGAAACTCTTGCCTTTTCTCTTGTCACCACATATTCTTGTAAAAACTCTCTCAATCTCTCTCTTTACCCCTTTTCTCTCCCATACAGCTCCCTGTGTTTTTGTTTGTTTGGTTTTTTCATCCTCTGCAGGAAATGTGGTGGTTGTTTATTGCTAGACTCTGATTTATTTTCAGTGTTGCAGTATATATATTTATTTCTTGGGCTGAAAATGATGATGTGACACAGTTTGCTTTTACAGTGGAGGTTCATGTCAGCATGATTAATTTTCAGCATTGAATAGTCCTGCACTCAAGCCATGTGCTTTTGAGATAGTTTGTCCATCTTTTCATATTAGGAAGTATTTCCTTGCTCAGCTTTTATGCCTGTGAAAAGAACTTTCCTACAACACCAAGTCACTAAAAAATTTTCCAGCAAGAAGGAGATAAGCATCTAAACACCTTCCTTCAAATGCATTTTCAAACCTTTCCTGCTTGGAAAGAGAGAATCTCTAAATAAGACATGGCAGTGATCCCAGTAGGGAAAGGACTATGGCAAGAGGCGTTGGGAAAAGCTTTGCTTTCTCATGCGTGTGGATCTGAGACTCTGTCAGCAGTATTTGATTTGTCCCCAGCAATGGCTGAGCTGGCTGGGCAGCCTGCCAGCAGATTCAGTGGGATGATCAGCTCTGCTCTACAAAGGAGATGCTGAGGAAGAGCCACGGAGAGCTGCAGGGCAGAGCACAGCCCCCAGCTCTCAGTGCCCTGTCCACTGGCTGCATCTCCACTAACGGTGGGAACTCAGCACAGGTCATCATTGCCTGGTCCTCAGCACGGCTTCCCTCTCATCTGGGAAGATTTAAGGATGAAAGCAGGATGCCTCCCTCGGCACATCCTTAAAAGGAAACATTGCTGAGCAGCTTTAGTGGCCTTCGGGGTCTTCCCTCAACAGAAACAAAGAGAGCTTTGCCACCCATTCCCCAGAACAGGCTGCAACATCAATGCCTCTGAGGGCTGCGAAATATGAAAGATAATAAAACTTTCAAAGAAAGCTTTAAAGTCCAATGTGTGGGAGTAGCACAAAGGGCACCAAGCAAGACAAATAAATACATGGCTGCAAAGACTTTTTTGTTGTACCACAAATTGTGTGGGATGCTGTGGGCACAGGGAGAAGCCTGATGGCTTCCCTCTTGGTGGTGGTTTTCCGCTGCAGGTGACGAGTATGGCACATCAATTGTCATCTGTGTCTTGTTTCCTCAAAGCATATAAAAAATGTTCCAAGTTGTATTTCCAATTTATTCAACTGAACACCTTCAACACCACACCAGAATAAGGGAATTAACAGCAGCAGTTAGCATTTAGAAGCTCTAAGGATTACAGATTGCTTCTGCAGTATGAGCAAATCCTCCTTTACTGAACATTAAAATAAGTCTTTTATCCAAAGTTGAGCACAAGAGAAAATGAGACTCATTTTTAAAGCACTGAACACTCCACAGCTCTGATTTCTGAAAGAGCCATAGGCTGTTGAATACATTTGAAGATCAAGTCATTTATTGCAGTGCTTACATTTTCACTCAGAAGACCTCATTTCCAAAAGCCTTGCCATAAATGATTTGCCAGGAACATAAAACACCATATGACAGATGTAAACCAGGAGAAAGCCAGGAGATGTGATTTCTGATTTTGATGCTGATCATTTTAAGTTAGTCCCTGCTCTCCCAGTATTTATAGTGAGTCTTAAAATTTCTACCACTGTAGTTGTGCCATCAGGCAGGAATCCCTGTCTTTTTGGAAACCCTCAAGATGTACCCTAATGACATCATATCCAGAAGGATGGTAAAGTGTTTCTGTATTGAAAATTTGTCTGGAATAGTTGATTTCTTGATTGCACAACCAGACAGAAAAGTAGGGAGAAAAATTAGCTGTCAGTCAAACTCAATGCATTTTGCAGGTCTGTGGGCATTTCTCTCTGGATCCAAAAACCTTTTGAAAACTGGTGTTTGATTTCAGCCAAACCATCAGACTTTGGCCTGCTATGAAATGTCTCATTTTTGCTATCAATGGGAAAAAGAAAGAGCAGAGTAGAAATGTAGGTGTAAATAGTGGGGCTGTGTTTGTCCCTGTTTAGGGGGCAGTTTATGTTTTCCAGGCTTTGCCCAAGGTAGAGGCAAAGCAAGTCGAAAATGCTCAGCTGGTAACCCAGTGGCAAAAAAAAAAAAAAAAAAGAGACAAAGTCCCCAAGTCCCACATGATATTGGAGGGATTGTGCACAGGAAACAAAGTTTTGGAAGGGACATTTGCTCTGTCTTTGAGGCATATTTTCACTGTTTTTTGAAGTGTGGACACCTATCTCGCATACACACCCCTTCTCATTGAAGAATCTTGGTCTGGAGAGGAAAGATGATATTAGAGAATGGCTGAAGCAATTTCTTATGTGAAAGACAGCCTCAAATGTATTTCACATTGCTTGCTCCAGAAGGCTTGTGCTGGCCCCTTGTTCCAGCTAACAGCCTGTGTTAGAACAAAGTCTGTACATCTACTACAGCTACTGAGAGACCACATCTACTGCAGATGCTGCCCAACTATACCTTGCTAAAGGTCATTAATATATTTTTACACACTTAATAGAAAGTATAAAAACAAAGCACAGTCTTCCACAAACAACTAATTTTACAGAACAGATTTTCGGAGAGCTAGGCCATTACTATGTAAGTGGCTTTTCCCCCCAAGAGTTTTCTAATTTGCATGCATACACTGTTTATTCTGGGCAGCTTAATGAGCAGCTATCTCTGGGCAACACACTACAGTCACACTCCTATTCTTGCAGGCATCACCCATTCAATACTAAATCTTTACTAAGCAGATCTATGCAGAGACTACACATCCCTTATCGTAAAACGGATGTGACCCTGCAGAATACGTTGGAGATGGCTAAGGCTGAAACAATGGACGTTGGAGCTTTCTTTCTCTCCTCCCTCTTTAGAACATCTTTTTTGTTTGGTTGGGGTTTTTTGTCAGATATTTATTTTTAAGGCTGAAAATCTAAAATGGGATTCATATGCTGAGAAGGGAGCTTTATGAAGTAACCTTTTGGGCTAAAGTAATTCCAGTTTTATGGGGAGAGAGGCAAAAAAGGAGTGGAACAATCCTAAAATAGCAGGCATCAAAGAGCAGGGTGTAAGAGGCTGTGAACAACTTCCTCTCTAAGAACAAATCCAGGATAGAGTTTTCTGGGAAAAAACACATAACTGTTTGTCTGCTGATTATTTTAGTGTAAATACAGCAGCATGTTTTACAACTGAGTGGGAGACTTGAATTAAAATTTATACTTCTCCTTTATTCTCTTGAAGTAATGACATCAGGATTCATACGAACCAGCTGTTTATCTATTAAATATTTCTGCTTTCTTTTTGCCTTTGGGTTTATTTTTTGTAGTGCCCAGGTTTTGCTAGGGATATTTAAACAGTGCAGAGTAATGAAAATGAAATAAGGTTCAATAGACAAGTAAGAGAAAAAAGCAGAAAGGGGAAAAGAGAGGAAGAAAGTGGAGGTTTGGAGGGGGTAGGAGCAGTGTGTGGGGTTTGCTCATGCTTATTAACCCAGAAAAAGATCCAGATGCAGAGTGTGAGTCGAGGCTCCTTTCGACAGAGTGCACCCAGGGGTCTGAGGTAGGTTAGCAGGATCGCTGTGCAGGCCCACTGGGCAGTGCTTGTAACATCTGCAGATGTGGGGGAGCACTGCAGGGTGTGGCAGCTGTGGGGACCAGCTGCTGTTGAAGATGAGCTCTGCTGCAGCTTCCACCAGGCTGCAACGGTTTCTTTTTGTTGTGGTGCCCAGTACATTGGTGGGCTCGAGGCACCTTGCTCATGTATGACAAGACCCACAAGATCATGAAAACACTGAACAATCCAGATGTCTTTGAATTCCCAAATGATGCTGTGTGCACTGTGCACCTGAGTTGAGCAAGAGATATCTTTTGATGTTCATACACAGCTGAGCTTGTCTATAAACAGGACCATGATGGGTTTGTCAGGAGTGAGGGAACACTGTCACTTTGATGGTGCAAAGTAACAGAGTCTCCCATCAGTTTCATGTTTAAATCCCATGTTTTCCCTAGTTTCTTCACCAAGAGGAGGCCTTGGTTCTTGCCCTGGGTGTTGTTTGGATAAGAGTTCTTTTCCCACTCTGTTCTCCATTTCTCAGTGTTTGTGTTTCCTAATCTGCTTATGGAGGGCTGCATATTTTTCCCTGTGAAATGCAGCTTGGTGCCAGCATGCAGCATTAGTACCCAAACCACATGCTTCTAAGAGCAGCCAGGGGGAAGGGAAATGCTACAGATCCCATGAATGCACGTGGAGGAGGAGAATTAACCACTGAATGAACTTCTGAGGGTTCTTTGCTACCTGAAACATTCAAAGTAGGACCAGACATCTTTCTAAGGGATGTCTCTGAGACCAGTAACCTTCCATCCATGATGAGCAGGTATCTTTGTCACACAAAACACAACACTGCTTATGTTGATGTAAAGAAAAACATAGGCCTGAGGCTCTGAGGAGTGAGAGATGTGTTCCTCCCACTGACTGGCTGCTGTGTGGCCCAGGGCCAGCTGGGGACCACTGCTGTGGTTCACGAGCAGATTTGGGGGTGATGTGTTGAACTGTGGTTTCTCATGGGAATTTTGGACAAGATGTTCAGTAGTCTGCCTCAGCCTGGAAATCTAAGGATAAAAAACTGAGTCCATTGAAACCAGAGGGTGTTTTGCCCTGGATTTGGCAGAAATCAGCATTTTGCCATTTTACATCTGCCTCTGTGGCTCTCCTGTGGACTTCTGAGGAGCATGAAGAGTCTGTGCTCCCTTTGGTTAAGCAAAATGACCAGTGAGTGCTGATACCCATGAGACACACAGGTTCTGCTTGGCTTGAAGCCGTTCATGCTAGGTGAGCACCTTCACCACTGTGCCAGTGAACACAGGGCAAGCAAGCTGAGGGGTGAACCCTCCCTGTGGAGCGGAATCAAGCAGGTCCCTGCTGGCCTGATTCCACATTTTGCAGAGCAAAAGTGCTTGCACAATGTCAGACTTTCCACAGGCATGAAATATTCACTAGTTTTTATCCAGCATAATGGTAGGAAGGTATTTATGTACTTTTTATTCTCTTGTCCAGACGCTGTCACGCCTTAGACTTTCCTGTTTGGTAGACTTGTTCCCTATAAAGAGGGCTTGGTGGCTTTGCTCCATCATTTCTCAAATAGGGAATTGCCTTTCACAACAATGAATGGTGTTGCTTTCTGTTTACAAATATGGCCCTTTCTTCCTGGAAGCTGTGTACTGCGCAGCCCTGGGCCGTGCTTCCTGACAAGTCATCTGGATTGTTCATTACTCACTCACAATAAAATCGACTCAGCTTTAGGTCAGGTTTCTCAGAGCCAGGACACAGTACTTGTAACGAGACAGAAATTAAACAAAGCTTGCATTTTTCCCTTTGCAGACCGTGACATTTGTTATTTCCCAGTGCAGTCTTACCCTTCCCTGGAATATGTGCAAAACATTGCATTTACGTATCTGGTAGGATAGACAGGAGTGAAATACTTTTGGGCTCATGGTGCAACTCTTGGAGCTGTCCCATCCAGGGTCAGGAGTTGGACTTGATGATCCTTGTGGGTCCCTTCCAACTCAGCAGATTCTGTGATTCTGTGATTCTTTGAAGGCAAATGGGTTACTGTTAAATATATGGAAGAGAAAGTTTGCAGGTTAGGTAGGATTGGTGTAAGTACAATGCCAACACATATTAATACCAAGTAAAATGCAGTTCTTGAGAAGACAAACTAAAAAGTAAGCCAAGAATCTGGGATGCAAACACTTGCCAAGAGAGGATGATGGAGTATTTAGACTCCTCAAACTGATTCCACTTGCCTAATCAGGTCTTAATTTATAGATGTCCCAGTTCTCTTGTCTGAAAAACAAGGCTTATTTAGGGGCAGATTTCAAACTAAATCCTATTTTGGAAAACTGAGGGATGTGAAACCTGGGGTTCTTGACCAGTCTAACAGCACAGCCTGGGGGCAGAGTGAGCTCTGCCTGAATAAGAGGGGAAAGGAGCTGTGTGTCCTTGTCACCTCCCCAGTGCAAGGAGGCTGGCATCCCTCCCTGGCTGCTGAGAGCCCAGGTCAGCCCTCTCTGTCCTGCTGAACCCAAGTTTATAAGAACAGAGGTGTATGCACATTTATTGTGTTATTAATGGAAATTGCTAATAACAAATCATCTCTATGTGCCACATTAGAAAGCACTCAAGTCAACAAATAAACTTTAAGAATTGGCCCTTAAGTGAGGAGCTGTGAAGAGGAACCTTGCAGGGCTGTTCCCCTGTGGGAATGAGGGAGGGAGAAGGCACAGTTTTGTGCATGTCCCTGAGCTGATGTTTGGCTGTGCCTGCAAAGCTTGTGAGAGTCCTCTGTTGAGATCAAAGATTCAGCTCATGTAAAGGTCAAAACGTGGGCCCTGGGAGTATTTTCAACTGTGCCCCCTCCCCCAGGCACAGCCTCTCCCTCCCTCTCCCGTTCCTGATATGTTTACAGCAGTTAGGATTATCTAAGTGTTGCCTACCCTTTGTGACTTCTCAAGCCTCCTCATTTTCATGTGATCCACACAGTCTGCGCATCTTTATCTGGGTTGAAAATTATATTACTGTAAAAAAAACAAACAAAAAAACCCCAACAGCATCGCAACCAACAGAGCCGTGTGTCTGCCTCAGGGACACATACTTGAGTCCTTCAGTCATGGTCCAGTCAGAGATGACATGCAGTTCAGTCTAGCAGCTTCGTTCTGTCTGGACTAAATTCCTCAGTACATGAAGCAAGGAGTTCATATTACTATTTTAGCTAGTAGTATATCACATGAAAATGATCCTGTGTCCCTGTGCGATGATGTAATGGGTCACTAATGCTGCTACAGCTTTTTTGGACTTCTTTGGGATATGCATGGCATGAGGATAGCTGTCTCTCTCAACCTGGGTGACACCAAGTCTGGTCTAAGGAGAACAAGGTCTCCTGAGCATGGGTGAAGTGTGAGGCCAACACTGCCAGGGTAAGGAAGTGCCAAACGTCGACACGTGCCTATGGGATTAGGGATAGGGTCATTGCCTGGGGGTGAAGGAGATAGAGGCAGGACTCTCAGGCAGCCCTGGAGAGCATCCTAGCTATCAGATTGTCTGATGCTGGAGTGGGGCTTTCTAAATGCTGGGGTTTTGTGGATCTTTCTCTGTATATGAAACAATTTATTCTTCCTTGGGCAAGCAATAGCTATAATGTACAAGGAGTTATGAGATGAAGTGTCCAGTTTCTGCTTCAATAAATGTGTATTGTTTTTGTAAGACTAGAACTCCTTCACCAGCACCAAGTGAGCCCTATCTCTCCACATCAAATAGTTTTCACTTTCCAAAGTGATGGAAGATGTGAATCTAGAGGAAGCTAAACCAGATCTCCAGTCTCTGATGTTGTAGCTGTACTAAAGAGTAAATAAACCAGCAAGCCCCCTGTTTGCTTATTGTGATGTGTACTTCCATGAGGAGGATGTCTCTTCCTTTCCAAATGAGGAAATTGCTCTCTGGGGAGACTCTTCTCTGGGCTAAAACTATCCTGTAGTCTGTGCTAAGAGTCCTGCAGGATGGTCCAGGGGTGTGTGAAGCACCAGAGCCAAGGCCCAGACCTCTCCCTGATCGCCTTACTTGTCTAGGAGTGGTCTGGATGCACAATGCTCCTCTGTACGTCTTTCTTCTGCAAGAAAAAGGGACTGACCAGGATGAGGTGTCTAATTCTGGCTGAAGAGAAGTGACTCTTCTTAGTCTTAGCGGATAATTTGGACAGTTCTCTTGTATCTTCTGTAAATCTCTTTTTAATGGCCTCTCTCACTATGAATCACAACCTGAGGCAGTGAACTGTAAAATCTGAGCCTTACCACAAAGACTACAGGCAGTACCGATATAAATCCCAGTTGTGAATCAAGGCCCCTGCTGTTTTACATTTGCTCTGAAGTGCCAGACTCTGTGCACTTTCCACGGGAGGCAGCTGCAATATAAACACAGAGATGTCTGACTGCCAGCAGCCACCCTCAGCCCCAATGGGGGATCACAGCTTCTCCCTCCCATTTTTCTGGCAGTTTGAGAGTCAGTCCAGACATTTTGCTCTCCTGCTCCCCAGTCCTGGTGGTCCAGAGGAGAGCCCTCACTGCTTTCCCTTTCATTCCACACCCCGCATGCACTGACTCTGTGGCTCCATCACCATGCTCTTCATCGTCCAGTGACAGGTTGCTGGCAGTGGTATGTACACTTGATACATAACAGCACCCCTGCACTCCTTCCCCCTTCCTATCTCCTTAAACAGATGATGTGCTAAGATTGGAGTTATGGCAGCAACCCCAGCAGACCAGAGCTAAGTTCCTGAGTTCATAGCCCCCATAATTTTGCATGATTTCTAGCTCCTCTGAGCGGCTTCCCACACTTGTATCAAGAGTTGTAAGATCTTGTTGCTTTGCTTATGGCATCAATCCTTGTTGTCTCTCCCTGAGCAGGACCATATTTACACTTGGACTTCGTCTATTCAGATGTGGAAAGCTGTTCTGAGGGGTGGAGCATCCTCAGTCTCTACTGAGGCCTCTCCTCTGTTTGCTTCATGCCCCTGCCTTCCCTTTTCACTTGGGACTGGGCCAGAAAAACCTGTCCTTGCTCTTTTGCTGGTGGCATTTGGAGACTTGTGGGGTTTGTGACACTCCATCTAACCAGACTCACAAAGGAGACAGCCTCCCCAGATTTGGGCTAGCGCCTACCCCACCCACTGCCTTTGCGCAGCCCTGTGGGCGTGAAGGAGCAAAGGCAAACAGCTTTGGCTAGAGACCGGTGCTGGTTTAGGCTGGGGTAGAGTTAATTTTCTTCACAGTAGCTGGTATGGGGCTGTGTTTCGGATTTGTGCTGGAAAAAATGTTGATAACTCAGAGGTGTTTTTGTTATTGCTGAGTAGGGTTTACACAGCACCAAGGCCTTTTCTGCTCCTCACCCCACCCCACCAGTGAGGGATACACAATGAGCTGGAAGGGGACACAGGCAGGACAGTTGACCCAGGGATATTCCACAGCATGTGCACCATGCTCAGGATGTAAAGAGGGGTGAGCAGGAGGAAGGGTGGGACATTTGGAAGGATGGTGTTCACTTCCCCAAGTCACAGTAACGTGTGATGGGGCCCTGCTCTCTCGGTGACGGCTGAACACTGGCCTGCCTATTGGAAGGGGTAAATTGATTCCTTATTTTGCTTTGCTTGTGTGTGCAGCTTTTGCTTTCCTAATCAAACTGTCTTTACCTCACTTCCACCCTCCTGACTCTCTCCTGCATCACACTGGGCAAGGGGAATGAGCGAGTGGCTGTGTGGGGCTGGGCTGCCAGCTGGGGTTAAACCATGGCAAGACCCCATCAGCACTATGGGGCAGATCTAGCCTGGTCCATAAGTCTGCCAGCATTGCCAAGTCAGGGAGCAGGGACAAGGAGGATGCAGTAAGGACACAGGAGAGCAGAGGCTGCACAGCTCTTCCCCTGGGGGTAAATTGAACATCCTCCTGCAGAAGTGACTAGAACAGAAGTAACTAACAGAAGTGGTTACTTTCCATCAGCAAATACACAGAGATGAACTTGGCATCTGTCCTGCTGTCACCGCATCTCTCTGCTCCACCAGGACCAGTGGTTGAACTGGAGAACACATTTGAATGCTTCCTTGAGTCAGGGTCCAAATGAATTTGAACAGTGGTAGGTGGGGATGTACAGTTCAAGTGAAGACCAACTGAAGGTGTGAATGGTTGGCTGTTTATTTCCAGACATGGGTCTCGTGAGCAACATGACCTCAAAGGTCTGTCCACAGCCTTTCCCTGCTGTCTGCAGGGAGTTTCACCAGCAGTGCCTGGTGCAGGGTCCTGTTGACTGAAGTTGTGCCAGCTACACCCTCACAGGGCTGCTGCTGGCATGGGAGAGGGTCACGAACGGCGCTGTGTGACCAAACTCCTTTACAGGAATGGTGAATATTAACCCAGCTGTACTGTGCCCCTACAATCAGCCACTTGAGGTCTGGTAGCCAGGCCAAAGAATTTGGACCTCCTGGAGTCTGCTTCTTGATCTGGAAATGATGTAGAGAGTGCTTCTGCTTCAAGGGACACAAAGCCACACTCCTCTTCGTTTTAGTGGGTGATTCAGATTGCTGATTTGCAGCTTCTTGTTTGTTTTGGGACCATGCCTGGGAACATCAAGGATGAATCAGAGTGCTGCTGTGCTAGGTACTGTAGAAACACAGAATAAAATAGAGACCTGGGTACATCTAAATTTCAAACTGTTAGCTCACTGGTTAAGACACAGCACTGCTTTAACTCTCGCATGGAGACCTTTTTGGATTGTAGCATGCCCTGAGATCCCTTCAATACTTGCTGTAGGAGTCTGGGTTAGGTAGATTGGCCTGCCCTGGTGATACTGACCTGCAGCAGGCATGGCAGGAACGACCACAGAGGTAGCTGTGCTCTTGCTGTTACTTCTAGACAGATTCTCCACCTGTTGTGGTAGCAGGGGGGATGAGAGTGCATCTGAGACCATCTTGGGGGCTGGGGACAAAAGAAAGGGAGGAGATTCCAGAATGGAATCTTGCCACTTCATCTCAAACCAAAAAACTTTTGTGAGAGGTTAAATCAGAAGAGAACATGTAAGTGAACGAAATTGGGCTGTTTCTAAAAACATCTTGTTTGCATTCAATGAGAATGCAGGCTGAAGCTTTCATTTGCTTAGATCTTTATTGGTGTTTGCAGCCCTTGAAGCTGCAGATGTAAGCACAGAGCATGCCCAAGGCAGGGACAGGGGGAAGGAGAGGAGGAAAGATGACATTGATCCATATTCATGTTTTCCAGGTGCTGGAAACCACTCAGTGCCAGATGGTGATTCAGAGCCAGCATAAGGGGAGGCTGCAGTTGATGCATGAACCCCTCTGGTCCCAAAAGGCTTTAGGTGAGCAGGACAGACTGGAGGATGCAGATATCTCAGATCTCACTCTTTTCTCACCACAGAAATACCTGAAAGTAGTGCAGAATGAATGCCACTTCTGTGGCAGGAATTTCCTGGGAAAGAAAATGGGAGCAAGGTGGAGAGATGAGCAAGCATTTGTGATGCATTTTCCCATTATTTGAGCTGCAATAATGTCAGGGACAGCAGTTATGCTACCCTGACCTGCTGTTGAGGGAACCATTGCAGTTGTTCCTGCAGTGTTTAGTTTTTAGTACAGAACATATTTACAGAAAAAGCAGCTGGAGCACATTCTAGGCTTTTTTTTTCTTTGAGATGGAACTACCCCATGCTCACCACCCACAGCGAGTGTAGATCCTCTGGTGGCACAGAAAGAACTTGGTGCAGCAGGAGGCTGCTCCTCCATGTGGACTGAGGCACTTCAGAGTTCAGCAGCTTTTGGTTGCCCATCCCAGTGAGTGTCCAGGTCTGGGATGCTTTCTGATAGCCATGTGTGTGACTGCTTGGGCTGGGGAAAATAGCTCTGGGACAGTTTCTGTTCTCATGGGAGCAGCCACCTGCTCTTAGGAGAGTGACACAAGAAGGGACTGTGCTGATTCTCACTCTTTTTTCAGGGTTGAAGGTTTTTTCTGCCTGAATCCTGAGGACCTAGTTCTAAACAAGTACCTTTTACTTTGTGGATGCGCTGCAGATTTTCATTCTGAAATTTATAGAATCACAGGATGGTTTGGGTTGGAAGGGATTTTTAAGATGATCTAGTTCCAATCCCCCTGCCATAGGCAGGGATGCCTTCCACCAGATCAGGTTGCTCAGGGCCACATCCAACCTTGCTTTGAATGCTTCCAGGGTTGGGGCATTCACATTTTCTCTGGGCAACCTTTTCCAGTGCCCTCACCACCCCCTTTAATTTAATTGAAGTCTAGGTGCATGAAACAAGGAATATTTGAAGTCCAGCAAGGGTCTTCTCTCTCCTTCTTTCTTGTGGTCCTGCTTGAAAAGCAAGAAATCTTTTGGACATTTTCCCTGGGGCTGTCTCTGTGGGGGTACCCATCTTCCTGGCAGGTGAGACACCTCCTGAGACCTGGGATTTCTTCCCCTCTGAGCATAGGACTGGTGCTGTGCAGATGGCATGGTCTGTCTGAGGACACAGTGGTTTGTCTGGAACAGGTCCTTGCTCAGCAGGCTGAGGGCTGGTGGATCCACTTTACCTCAGTGGGGCTTGAATAGCCCCCACCAGCCTGGAGGAATGACTGGAATTTGCCATGCCATGCAGGCAGACCCTGTGGGCCTTGAAATGCCCTATCTGTGCGTGGCTTTGAACAATTGGTAGAAAGTTATTCAAAATAAATAGTGCTGCTCAACCTCTGGCCTTTCCCCTTTTGTCTACTGAAGTTCAAGAAATTCCAGGGACTGGGAGCCAAACATCTGTGTTTCCCCTTGGGAGGTGCCAAACTGTGTTCCTCCCGTGAACTGGGCAAGGTATATTTAGAAAATGAGATTCAGAAACCTCTGGCGAGAGCTGCTGCTCTCCTGGTTGAGAGTTTGCATAAGCTTGGGCAGGTATTTATATCTTCACCCACATGCACTGGATCCTGCATACAGAAACACGAACTGACAGGCACTATATTTTGTAAGTCTGAGCTTGTTTCGTGGGTGCCAATATTTTTTAAAAAGTGAGGATTTTAGGATTGTGGGCCTGGTTTCCGAGCTGAAATAGACACTCTGTGCCATGTGGGATGCCCTCAGTGAGCCGAAATGTCTGCTGTGGTTACAAGATGGGCACAGAGTCTGCAGCAATAAGGAAGCAAAGGCCAAAGGGTGTCCTCAACAGCACTGGGCACTGCTGGTAAGGCAAGTAAATTGAACCTAATGCCGAGAGCAGCTGGGACACCATCAGGCTCCAGGGCCACTTCTGCACACACAGGCTTCCAGCCCACTGGCATCCAAACTTCTCAGGGTCCCCAGGGACAGCCTGAGACCCTCCTGTGGCTGGGAATAGCTAACCTACCTGGTGTCTTAAAGCAGGGGACTTTCCTCCAGGCTTGCTGCCTGTGGAGGCAGCTGATCCAACCTTCCAAGCAGCCTTTAGGGGACTGCAGCGGATAACCTGGGTGGATCCTATGTCTTTTCCATCTAGCCCATACCTGGAGCCTTGGTTCTGCAGCAGCTGCCCTTTTAGCTTGGATAGAGCTCTTCCAGCATCATTGCTCAGAGCAGGGTCACAAGATGACTGCTGTTTCAGTGGCACTTTGTATTCTCACTCTCAACTGTGTGAAATTGTTGCCTGTCACAAAAAACCTTTCTCTTACCTCCAACCTCAATGCCTAAGCTGATAACAGCATTGGAGAAGTACCAGCGTGCAGTTTGAGGTTGAAAACATTTAATTTTGATTTGTCCAAGGTGCGGAGACACGTTATATTTCTGCTTGGTTCTGCAGAACAAGGTTATGCCTTAATTTCATCAACCACCAACACCACCTGTCACGTTTTCAGCTTAGGACCTTGTTTCCCCAGCCAGCAGAAACAAGAGAGTTTGGGGGTAGTGGCACAGCTGATGCCAGAAACAGTGCACCACCTCTTCCTCCTGAGAGAGTGAAGGAGGGAGAATAAGTGGGAAATTCCAGAAGGAAAGAACTGGAAAAGTCCCACAACATGGCTTGTTCTTTCTGGTACTGCACGTGCTGAGACCAAGTGCCTGGAGTCAGACACCTCTTGGTGCAGCTTGGACTTGCATGGCGTGATAAGTGGAGAAAGGAGCAGCTTGGGTTTAAATGAAAATATCAGAGAAGTTCCACCTTGCCATACCTCATTTTTCAGGTCGAAAAAATGGGAAACCTCCCAGTTTTATTATGGGACAAGTTTAGTAGTGTCTGAGAGGAGCTACTGGGAGAAATGGTTAATGGGTAAATGAAAAATAACAAAATAAGGAAATGAGTTACAGTACTTGGTTTTTTAGACATATTCAGTTTGTCCTCCTGCTCTTTGGAGGGCAGATGAAAAAAACAGAGTACTTCAGGTCTCCTGATGGCTTATTGGGAACAGTTTGTGTTCAAGATATTGCCAAATTCCAGCAGAATTTCTCCTAAGGACCTAAGGAACAACTTGTGACAACCAAGATCCCTACCAGTTTATCTTGTGTCCACGCTGCATGTGTTTTGGATCCTGGTGATACATGTGGGATGACTGGAAGGTGGTTGTTACAAACTGTTCCCTGAGAGGTTTCACCATGGCTCTCAGGACAGGATATACAATGCCATTAAAGTAACTCGCTATCAAGTCGCTCATGCTGATCCAGCGCCAACTTCTTTAGCAATACTTCCCCGTGCACTCTCCGTTTGCCATAAACAGACGCTCCTGCAGCGGAGTGCAGCTGGAATCTCGAGTATATTTTTGCAAGCCATAAAGAAAAGCAGTGTGTCTCCAAAGCAGATTATAATATTTTGATATTTCCCAGGTCGCTTGTGCTCTCAAACTTTATCGCTGCCCAGAGCCTTTCAGAAGAGTGCTCATCACACACGTGCCCTAAATAATGTAAGCTCTGTGCTGGTGATATTTATAGCCATGCAAACTTGCCCATTTCTGCCTGTGTTGTTTCAAGCAATTCTTGAGTGATCGCATTTTTCATCTTTAGTGTATTTTTCTTTAGTTCTGAACACCGAACGCATTTGTAATTACTGCCATTATTGCTGCTGGATGCCCTATTAAGCCTACAAATTGCACTCAGATTTAAAGGTAGAATTCTAATTACAGCTCAGGCTTAGAGAGAAAGGACAGCATTTGGAGGTAAAAAGTACTTACATGAACACCAAGAGAAGCAGCATCATATATTGCAGTCACTTCCACTTCCTAGAAATGATACTGTTTCATTTTAAGTTCTTGTATTTGAGCATCCCTCTCTGAAGCTCAGGAAAGGATGTGTGATGTCCTGTGCCATTGTTTTTATGGGATCACAATGGCCATTCATAGCAGAGAATTGTTTTGGGGTCATCGAGCTCCCCTTGAGTGGCTGCAATGAGTCAAAGTTCTGCATCTATCAAATAATCCCACAGAAGAATTCAAAATTGTCTTATCTCCAAAATAGAGAGAGAAAATAGGAGTATGTGAGTGTCATTGTGAGTGGTTTGCTGGAATGACAGAAGTGTGCAAACTCCTTACAATGTTGTGTAACATTGCTCTGCACATGTTCTCCTCCTTCTGCTTCTGCAAATCATCCTTTTAATGTAATTATAGCTGCTATTGGCAAAAGCCACTGAGAGCACTAGCCGGCTTCTGGAGAAAACTGCTGCTGAGGTGGAAGCACTTTCAGCTCACAGGAATTTAAAGAGCCTGAGAGGACACTTCTTTCAGCCTTATGCAGTCCACTGAAAAATGATCTTATTGCCCCCTTGATGGTGTTTGCCTCTAGATTATAAACAGTAATCAGACCTCTTTCCCATCCTTTTGTAAGGAACTGTGTTATCACTGTCTCTGGTCACATTTTGTCCACTTTTGGAATCCCAGATGCTGAATCCAGAGCATTCTTCACAGGGCTGTGAAAATTAGACTCACATGGATGCCTGTTTACATGGGAGACTCCTTAGGACAGGTGTTCAACCGATGTGAGAACTCAGATCCAGCCAAAAGATGTGCATGTGTGCATTCACTTGCCATGAACACGTATCTGGCTACTCTCTGCAAAGATCTAGAAGGCCAGGTTGGATGGGACCCTGAACAACCTGACCTAGTGGGTGGTATCCCTGCTCATGGCAAGGGGTTTGGAGCTAGATGACCTTTAGAGTGCCTTCCAACTCAAGACTTTCTAGAAGTGTCCGAGAAAGATCTAGAATCTCCAGTAAAATTGTTGCTCCGGTTGGCTTTTGCCTCCTGATGTGTGCAAGAGGAACAGCACTGCTGGCTGGGTTTAGGTGGCTTTCAAGGAAATTTAACTTGGATATTGTAACTGCTTGCCTCAAAAGACTCTGCAGGGAGATGTGGGCTGGCAGTCCTGGGCAGCAGATGGTTTTAATTCTCTTGAATTTACTGCTTGATGCCTCTGGCTCCCTCCTACAATGGTATCAGTGACAACACAAGTGTTGGGTTTAGGGTTTGGCACAAGCCTTTGGATTCTCCAAATCACAACAAATGAACCCCTGTGTCTGCAGGCTCTGGTGGAAGAGTTTTGCACTTTGCCTGGCACAGGCGCTCTGAGCTGAGTGAGGGCAGCTGAGTTGTGCCAGAGGATTTACTATCTCATGTCCCACCCTTTTCCCATCCTCAGTGCATCCTACACTAATTGTAGGCCAGGCAGGAGGACAAAGCTCAAGCAGGAGGATGTGATTGACCTGCAAAGAGGAAACTGCTGTCTGACTTGTGTGCTAGCTCTCTTTGTAAAACCATCTTCAAAACCAAAGAGAAGTGGAAACGTGTTTCTGAATTGCATTTAAAAAAAAAAAAAGAGCAAGCACTATTTGAATTTATCCTCCAGGGTTTGCTCTTCAGTGACAGATTAAGTGACAGAAGGCAATGTTTTCATGGTGCTGTGCCTGTGGGCAATCAGAGGAGAGAGGAGTTTGCAGATGAGTGCAACAAGGGCTTGGTGAGACTTGGGACTTCTTGTGCTGGATCACTTAAAAACACAGAGGGAAAAAAATACAGAGAGAAAACACAGAGAGAAAAAGAGGGCTCTGCTCCAGAGGCAAGCAAAGAACAGAAGGAAGAAAGGGTTGCTCTCATCCCTGAACATGTGGGCACTAAAAGTACAGCACAGGGATTAGTGGTTCAGCACTTTACCCAGCACCTGTTTTGGCTCCTGCCAGAGAAAGGATGCTGTGTTCTCAGGACGTTTAGTCCAACTGTTCTTATTTTCAGGATCACCCAGAAAGCCTGAGGCAGTGCCAGCAACTGAACTGAGGTATTTTCAGTCTCAGCAGAGGACGCTCACCAGAAGACACAGTAAACATGTGTTTCTTATTCCATCAGTTTCTCAAGAAACTTTAGAAACTTTAGGAAGTTCTTCTGCACACTTAGAACATGTTCAAGGACTAAGGGAATAATTCAGATTGGAAAGGACCCGTGAAGAGCATGTGGCCCAGCCTCCCATCCTTGCTCAAAGAAGAGCTGAAAGCTTTAACCATCAGGGTCTAAGCCGGTAGAGTCCCCTGAAACCCTGCGGTTGCAGGGTTTTCCCTTGCACCCATTCAAATTGGCAAGCCTTTACACAGTGGCTTTAAATCTACCAGTATCTGGCCTTCTATTAACACTGCTTCTGTCTAATCTGATCACTTAAAAAGGCTCAACCCTCCCTACTCAAGCCTTTAC
Source organism: Orthonyx spaldingii (assembly GCA_013397795.1). Classification (NCBI taxonomy): domain Eukaryota; kingdom Metazoa; phylum Chordata; class Aves; order Passeriformes; family Orthonychidae; genus Orthonyx; species Orthonyx spaldingii. The sequence goes on along the minus strand of VZTJ01002120.1, from coordinate 3,408,331 downwards.
ATCTTTCTGAACTTGTGGTTTCATTTTTCTCCTCTAAGGGAGGGTGGCTTTTGTTACCGTCCCCATGAGGGGTCAGGGAGCCTGACTGGCACAGCACCATGTGCCAGGCTTGGGGCTCAGCCTTGGGATGTGCAAAGTGTGTCCAGAAACCCTGACAGGCACTTTGGTGGCTCAGCAGGCCAAGCAGCCTCCTAACACCATGCAGGAATGCCCCCCTGCTTTGTGGGATTCACACACACAAAATCTGAGTGGACAAATTGAGGTCCCAACCTCAGAGGCATTTCTGTTGTCCCTTTGGGCTCACCAACAACTGGCTCTGTTTGGATGAAGCAGGAATGAGCTTTCTTTTTCACTGCTTTGCTGCTTTGTGATTGTTTGGGGTTTCCCATTTTGGGTTTCTGAGTAGCAGTGAGCTGGCAGGCTCTCTTTGCACCCCAGGAACCAGCCTGGTGCAGGCAGCACCCCGGCAAGTCCCTTCAGATGTCACCAGGGTATTTGTGCCTTTCCTGCTGGGTCTACTTGGGACCTGTCAGCTGTTGGAGTTATTTTTTTGTTGCAGTTCCTGGAGAAGGGCTATTTTGACACACTTAAAGCTCATGCTTTACTTATTTGAAATGCTTTCTGGGAGTCCCTCACACTGAGCTTGAGTTTGAAGGAATTTTGAGCAACACTGCATTCTTCCAAGCCTCATACCCCAAATTATGGCCCAAAAAGAGCAAAGAGGAGACTCTGTGGTAGTTCTTACAGTTCGGGCTGGGATCTAAGAAAGCTGATTGCCCCTTCCCAGGCCTGGGAGAACCCATAGCGAGGCATTAAGAGCCTTCCAAAGGAGCCCATAGCACCATCAGTTCCCAGTCATTCCAGAGGGTAAGACACAGCATGGCATTAATGAGAGCAGTATAAATCTGGCATAAATCAAAGTGCTTTGACACTTTTCCATTGTGTACACAAACACTGTGATCCAGTGAATCAGTGAAATCAAAGCAGCACTGAGAGGTCAATTCAGTATTTATGCACATGTCACTTGCAGCAGACCCTGCCTATTGAATATTAAAATCTAAAATTAAAAGGAATTTACAATATTTCTGAAATATTTAGGCCTTTGATGAATAGCTGCCTCAGGATCATCCAGATGCGCTTTTGCTACAGCACCATATGCATTTAAAATCCAGATTGTCTCTGTGTGACAGTATCTGTTCAGGGAAGGATGAACATAACTGCACATTGGGGCAAGTACACGTAAGAAGTCTGGTGGAAGTCCTGCACAGGAAGTGTTCAGCAGTAAAAAATGTGGCCGGAAAATAACAGCAACATTAAGAAAAACAAAATTTATGCTCACCATTGGTGTTTAGGGGCGTCATTTTTTTAACTTCCTCCTGCTAAGAAACAAATATCAAACCAAACAGTCTAATTAAGGAAACTTTGTTGACTTGGATAGTCGGTGAAAAAGAGGAGCCTTAGTTCATTTTTGTCATTGTTTTGCAATGTGCAGTAGGACACTGGCCTGCACATTCCCCAGGCCTTTGTATGCTTGATGTAAAAGTCATTTATCACTTAAGAAGGGCATGATCATGTTGGTGTCATTAATCACTCCTCCTGTTAGGACCAGGCAGGAAAGATAGGTGTAAAAAAAGTGAAAATTCATACATGCATTTACTAGTGAAGACATGGACATGCAGAGTCATGTTCAAATGATAAACCTGAAGGGTTTAACACTGCCTTTGCAAAGTTAAATGCAGAGCTTTAGAACAAGAAAGCGGACAACACCAAGATGAGGATTCAGGCCAAAGTGGTGAGTTCTGGCTTCCCATGAAGCCATCAAGGGCAGACTTTCTGGCCCATGGAGGACTTGACCAGGCAGGGCAGATCAGACTTTCAAATTACACCATAGCAATCTTGATGGCAAAGGCCACAACATCTTAAACCTTTCTAAACCAGGACTGCCTGTGCTGGCGTAGGTGCTCCTGCAGGGAGCGAGGTGAGGGAGCTGAGCAGACTGAAAGCAAATCACCTTTTTGGCTGCAGCTGACCAACCCATCACCCCCTGCAGGTGCAGGAGAGCCCTTACTAGCTCCAAGATGCTGTCGGGGTGTGGGAAGGTCATGCAGTGTCACTCCCCAAGTCAGGAATTGACCCTGTGCACACTTTAGCTTCAGGGACATCCTCCATCCTGCAATCCAGGACTGGGCATGGAGCCACACTCCAGTAGCTCATCTGGCACAGAGGCAGCAGCTCCCAGCTAGAGATGACAAAATTTGCTTGGCTGGGACTGCTGCTCACCACTCTCAGCATCCCCGTTCCCATCACGGCTGTGATACACGGGATGCTCACATGGGGTTTCAGTTGCTGGTTTATCTGGCCACGTCTTCACTGGAGTTCAAGTTCCCTTAGGAGGTGATAATGAAAACATGCAGTGCCAGGGATTTCTCATGTGCACGCTAATTTAATGACTTGCTAGAGAGCTAGCTAGTGGATTTGAAGGGCCAGTTGAAATAGTTATTCAGTTTACAGACTTAGCTGCCAAGGGAGCACACAGGGATGCAGGGCTGAGCAGCAAAACTCAGTATGAGCCATACATAACTTTGACATATTTTCCCTGTGAGTTTCTGGCTGCTGTCACAGTCAGACTTTGGGTTCCTGATTTTCTGACAGCAGGCTCAGCACGTAAACACAGTGCTTCCTCCAGAAGGTTTTGTTTAGAGAGGTGCTATTAATAAATAAGGAGGTTACTTGATTTTGAACATGTTTTCAAAGGTTGGCCCTGGGCAACCTGAAAACCTTTTGTCTCTTGTGAAAACCAGATTTGGGTTGCTGCAGGGAGGGAAGCAGCATTCAAAGTGTGAGGTCCTGCTAGAGTTTCAGGGTTTATTCTTTTCCCTGCACTGGACAAATCACAGAAGCAAACCCTCCAGATCCAGGGGGTGGCCAAGGGCTGTGGGCTGGTGTCAGGTACAACAGCAAGATGGGGCAGCCCTGGGGCTCAGCCTTTCCCCAGGGCAAGAATGCAATGGCAATGCCCAGGGAAAATGAGCAGGAGAGGCAGGTGCCCATGAGAGAGACACCCCCAGACCCTGCTCAGTTTCAGCTCCTGAACTCCCTGTTCCACAGAGCCTTTGGAACAGCACAGCAATCCTGGCTCTAAAAGCTCCTGGGGCCCACAGCGGTGAAACCCCGATAGAAATCTGCGTGCTGTGTGTGGTATGAAACCTGCTGCAGGGGATGTGTGGGGAGAGAGGGAGGGAGAGAAATGCTTGGGATTATTTCTGGTTCGTACCCAAGGGTGCCATTTGTTCATATAAGTATCCACAGCAGAATAAAATACTTTTTATTGAAACATTTTTTTTCTCTTGCTGGCAGCCACTCCGCTCCAATTATCTCTTCTATCGTATCCCTTGAAGCCAGGCTCCAAGGTAAACAAGTGAAAACCTGACAGCCGGAATGCAAAGCCTCAGCTGAGACTGAAAGCTTTTACTAAATCACATTCTGCACATTCATATTGTCTGGGCTATCAGCAGTGGAAACGAAAATAGATGTCCTAATCTCACCAGAGACAACACCTTGCTGTCCCACGTTTGAGAAATCTCCAGTCCACAGCAAAGACTTAATCCATCTTAATTAACAAAGAACCCAAGTCGGCACACTCTCAGCTTGCTCCTGATCTGGATTTCCCACATTCCTGAGTTTTGCTATGTAACTTGCTGAGAAATTATTTTGCATTAGTAAAGAGTCGCTTGCAATGAAAATGCACTGTAAAGCCATGTAGATTTAGCCTGAAATTTTACTTCAAAAGAGAAGATTCACATTATGTAGATGTATCTGGCTTCAACATAATTTTAGAATAAAATATCTTTTTATTATTTTTTTTGAAGTGGGATTTTTGATTTGTTTTTCAGAGCAGTGTTGGATATTACCATTTAAAATTTAAAAATTACATCTTAGCAAAGCACCAGTTTTGAGAGAACATTACTTTCATGAAGACACATAAAATTTCAGGATCATTCAAATCACCATGCTCTTTGCAACACAATATTTTGATCCTGGGTGTTTGTCTTCTTGAAGACCTGTTGGGCAGGTGGGAGAGAAGAGAAAACCATTGCTGATTTTTTTCCATGATAAGAACAGCATCAGAACAACATTTCACTCTGAAGATGCCTCAGTGCCGCCTTCTGCTTATCCACAGAGAGGTTTTAAATTTCTTCTACTGGTTTTTGGACTGAGGGAAAAAATCTTGATGTGTCTGGGATCATGTTTGCAAGAAATCCAGGTGATCTTCTTACCCCCTTCAGAGCAGGTTTTACATTTCTCCAGAGAAACAACAAAGTCCAGGCTCAGGCTTGCCTGCAAGATGGTTCTCTGAGAGAAAGTCTTCTCCTGAAGAGCCATGAACCTCTGCTGCAGCAGCACCATCAGCACACTCTGAGGCACTGCATGGAAAATGCAGCTGTGCCTGGTTGTAGCCATGAGATCTTGTCTGCTCCGTGACCTTGTTTGCACAGACATGTTCTCTTTTCAGGTGTTTTAAACTCCGTTCCTTAGGTCCGCTCAGTGCCCTTGCACCTGGTCAGTATATCAGATCAGGTTAGTGATCAGGCTTGAAAATCAACCCAGCTAAAATACCCTAAAACTTGAACTAAACCTAATTTCCAGCCAGATCAGAAAAGCCATTCCACAAATCTTCCAGTGTCATTCAGCAAAACTGATGAGAAGGGAGAAGATGACTGCAGGGATGGGACAGGGGAGGAGCAGGACTGTTTATTGGCAGCTCAGCCACTGGGGTTAAGCCAGTAAAAAGCCATATCCTTGGAAGAGCACAGTTTGTATTTGCAGAGTCTCCTGGGACTCTCTAGTTCCAAGTGGTAAAAATTTCTTTCACTGATGCCATCATCTCTGCTCGATGCCCATCTACAACTGCCATGAACATATCTGGGTAATAACAGCACATCCACCTCAGTGCTCCCCTGGGCCTGACATACACAGAGAAGAGGAGCAGCCATGCTGTGCAAAACTGCTTCCCATGTCATTAGCCCTTCCCCAGCCAGGGTCATCTTCCCCTTGTGTTATAAAAAGCTCCCATTTTTCATGGGTGACATTCGGGGAGCTCCACATTTGGCCTGTACAATTCATCAGCTGGTTCTCCGCTGACCTTGCCCTGCCTGGCTCGACTGTGTCCTGCTCCCACTGCAGCTCCATGACACCCAGAGGATTGCTGCTATTTTGTTCCTCCCAGCCCGACGTGCTTCCCACCAGAGGGTGGGAGCTGGGCTGGGTGGAACTGCAAGCAGCTGTCCAAAGTCTGTGCAGAGACAAAAATCCCCAGCTGTAGTTGTCTGTTCAAATAAACGCTCAGAGGCCAAGGGACTGAAATATGAGAAACACATTCCTAGAGGACATGGGTTCAAAGGGGGTGGCATGTGAAGGGATTAGGGGAGACCAGCCCCATGGCTGTCGACAAGGTACCACACAGCAGTCAAAGTGCTGAGCTATGGCCATCTGCCCGATGCAGCAGGTGACCCAAACTTGATTTTAAAAGTGAAGTATTTAACAAGTTGCATGGAAAATGCTTATATTAAAAAATCCTAATTTTTCCTGGTGAAAAGCTGCAATTTAGTGTTCTGCTGAGCCTCATGAACAACCAAGAGAGGTGAGAAATGTGAGGAGAGTGGCTAAAAAGCATCTTCCTCATCTTGTCTCCCAATCCCCAGGCTATGCAGTGCTAAAAAAGCACTGGGTAATTTAGCAGGCCTTTTGACTTCTCTGAACAGGGTATTGACTCCACCTCTGAAGGACACCTCCCATTCAGAGCACTGTGACTCCTGCTTGTCCCACTGTGGTGCAGAAGCAGCCGAAGGAAGGAAAAATAGCTGTGGAGGACTCGGCACAGAGCTGGACCCCAGGACTGGATGCTCCCTTTCTGGAGAAAAGCTTCAGTGTTCTCCTTCATGCAGCTCTAGAAATGCTGAAGGGGTGGGAAGGGACAGGGCTCTGCTTCTCACCAGCAGCTGGCCCAGAGCAGGGAATCCAAATGTCTGAGCGTGGACATCTGCAGAGCTGTTGCCTTTGTTAGAGCCAGCTGTCTGGGACTCCCAGTAAGGTAAACAGAGAGAAGCTCCTTGAGGATGTGATTCATCTGTGACGCTCTGGGAGCCTGAGTCAGGCCAGAGGAGATGCTGCTGTTGCAGTCTAGAGGAATGACTCCCACAAAGGGCTCGGAGTGAACTCCGGGGCTTGTGAAGAGCTGGGTTTCCTGTTCATTTTCTGCCACAGGGTCAATACACTGGACTCGTGACCACTGAGGTGCCTCCTCTCGGGTCATTCATCAAGAGTCGTGAGGATGTTGGGTGATGTCCCAGGCAAAGGTGGTGGCGAGAAGCAGGAGCCTGCTGCACATTGTTCACTCTGACCCTGGAGCCCTTGCTGGGAACCTCCACTGCATGGTCCCCAGGGAGAGGATGAGTTTCCTTCATGGTTCCCAGGATGAGTTTCCTGCAAAGTTTCTTTGGTTTCTAAAGTGCAGGTGAATGATGGATGCTCAGTTGTGCCAAAGGGCTGCACTTGGCATGTGGACTGTGAGCACAGAGCCCCTCATGGCTCTGCCTGTGGGGCTTGGCCATGCCTGGGATGTGATTTGGAGACTCTGCAGTGCTGCAGCTCCTGGGGCCCAGCAGATATGGCACTGCAGAGAAGTGGCTAAGCTGGGGCATGGGAAGGTGAAGCAGTAGCTACTACAACTCTCCACATTTTGAATCTACTGCAGAAAACCTGTGGGAGCTGGGGGTGCAGTTGTGGCATAGCTGGGCTCTGTGATGGAGCAGCACAAAGGCTGTGGCTGTGGCAGCCAGGAAGGCTGGGATGTGACAAGGAGGGGTTGTGGAGGCAGGAATTTACACGGGACTGTGGTGTCAACTGTGCTGGAGGTGTAAAAGAAATTCTCAGAAAAGGAAATACTCCTGAATGTGGCTTCTGATGGCAGGAGTTTTGGCCATGCCCCAAAGAAGGCATGGTGATTAAAATAGTTACAAGACCATGATTCTGAGGGTAGTCAGCTCACTTTGGGCACCTCAGAGTGAGAGCTACATGATTTATTGTACCTATAGCATGGCATGTCCAGACTCAGAAAAAGGAAGAGATAGTGTGGTAAGAAGTTTGGAAGCTGAATTTGGAGGAGGAACTGGGGATGGGCACTGTTTTGATCCAGAGGGAGCATGGCAATGAAAGGGTTCCAGCCTCCAGTTCAAATGTGGAAAGAAAGTCCTGAAGCTCTTGCCAGATCTGTACAGGGTTATGATGTCAGTTTTGCATTCCTGTCTTGGGCAAGGTTGAGGAACACCAGCTGCTTTAACAACCTCTGCTCCTCCTATCAGGAGAACTTCCTTGCCATGGGGACCTCACCTGAAGAAGTGCTTTTTGTGCAATTTGTGCTGTTTCTCACAACTTCTGGCCAGTCCAGCCTCACTGGCACTTATCCTGCTGCATGGGAAACCGGGCTGAAAGATAGTACTCAGAGGCAGGCAGGGATGGTGCTGCACACCCAAACTGTGAGATCCTCGAGAGAGGAGCTGCCATGCACAAATACAGTATGTTAGAGAAAGTATAAGAGGATGAGGCAGGTGTGTGTGGGCTGAAATGGAAAGCCAGGGGCTGGTGTGATAGATTTATGACAAGACTGGAGGAGAGGCTGAGGAGATCTACTTATTATAGTTTAAAAAATGATCCCATCAGAAGCCTGCCAAGAGAGCTCCACTGTGCAAATTTATGACATGCAGTAGGAGTGATCATGTCTTCTGTACAAGCTAGCTAGAAAAAACCTCCACCTTTTTGCCATGAATATTATTCACAGAATGCATGAGAATCTTTTTTCCCCAAGGAAATTGTTTGCCTATTGAAGGGGGAAAAAAAGCTCCTACATTAACGATAACTGAAAACTGACTTGCATTTTGCAGTTGCAAATTGGAGTTGCAGTATTTGTTTGAAATTCTTTTTAATTCCAGTTTTTAATTTTAAAGCAAACATTTTTTGTTTTTCAGAAATACATATAAGCGGAAAACCTATTTTTTCCTGCTTGAACATATTTTGCAGTGAGATATGTCAGCTTCTCTTCTAACCATTATTGACACCTACCCACAAAAGTAGCTCACATACGCTGCCACATAACCTGAATATTATATGATTTAGTCAGAAGAAATAAATATTTCAGGGTCCTGCATTTAACAATTCTTCGTGTTGGGCAAATTTGGGATTTGAAGCTTTCTGGAAGATTCTTTAGGAGTATGGCCATGGAGTGTGGTGCAGCTAAGTGTCCTCAGTGCCATCAGTGAGGGACCATGGCTGGAGAACTTGTCCTGTGAGACACTAAGGGAGGTGGGGCTTTTTAAGTCTGGGGAAAAAAAAAATTGGGAAGCCTGATGGCAACCTGCCAGTGTCTGCCAGAGGAGGCAGAGTTATCCTCTTTTTGGGGGTGTGCAGCAGCAAAAAGAGAGACAGTGGTCGCAGAATGTTCCTGAGAGGTTCAAACACATGGAGAAGATGTTTCCACCCTAAGGACAGAGGAGCCCCGGAGCAGGTTGTCTAGAGAGGTTGCACAGACTGCTGGGCTGGGTCCTTTGCAGCCAAGGGTTATTTACTGAGAAGAAGCTGAGCTGTGTACTCTGCATTATTGAGTTTTTGGGAGAGAAATGTCAAAAGGCAGTAGTAAGAGTCCCACAGAAATGTCAGAAGTTTTTCACCTGGGCATTTCTCTGTAGCGTTTTGTACCACCGGGAAGGAAAAGGATTTGTACATATGACAGCCAGATAAATATATCTACAACAGAAAAAAACTGGGTAAAATTCAAGCAAATCACTGTTCTCTCGTTTATCTTATGATGAATCCATTGAAATGACTGAAACTTCACATTAAGAGGCAAATCTACTGTTTCACAAAATGTTTTATGTCTCTGTCTTTCCCTTTTCCTCAGGTAACAAGATCAGATGGTGACTTTTCCTTACTTTTGATTAAAAATAGCTATTCTTCTCATGAGGGTTAATGGTGAGTTCTGTGTGTATAGAGTAATACAACATTAAATTGGAGAAGACTTTATCCCTAAGAAGTTTTATTGTTGGTGGGGATTCACAGATTGAAAGCCAGCTCTTAGCACCTGAGTAGAATTGCTCCTTTAAACGTAGCACATTTTTTTGTAAGCCAAACAAACACATTACATGCATGATAAGTAGATCATATTATCTTTGCACTAATGGCAATTATAGGCTGTCTTTTTCAAGGTTGGATTTTATATATGAGGCACATATATTCGTAACATTTCACAAAAACTGCCCTCCCTTGACTCTCCAGGAAAGCAGACAATTTTAAAATCATACTTTATACATGTTTTTCTTAGTCTTTAATTATAATTTTGTGAGTGTCCATCACCTTAAATGTTTCTTCAAATCCTCAAGCACAAAGTTGGAAAACAATGACCAGATCTTTGCAGAAGTCAGTTATTTTCACATTCATTTATTGTCTGTTGTAAGAAATAAGTTCCCATAAATGCTGAGATGCCAAACTGAAAAATCTCTACAAGATTTCAAAGAACCCCCTAATACCAAGAAATGTGCAATACTAAATTGTCTTGTGGGTTTTTTCTACAGTCCAGGAGGACAGAATAAGTTCAAGGACCCCATTGCATGATTAGCTTTGAGATTAGAAGCATTCCTCTACTTTAGAGGCACCTGGCATTTGAGGCCGATGGCTGAAAGGGTCAAGTAGCGAATAAATAATAAACTCACTGAAATTTATAAATCTGCAAGCTAACTTGAAGAATTTGCTTTCATGCTTCAGAGTATCTGCTGCTTCTCAGGAGGGCAGGCATGAATTTTTCCTTTTTTTTTTTTTTTTTTTTTTTTTTTTT